>JAMJFZ010003958.1:20000-295000 GCA_026225945.1 Cricetomys ansorgei
CTTGAACTTTGTAAGCATTTAATATATAAATCTGGGTAAGACATAAATTTAGAGTGCAAGTTGCAAGTTGACACTTGGCTTGGTGTTAAATTTTCTCCACTGGCTGAAATTCAATATTGTCTCCCATAAAACCAAGAAGAATCCTCAGAGAATGTATAGGCTGGCTATATCAATTTCCATGTGTTGCTCTTAACATTGGTTATTATTTGTTCATAAGAACTGAAACATTTAAGAAATAAATTCCAGAATTGTTGGTCATGGGATTTAGAAAAACTAGCATTTGCTGTTTCTTATTCTGAGACATTCTATGGTCAGTGTTTCACATAAAACATTCATTTGATTCTCATAAAAATCTCAATAACATCATTCCCATTTTCCAGGTAATGGGTTACTTGAACTACATACATTCCACTTTAGTCTGAAGTCAGAGATAAGACTCAGACTCAGCAGAGAGGAACAGGAGAGCACACTTCCTCTTGGAGCACCTATCACTGCCATAGCAGTGTTCAAGTAGGAAGATAGACTTGAAAAGCTTGATTTTCCTAAGTCTGAAATGAGAGTCCAGTGTAGTAAGAGTAAGAAGTACATTTTTGTAAAAGACTAAAACAGCTTTGAATTTATTAATTATAACTAAAATAATACTATATCACACCTAAATATTTTTAATAGATAAGAACCAAATATTATCACAGAAAGTGACTTTAATCCTGAAATATTGAGAATTTTGGATTGGATTTGGTCATATATTCCTAATTATTGATACGGCATATTTAAATTACAGTGTCTAGAATAACTTCTGTTCTTTACAGTCCTGAAAAGTCTCTGCCAGAACACACATTGGCTGTGAAGTGAAGTTTTGTTATATTTCCCTGGATGCAAGTAAGGAAAATACTAAGCAATCCCCTTTGCTCTGTGATTATGTTTCCCAACAGGAAAGACGTTAGGGTTTAATTATTGCTCTTCAAGCACTCAAAGCTAGTTAATTAATTTATGGAATTTAAAGTGTTATAAAGTGAAGCACAGTAGAAGGACCTGTAGCTTTGGTCAAGTTAAAAACATGAATATATTCTCAATCTCCTCCATTTATTTCAGTTTTACAATGACTGATTCTCATTTAGGGGACAGGGAAGTCTTTGACGGGTTGTTACAATGAATTCATCTGTTTTTGGTTTAGGGCCCCTTTACTTTTGGCATTTCCAATTTTCCTTGCTATGCAATTCCTTAGCCAGTGGCTGGATCAAATCACTACATGTTAGTACCAAAGTGTTTCATGGTTTCTTCCTATTCTCCCAAGTAGTGGTATCTTTCCCTCCCTTACCCTTTCCCTGTTTTGATATTTCTCACATTTATGATTACAATTGTTGATGTTCTTAATTCTATGCCACTCATAGAGACCTTATTATTTAACATTAACTATCATGGACTATTTTAAACCCATGACTTCTTCTGAATCTCACAATAACAGAACTAATTTAATTGAAACATTATCATTGAATGGTATCTCAAAGACCTTAAGTTTAATGTGTTCACAACACAGAAAAACAGTCTAATCTGTTCATCACTCTAATTAATTAATTATAATATACCCTGGTTTGCAAGACATAACAATTCAAATGACCTGGAGATTTTAGGATCTGCCAAGCTATACATTCACAAGCTGCACTGCACTTTAGAATGATTGGGGGAGTTTTAAAATGTAATGGCACCTGAATTCCACACCACATTCCACTATTTGATATAGATCGGTGAAGGTAGGATATCCATTTTTCTTAAAAGTTGAACAGCCAGATGAGATAGCACATGACCCTAATCCCAGAATTCATAGGAGCTTAGGCTATGATAAGAAAGAAGATAGCAAGTTTGATGTCACAAGGGAATATAAAACATGATGCTGTCTTAAAAGAAGTAATAAATAAAGAAGAGAGGAAGATGGGAATGGATGGACAGGGGAAGAAAGGAAGGAGACAATAAAGAAAGAAAAATAACAAAAAGAGAAGGGACATTTATTAATTACAATTATAGAGAAGAACCACTGCTCTCTCTCATGCAACACTCAAGAGGTTACTGACTTTACAAGTCACTGCTACACAGCCTTTCATGAACACTATAATTTTTGTTCACCAGGGTGTATATTGATATTTGAACCATACCTTTTTAGCCCAAAACTATGGTGCTAGCTAGCACTGCTAGCGATGATAACCCTGAAATCCTTTACTAGCCAGCAGTTTTGACTGTACCTGTAAACTTTACATTTTTCAGTTGCTAGAAGCTGACATCCTCTAACTGAACCTTAACACTGCTGATAAAGATATTTTCTGAAAACAAAAATCTCAATATGATCTTATTGTTCCTAGAAACTTCCAGACAATCACCCAGGTTCTGTATTCTACCATCTTGATAATGCATTTCTTTTTTCTTGTCATTAGATTGATTTTTTTTCTCTTTCCTATAATGCATCTCAACCACATTTTTGCATACTTTTGTTCATCTCAGCTCCCCTCATCACTCTCCCCCAGATCCCCAACCCCATTTTCCTCAGAACAGAGCAGGCTTTCCAGGGTTATCACTGGAGCAGGGAATATCAAGAGGGGAGAAGGCTGGGCTTGAGCCCCTGCATCATAGCTGGACAAAGGGCCCTAGCAGGAGCAAAAGGATCCCAAAGGCAGGTAAAAGGATCAGAGACCCCTCAACTCCAATTTTTAGGTGTTCTACAAAAACACTAGGCCAGTTAACAATAAAATGTATGTAGGGGATCCTGAAGGTTCCATGTGTGCTGCTTTAGTCTCTGTGTGCCCCGAAGAGTCCTGGTCATTTGATTCCGTGGGCTTGAACTCCTGGTATCCTCAAAATCATAAGTTAATTGAACTTATTCTTGACAGAAGAAACTCACTGTTTTATAGTCCATTTTATTAACAATATCAAATATGGGAGGGAAAAATAATCAAAAAACAGGAATTTAGAGTCATTTTTGGTTAAGCATGATGAATTTTTGTCAACCAATTTTACTAGTAAATTATTAAAACAAGGTGGTGATGATGGCATTGAGGAACATAAATGACACTAAATCCCTGGTTTTTGTTTGTTTGATTTTTCCTTCCATATTTGGTATTGTTCATGAAATGGACTATAAAAAAATGAGCCTCTTATGTCAAGAACATTATCAATTAAATCATGATAATAATAAAAGAAATGAATCATGATTATAACAAACATTCTTTGGGGTGTTCACTTGCTGTTGTCTAAGTAAGAGTTGCTTATATTTTTCTGTATAACTTAGGTAATAATAGAAATGGCTCTTAAGGATAAACAATTAACAAATGGCTTATAACACCTGAACAACTGATAATAATCACCAATCTGTTAAGTGTTTCATCTAGACTGGTTTCTCAAAATGATCCCTAGTTATGTTGAGTGAAAACTGTTCGGAATATATCTAGTCAATAAGATTAAGTGGTTCACACTCTAACTGAACAAAAAATAAACAAACAAGTTGAACATCTGTGTTTCCAGATGATGGGAATTTAGAGCTCCTCTGCTCTCTGGTTTATGCAGTATTTTGAATCTGAACTGATTTTAGTTTTATTCCAAATACGGATGGCATTGTGCAGCATCCCAAACCAATCAGGACACTTCTGAATGCAGAACAGTCTCACAAGAAGCAAAAGAGTTTAAAACCTTGTGATATTTTTGATAATTAGAACAAAGTATAATCTCAATTTTCTCATTTTTTTCTCCTTTGAGAAGTCAATCAATTTGTAGTCTTCTGTCTATCATAAGTATTAAAAGTTGAAGGTCTCACTTTTGAATATTTTCATCCATTTCATACAGGCAAACAAGAAAAATACAGAGCTGTGGTTGCATGTAATGCCAGAAATGACCATGGTAGCAACTTTTTTGTGATTCTTTCAGCTTGATGAAAATCTCTGGCCTTTAAGGATTAGGCCCAGGGCCTCACACAATCTAGGGATTTACTCTACAAACTGTTATTTCTATAACCCCTTAACTTGTGAATCAAGTGAATCAAAATTCTCTCCTACTTCCTATTCAAGCCCAACTTCTCTTCTTGTGCCAATAATTAATTTGTTGTCTTAACTTGACCTCAGGCCTACAGTGGTGTGGACTTAATGAGAGTTCATTGTACAGGACTTTTAGGTATATTTAAGAAAAAATGCTATTTCTCAATGGACAAAGTTACAGAGTCTTGGAACCCTTCCACACAGAAGCATTGCCATGAACTAGAGGAAACTTCTCTACTACAAAAAAGAAAAATTCAACCATTATGACAGAAAAAAATCTACTTTTATGATTTCTAATTTTTTTTGGCCTGACATACACACAGATGCCTTTCCTTCTTAGAATTAAACCATTCTACACTGATTGAATATAATAAGTTAGTTTTCCTAAAACTATCTTAGTCGAACCTGTATTTGTCAGAGGCCTTTGTTCAAGCATCATGATTTGTTACCTAAAATGCTCTATACAGAAGTCTCTATATTTGTGTGTGTGTGTGTGTGTGTGTGTGTGTGTGTGTGTGTATAAAATCAAGGGTTTTCTTATACAAATAATATTTTTGTAATGATATTTGAGAGCCAGCCAAGGTCTACACAGATAAGATGCCAGCTCTAACCAATGGTCTCATCAGCATGGAATAATCTAACACTGGCCCTAAGTTGATCATTTATACAATTTTCACTAAAATCATAAAAGTTCAAGGGCTCTATGGAGAAAAGGGACAGACTTATTGGTATGGAACAAAATTTGTAGAGATTAACTCTCAGAAATGAGCAAAATCAGATAGAACAATGAATATATTAGTGGTGGTTAGAAAAAATTCAAAATATTATTACCTTCCATCCTATGTCTCTTTTTCCTCTAGTCTTATCTATGCAGCTAAACCAACTAGTCTTTCCTCCTATGATTGTCTGTGTACCTTGAGTCTCTTTACACTACTTTTTTTTATCTCCTCAATGCTTTCATGCTCACACACTTAGCTGATCCACAAAGTGTTCCTTCCTCCCCAGATATGTATATTCCACACAAATGACCTGATCTCTGGTCATTCTCTCCATCTAAACTAGAATCCTTCACCAAAAGCTAATGTACACTTTATTAATTTTTCCAAACACCACACTACATGCACGCATATGCACACACACTGACAAACAATGCAAACAAAGCTATTCAGAGCAAATCATATTAAAGAAACTTAAATAGAGTCAGAAGCACCTGCTCCCATAGCCAGCCTGCCTTCAGTTCTCTCCTTAAATTGAAATAATATGGGATATGAACAGATATGTCTCTGGTGAGACAGAGATGCATCTACAGTTTCTAATCCATGTATATCAGCTCATTCAACCTGACAAGTAGCAGCATGTGAAACAGTATGGCAGAGATGAAGACACAAACGGAACTGGCAAAGATGTCTTCTCAGTAATTCACAGTTGCACAGGATCAGAAGGAAACAAATCTGTCATGCAGGCCTTCTGAGCAGATAGTGTTCACATCTCCATGAAATCCTAAATGTGGTCATTTATCATCTGTGATAAACATTAAATTCCTAATGTTCTTAAGTCTCTTAGGAAGAACAGCTTTATTTTGGGGAACACTTAAGTGATTTTTGTAGACTACATTCCAGAACAGCCTTAGATTGATGACAACACTCTACAGAATTTAAATAGTAAATACAAGACCCTCCTACCTCCATATATGAATGGCTTTTCCCAATGTGGATAGAACTACAAACACATGCAGATAAACATCAAGAACTGCAATCTCTCACCTATGGTTGGCTTCTTCATCCTACAGAAGAACATAGTGAATAGTTTTCCAACATGACTGTATTTCTCTGCCCTGAGAGCAGTATGAAAGAATCTCAGGGGTCCTCAATCTCTCTAGTATATTTTGTTGTCAATGATTTAGACTTTTATCAATTAGTAGGTTTGAGGTGGTCTTTTGTGATATATTGAATGTAATGATACATATTTATTTGAACAACTGTTTTTAATGGCTCTTGCAAATTAGGAGATGAAAGTGTGTGAGATGTACAGACAACTACAACTAAAAAGTGCTAGGTAAAATAAATGGCCTTTTGATAATTTGTGACAGTTTCTAAAGTCACACTCCTTTTCAAAATTCAAAATTCAAAATACCAACCTAAACCATCCTTAGTTAATAGTTAAGATAGTTTCTCTGAGCTGGGCAGTGGTGGTCCATGCCTCTAATCCCAGCACTTAGAAGGAAGAATCAGAGAGATCTCTGTGAGTTTGAGGTCAGCCTGGTCTACAGAGAGAATTCCAGGACAGCCAGAGTTACAACACAGTAACACTTTCTTAAAAAATGAGAGAGATAGAGAGATAGAGATAGAGATAGATGAGAGAGAGAGAGAGAGAGAGAGAGAGAGAGAGAGAGAGAGAGAGAGAGATTGAGGTTCGGAAGAAACAAGGACAGCTACAAACTCGAGACCTTGACCTGTAGTATGGGTTTCCCTCGCTAAAGAAGGCCAAGTAGCTAAGCTGGAAAGTAAGCCTGTGTAATGTCAAAAGATATGTTTAGTGAAGAGTTAGAAAACAATAGCATAGAAGTTTATAAATATGGTGGTGGTACAAGTTCTTTCACCCAAATGGTATGAATGTAATCTGGCCTATGTTGAGCATGAACCTCAAGGAGGCCCAAGAACTTAAATATATGTAAGTGGGAAGGCAAGAATGGACAGTGGCAGCAGGAGAAAGGAGGCTTGAGATACACGGACTTGCAGGGAAGGCCATGAGGCCACAGATCTCTGAGGAATCACAAGGTAGGTGATGCTCACAGAGAGCCTTGCCAGCCAGACAAAGGATATTACGCTGCTCAGAAATGCATGTAGTATGCTTGACAAAGAATTTAATCAGAAATGGATATGCTATTATACTAATTAAATTAAAAATATAAATTATCATATAAAACCACAGATTCTCTCACGGGAGTTCTGCCCATACTTACTATGGCGGCACCCCTGTACCTCCTGATGCTTTCTGTCATTGCCCTGTCCCCTCATTCTTACCTGTACTTTTTATCTCCAGTATTCCTTATTTCACACAAAGTGATCTATTTTAAACATTTTGGTCATTTTATGCTCTTTAATTGTGATTAGAAAACTACAAATAAAAATGATATGACATTCATTCTGAGAACTAGCAAATTATTGCTTTTGTTGTCATACAAGTAGTGGAAGATGATTTACATGGCTATAACAATAGATAATGCGGTTTAGGAAGATGTTTTACTGATGAGGCTGTTGCCAATGGGCAGGACCTGACATACAAAGCAATACCTGGCAACACACTGTTTTTATTTAAAAACAAAAACAAAAAAAAACCAAATGTGGGCTACATCAGACACCCTCTAAGAAAGAGCCTGCTAAGGAACTTATAATTCTTGAGAGTTCCTTGACTGTAGAACACCACTTAGCCCCAAGTACAGCCTTCACTTCTGTGATGTTGAGCAACTATGATGTCAGGGAAACAAGTCAATTTATTTAGCAGTGGTTTAACTTCCTTCTTCTTTGTACAGCTCAATTGAGTTCCTGCTCTGTCTCTTTCCAAGTGTTTAGGAGCCAGTACATCACCTCCAGGACACTTCATCTGCTAATCTTGCCTGGCTCCCTTCCTTTTCTGATTCATCTTCCCATCTCTCTCACTGCTTTTTCTTTAGACACTTTTGGTTGGAGAGTTAGAGTAGCAGGTGGATTCTACTGTAGCATGTGACTTATACTTTGAATTAAAACAATAAAGCAATAAAATGAGCAATTATTTTCATTTAATTTATTAGTTCCAACTTATTTATTTTTCAAATACTATCTTGAACTCTGTCAGACAAGACTATATTAAATGCTTTAGCTAAAAATTCTCTGTGATCTTTATGGAGAGGAACATAAAATTCTGCCTGCACACTTTGCACAGTTCCCTCATATTTCCAAATAATCTAATATTGTTAGTGATAGCTTTAGTCTATAGGAGCTTTGAGCTGAGTAACATGCAGGAAAAAAAACATGTCAATGAAATGTGCGATACATTACAGAAAAATTATATTTCTGTAAGAACACAGCAAAATAGAAGCTCGTGAACAAGAGTTTCACATAATTACACTAACTTCATTAATTTCAAAGAGAATAATTGTCATTTATAGTACATAAAACTGGCATTGCAAGTTACTCATGTGTTCACAGTTAACAAGGTGGCAGGTTGCTTTGCCATCATGATGCTCAGATGAAATGTGACAAGGACAATTTACTTCTGTGATATACATCTTTAAATGATAATAATAGTCTAAGTATAATAATTAAAATCATCAGTCATATCAGAGAAAAGCATGAGGGGGAAGCAAATGAAAACACATTCTATAAGCCTGTGCTGTTCTTTAAAACCTTGAGCAAAAAAAGCAAGAGGGCTAAGATAATTTTTGTTGGTGTGAACTCAGTGTGGCACTTGCAGAAAATACTGTGAGAAAACTGCTGGGATGTGCACTGGATTAAGACATCTGTTTATAATTGAACCAACATGAATTCCTTATGTAATGGCCAATGTACGCTGCAAATAAGCAGAAGAGGTGTATCTGGGAATTCACTGAATCTTCTTTACACCTCTGTTGTAAATCTAATGTCAGTCCATAAGAACTTAGTTTTCAGAAATGAAAGATATTTTGTAAAATGGCACTGCTGTTTGTGTCAGTTGTGCCAGTCTATCTCTCAGAGAGAGATAGATGTAGAAGGGGCACATGTGATGGGGATAATGATGGAAGAGGACTATTAATCAGTTTAAAATAAATTGTGAATAAGTTAAGCAGCAGCTGTATCTTTACTAAGGCTGGGAGACCCAGCCACACTTTCAGCATTTGAAGACAATTGAAAGAGAACTCCACAGACCTGAAGATTCACTCCTACTCAGTTCTGGAAGATATTATGTCTGCTTTAAGCCATAAGAAAAGTTGGAAATAAAACCCAGAGATAACCTAGAATTTGCATTGACTTTCAGGTACATAAATATTTTAGTATAACTGTGGTCCAAATATTGCATTTGTTGTTCATCTGAGATTTAAATGTAACTGAGTATCCTTTATTTTATCTGGCAAAACTACACAGAGGGGCCCCTCAGCGCCTGTGGCAGTCTGGCGCTTCAAAACAGCCATAACTAAAAGTAGTTTACATTCTGCTGGGGACACAGCAATGTACTTAGAAACTTGAAAGCATGGTACAACATGGAAGTTTCTAAAATAGGAATAAAAAGTACCTTGAAATCTTTCAGAGAAAACATTTAATTTGAACTAAGTGAATTAAAGAGCCTGATGGAAAGGATGTTCTGTGTATGTTTTTATTTTTTAAGAATACAGAAGGTCTGAAAAATGGAAGGCATGTTTTTCACAATAATTAAGCACATAATAAAATGATACAAATTCACTCAGCAAATATTTAGTGATTGTGTATCCTTAACCATGTTCTTGGAACTGAGGAATATGTTTTAGAAAAACAAACAAAAAGTTCTCCCTGTTTCCAAGAACTTAAATTTAAGTGGGGAAAGGGGACAAAGCTTATTAGCAAGCTTTTTAAGCATAAAGTGGTATACAAATTCTAAAGAACATTAACAAAGATTGAAAGTATGGGAAGGTGTCATTGCATATGAAACAATCCCAGCCAAGGTGATATTTCAGCAAGCATGGGAAAGAAATGATGGGAAGAAACCATGAGAATGTTTAGGGAGAGGACATCCCAGACAGAGGAAAAGCCAGTCGAAGTGCTTGACAGTCTGATGAGGAGAATGGAGCTATCACATGAGCAATGCAGAGGAAGAGGTATCAGACTTCAGAAGAGTAAAAGAGTCAAATGGTCGAGAACGTCCAGACAACAGTCAGTCTTACAGCATTGGTTCCTCTGATTTACATCTGATGGTTGTGAGCCACCATGAGCTGTAAATACTGAGAATCAAATCCAGGTCTTCTTCATGGTCACTCAAATACTCTTAACAACTGAGCCATTTCTCTAACCCTTACCCCAAATATTTATAGCTAAATGTGACTTCGTGCCTAAATGCCAAGTAACCGTATAATTAGTGCCTAGAATAACAGCTGACTGTGGCCTTTCTTACAATGATATTTGGAGTGACAATGAAATAAACCTGGAACTCAGTTACTTGAAGGCTTTATAAAGTTTTCAACTATGTATCCCAGAAGACATAGTTTTTTATTATCAATATAAATAAGAGCATGACCTCTGCTTGTTACCTGCTTTTTCTCTCTTTTCAGAGCAGTGCTATGAAGAAATCCTAGCAAAGATATCAGAACATATGCAGTAATTAACTCTTCTCATAAGATGTGCAGAAATGATGATGCCAACAGAAGTCACCTTCAAGAGAAACCTGTATTTGCTATGCTTACATTTTTACATGTAAGTCAATATATATAGTTTCAAAACAAATATTGAATCAATACATATTGGAGAAAAGTTTGTACATTAATTTGGAAAGAGTATATACCCTCCCATCAAGGATAATAAAATACACTGATCCCAGCTAAGAGTTCATTGTAGATCTATTAAATGATAATTTTAAAACATACTATAATTATAATAAAAAGTAATAAATATTCTTATTCTCTGTGTTGATCATATGTTAGCATATTATATGAAAGTTTTTTTGGTCACTTGACTGACATTCCATTTTCTTGTCTTGGGCATTCTAGCTGCTTCTTATCTCCTAAAATGAAAGGGAGGGACGTAAATTGCCTGAAACCTGGGAAAAACCTAGAATTGAATATCAATTTTCAAAAGATTTGAACCGATGAGGTAGATGCTTACACAGAGAGAAAGGAAGATGGAGAGAGATGTGGAGGAATATCCCTGTATAAAAGTAGCTAGGGTCTATATTCCAGGGTCCTACATCAGAGGACTGTGTGGTCTGAATGGAATGTAGACACAACTTTAATCCCAGTATTCAGAAGGTAGTGATAGTCCATGCCTTAATTCCTAAGAAAAATAGAAACTTCCTGTTAGTAGAAAGCTGACACAGGAAGCAGAGTTTAGAAGAAGTCAGTGTCATACAGGAAGTGATGTCTGAGATGAGACAGAGTAGATGACAGGTAAAGTGACTAATCGGAGGAAGAGTTAGCAGAGTGACTCAGAGTGAGAATACACCCAGCTCTCAGGAGAGAGAGGCAGAATCTCAGCTCAGAGAGTAACAGAGAAGAGAGTTACAGAGTAAGTTATTGAGTCAGTTACAATAGAGGTAGGACAGAGTAGTGAGAGCTCAAGAGTAGAAACACAGAGACACAGCAGAGTTTGGCAAAAGAACCCCCCAAACAGAGTGAGTTGAACCAGAAGAATCAGAGTTTAGAGGAGCTAGTTAGGGTACCTCAGTGAGCTGTAGGTCTTCAAGATTGAAACTTTAAGGTCCATGCTAGCAGTTTAAATGTTCTAGATTGTAAGAAGGCAAAAACCTTCCAGTTCAAAGACTGAGACTAGATTGTAAAGAAGACAAAATACTCTAGGCCTCCAGTGCTCTGGGTAAGACCCAGTGATTAAATTAGACAGAGAATAAAATGCCTCTTCCCTGAATCTATGGCTACATCTGGCATGAATCTGCATCTACACCTGAATATATTTCTCTATCTATAGAGAGAGAGAAAGGGAGAGAGAAAGAGAGAGAGAGAGAGGATGGTGGTGGAAAAAGTATCACAATTTTCAAATATAAGAATCGTATATAAATACATAGATTTTCACTGAACACTCCTTCCTTATAATATTTTACTAATTCGATGAAAGTTATCGCAGTTGGAAATAATTATACAATGTAATTGGTTTGTTAATTTAGTATTCAAGAAGAGTAAAAGCAAATGACCTAATAATATGAAATTTGGGAAATATTTAAGTTATATTATGTACAACTCTAGAAAGCCATCATATTTTAATTTTTAAAGTATTAGATGTGATTTTTTTTCAAAGTAAACATTATTTTCTCCCATATATCAGAGAAATGCCTGTTACATTTTAAGAAAACTCTGTGCTCTTAAGGGTCATTTTTAAGCATTCTGAAGCATGGTAGTACTTAGAAACAGAAAATAGCACAATCCCAGCAAATGGATTGCCGCAATAGAAGAGTACAAGACTTTTGCCAAAGGCAAAATGAAGCATGTTTCCCATGATAGTTACAGATCTACCAGGGACCATTCTGCAGAAATTCCCTCTTATTACATGAGTCATTTTAATATAACAATAAATATTATCCACTTTCAAAATGCTTACCATTAACAGGAATGAGTTTAGCCTGGAGACAGAATGTAATTTATTTGATATTTTCCTTGTCGTGATTAAATAAATACACAGACTAAATGTGAGGTGGTTCATTTAACCTACTGGCTGTGCCCCTTGAGGTACATGATAAATAATGTGGTATTTTGGTAAACTAGCCATTCAATTTCTAAAAATATTTTTAAAGAAGTGTATAATCATATATAATAATAAAAACTTATTAACACTATGTCATTTAACAATCTTTTATTTAAAAATCTCAAAGTATTTCCTACTAATTTCCTACTACTGGATAGCCAATTTACCTTTATGAGAAATGAGGTAGGATAAATAGAGAAAAGATTGGTTTTTAATGAGATCAGATGTTGATGGATAGTTTGCCTATATTGTTTTATTATTTTTTTCATTTTCTATCCCTAATTTTGGAATGATATATTAGAAAAATGTTAAATTTGTTATTCTAACATTCAAAATGTGTAGGATTGAAATTTTGTTTCTTTATATCTATCAAAGAAATTTGAACAACAAATCAAGAGGAAGCACACTTATTTCTGTAAATGACTTAATGAAAAACATACACATTCTTTAGAGAAGAGAATCAATAGGGACAAAGTAATTCTGCCAGCCTCATGTTTTCTAAATACACATAACTGCTAAGATAGAACTCTGGAATTTCAGTAGTCAAAGGACCAAGGCAGTCTTTGTTCTGAGATAAGTTTATTTTTTCTCATTCTGCACTAATTCATTCACAATTTCATAGAATGCATTCTGATCCTAATTCCCTACCACCACCCCTCCCAAAGCCAGAAAAATTTTGTATTCTTTCTTTTTCTAAACCCATAAAGAATAATTTGTGCCTCTAATGTATTCTTGTGTGGCCTTTCGGTGGAGTAGTTAGACCACCAATCCCACACCCATAAAGAAACTGACTTTTCTTTTCACAATAGTTGTCAACTGTCAATTGTACCTCAGCTAGAGTGGTTCTTCATGCTGATCTAGTTTCTCCAGCTGGGATTTTGTTTGGCCAAATCCTCTGGGGTTCTGTGTGCCATCTCACCTGCTGTGAGTTATCATATGCTTTGTTATGTACAGAAAACACTGTCTCTACAAATCTATATTTTGATGTTGTGGTTTTTCTAGTGGTCTCTGGGGTCTAAGGAAAGATTTGGAAAGAAAATGGAAGTCAGAAATGTAAATATATTATAATCTCAAAAAATTGGAATAATGTAGTAGATAAGCTGCTCTAGATTGGTGGCATATGATGAAATACTGTTAGGAAAATTATAAATCATGTTGGTATGTGGAATAAATCATTGCTTATGTATCTAATGATTTCTTGACACAACATCAACAGAAAATCACATATCATATAAAAGAAAGTATGTGAAAACATCGTATTCCTTATAAAAATGGAATAATATTGAAGCAATATGGTGGGAAATGAACCTTGACATTCAAATGCAGGGGAAACATTATGTGAAATGGTATGGTAAGAATGCCTGGGAACCTCTAGATGCCAGACTGTTTTCCACATTCTTAAAGAAGGTATATCATCTTGATAGTGAGTGTAATTTTATTTAAAGGTTTATATATAAAATCAATGTTTATCAAAATCCATTTGTGGTTATTGTCACTACAAAGACATTTGTGTCTTTATGCAATGTGAGAATATATTGAATAACAGTAAGTTGACAAACTGTGGCGGTTTCAACTGAAGCAGTTTACCAGCTTTTACCTCTCTTCAGTAGTAATTATGTTCTTTCATCCTAATGCTAAATACTAATACTGGCTATCAGATTATGCATAATAAATCACATAGTAAACATTTTATACAGGTGTGTGTAGGCTACAAAATAACTTCAAAGGGTTAATAAGCCAATGCTGCCAAGGAAGCCCAAACTGGGAGAAATTAAGAGAAATTTCTAGGGTTGAGATAGCCATTCAGCTGGAGGTCACTGCAGAAGAGATGCTGCTGAAGTTGCTGTTTATAAACTTGTGCTGCAGGGTCAGAGCAGAGCTACAGGAATGTGCAAAGGGACTTTAGACAGATGGTTGGCAGGTTCAGACAGACCAACAGAAGGATGGGAAAATAGCAGTTTGAGTTGGCTATGTCAATAGGGAAGCCTAGTAGAGTTGAAGACTCTGAGATATTAGAAAATTCTCTCCCTGTCTTTACTTGAAGCACACACTGAATGAGCCAATGACAAGTCATGGGGACCAACACCATTATAGTTCATTTTATCTAGTTCAGGTGAAGCAATTTCACACTTTCCTCAGTCTCTTAAGTCTGAGAAGTTCTCTGGCCTGGCTTTCCTAATATGATTTTAATCCAACATGTGTCCTATAGCTCCAGTTCACATTGATAAATTTATAGACAATTTTCTTACAGACCAGGAACAATTAATTCACTTACCACTCTGTGATGTGCACCACATTGCGCTGGCCAAATGTCCAGGTGCAGTAACTCCATCCTTAAGAGTGAGTCAGCTTGGCACTAGTTGGTGCATCCCTTTAATCCAACCCTAGGGAGGCAGAAGCAGGCAGATCTCTGTGAGTTCCAGGCCTGCTTGCTCTACAAAGTGAGTTCCAGGACAGCCAGAGTTACAACAGAGAAACCTAGTTTGTAAAAACAAAAAGTGAGTCAAAATCTGCTTCTAAACTAGAGTTTCTCATAGCAAGGCATGATCTGAAAAAAAAGTGAAATATAGAATAGCGTAGAGGAGAGTATCGACTGATCTTAACATTTATGTACTAGTTGGGTAACTGGGTAAAATAAGTGAGATGTTATGTAACTTAAATTTTAATCATGGTTTATTATTAAATCCAACTTTGACTTAAATATTCAAAATTTCCTTTCAACATTTAGAAAAAGCTGAATGAAATAAACCATCTTTTAAAAAGCTCCAGGACCCCATACCATCAGAAGTCTTTCACTGAGAATTAGATTAATATTACAGCCTCAATGCAATCTACACTTAACAATGAGAATCCCATTCAATATTTCATATTGTGTAATACAATTTTGAGAAAATGGTATAATAATGACACATTAATTCATTGTTTGGTGCATTTTATTCAACATCTCCATGTGCCTACTACCATATTCATGGAGATTATGGGAGATTCTGTTAATCACAGTACAGTTAATAGTAAATCAGAGGAGGCATTATAGACATCTGATTCCAATTACAATGCAGTGTTTCTTATTACTATAAGGCACTGATGGTGATGCTTTAATTTTTCCTGTGTTTTGTTTCTGATCACTCAGTTCAACATGTCTAAGATTGCACCAGCTCTCCAGAATTATATGTAAAACTTTGTTCCCTCATATATTTATTTAATAAATGAAGAAGATAAGACAAACAAGTATGATTGGCCAGGTAGCACCAGGACTGAGACTATAGGGCAACCCCTTCCAGAACTAAAGTAAAATGTTTTGTTAAGGAAATGTAAGAATGAATACTCCCCTGTGTTTCAATGCTTTTAGGGGAACAGGTCATACTCATTTCAGGGCAGAGTAGGCACATCCCTTCTTAGTCTCCTGTTCTTAAGTTTGTTGTTGGCATTCTAAGGCTTCTTCTGACAACATCTTAAGGGGAACTGTAAGAAGTTTCTTTTTAGTTGCAAGTGTTCATTCTGAAGATCTATAAATCTGCTCACCCCTGACAGAGAGAGAACCAGCATGAACTTTCACTGAATCATTTAATATTGTATGTTTTATTTCTATAGGTACAAAATCAAATTCATTAAAAAGAGATAAGGAAGTAATTCACTAGTATTTCAAATTCTGTTTCAAGTATAGATTACTGTGTCAAATACTTGGTATTTTAAGTAGGGGACTTTAACCACTAATTCTAATAATTTATAACCTAATTTTCATATAGAAGACATTCTCCAAGTTGTGTTGTCCACATTCAGGCATTTAAGTTTAATATAAAATTAAAACCAATGTGTTGACTATCTTCAGTAAAGAATATTCAATGTTCCACAAATTATATGTGCAATATTCATCATAGTATTACATGAGTATTTGGTAATCCATAGTAGGCAAGAATATAAGTAGATATCACAAACATTTATACCCATAGGCATTCATGCATATAACAACATATATGTGTGTGTGTCTCTATGCCTTATTTCTTTAAAAAATGATGCTCTAAATTTCTATTCAAATGACTTAAAATATGATATATATATATATATATAAACTATGTATAAAACTATGTATGTATAAAATATATGTATGTATAAAACTATGTATAAAACCTAGAATTCATGTATCTTCTTTTTAATGGCTAGCTTAGTGGATTTTGATTTTATCTTTAAATTTCGTCAAAGATGTAAATTTTTTTTACTTTGCTAGCAAATGAAAAAGAAAAATAATCATATGATATAATCCTGTTATTTATAGGAAAACTTTACCTCAGCCAACCCAACCTCTGAGCGACTAAGCATCATGTGATAGAGCTGTGGGTATGAAGGTGATCCAGGTTCTGGAGAAATGTTAAAGCTCTTGTTACATGGGCAACTGGAGACCAGGAAGATTGCTGTGCTAATGTGATTGATAGTCAAGATAGTAAGATGTTAATGGCTATTAAAAGTGTTATGATTCTTCATAGACTGAAGAAGTACTCAGTCTAAAAAAGCATAGATGTGTTATCTGGAGGGATCTAATGAGATTCAAGTCAGAGTCCCAAGGCAGGTGCATATGCTCTTGTCATTTTTTTAACAACATTTTTTTTGTTTCATCTTCTATAAACATCACACTCAAGCTCCAAACAATGATCTAATTTCAGTCCAGATTCTATAGCCTCTTGGTCGGAGGTCAGACACTGGAGGAACTATTTGTTTTTCATGTGGCTTCATCATATAGTAATATCTAAGACTATCTCATCACATCAGAACAAATCACCAATGCAGAGAGCTTGGGAAAAGATAGACCATACTCCTTTCTGATTGTATGTTTCATTTCGTCATTTTCTGTGTGTTAAGGTAAAATAGATATATTTTAGGTAGATTACACAGATATCCAATCATATATAATAAAGGAGTTGGTGACTATATGAATAAATCAATAATTCTGTGTGAATCCAACCTTAGAAATGAATATTTTGCTGCATATGTAATTTAAAAGGTTGTGGAAACCAAGAACATGCTGAAGGAGACAGCTTATCTGTACTGGATCCCTCATTAGGCAAGAGTTGTGGAGTAGAATTGTTTGAGGCTAGTTCTGGGACCCTTAGGGGTAGGGGTAAGCTGGCACAAAGTCAACGACACAGACTCTGGGAGTCAGGTAGGTTGCAAAAGCAAATTCATTTATTCCAAGAAGAGGAAGCCCCTTTATACCTCCCACCCAGCGTCCTATTGGCTCCCGGACTGGAAGCTGCTGCAGTGGCTCTTCCACATTGGCTTGTGTCTCGTCACCCGATATAACATCATCAGTCTCTGGGCATGTCCCAGCAGGTCTCAGGCCCTCTCTATGTGGAAGCCCAACAGCGCATGCATGCTGTTTAGCAACAGGCCTTGTTTGTCCTACAGTAGAACAATTCAACTCTCTGTCATTCAGCCCTCGATTTTCAGTTCCTCGTAGATATTACAGACATAGTAACAAATTATAAATATTACTGCTCTTATATCTATGGATTAGTAATGAATAGACCTTGGAGAACAATCAAGCAAATATTCTTACTAATGGCCTCTTAGAAAAGAGAAGTCGGCTTGTGATTCTTGGGGGTGACAATCTTTGGTAATGGCAGAAGAAGTAAGCTGAAGAATACCATCTTGAAATGCGAGCTTGAAGCAGAGAGAGTGAATTATAAGTAATATGGATTCTCCAAACTCTCAAAGTCTGCCTCCAGTCACATACTTCCTAAAATAAGGCTACATTTCCTTTACCTCTCAAAACAGTATTGTCAACTATAGACCACATGTTCAAACATCTCTGCTTCTAGGGACATTCTCACTCAAAAAAATGCACTGATACTACAGAGAATTATTTTCAGGAGAGAATAATTGAGAGCCTGAATACAAGGTTGTTTCTCTTGATGTGGGCCTCATCATTCTATAGGAGGTAAGGGAAAATGGCTTCCAGTGAAAATCACAATATGTACACACATGCTGCAGTGAGAAAATAAGCTGATGTTAATGGAAAGACTAAGAGTTCAAACAGTCAGAGTCTAAAGTACTGAGGGAGAGGAAGATACTGCTTGAATGTGTGTTTGAAATAGTCAAGCTAAAGAGATAAGAAGAAGCATAAGGCTCTTGGCAAATTATGATGTGCCAGATAGCCTCCTTTCTAAATGTTTATATTCACCCACATAGATTTGCATGTTTCTAACTACTGGCCTGAGAAGCTTTATGCAAATGGTAGTGAATGATAGAGTCATAACAGGTTCAAATCTGAGTATATGTGCTTCTAATACAACTCATTATAATAGACTCATTTGTAAGTAAAGTTGGGTTTAATTAGAAGCTTCCACCTAGCAGATATCCCAGACTGCCTCACTGACAAGAAGTGTAAACAAAAAAGATGGCAGTTATATCTTGGTGTGTTAGGTAAAGCTACAAGTTGATAAAAAATAACACAACATAAGAACAGGGGAAGCTTAGTATAATTAATAGCACTCAAGATATCAGCATGATCAGAGGTAGCAACAGTAGCTAACGGCCAACAGCTAGAAGGAGGTCATAGTCAACGGCTACAAATCCAGAGTCTGAGATGGAAATGACACAGAGGTTGGGCACAGTGCGATTTGTTACAATCTTATCTTTGTTCGTATCTCAAGAACAGCATGTGATCTTCTCTCTATGTGAACCAGAACACAGATATTGAATGTGTGGGTTCTCCATTGTCTTGTCCCATAACAGACTACATGGTTAACCATCTCAATAGAGATTATCTCATTCTTTGTCCAGTTTCTGCTATTTCTCAACAACAATCCCTAGAAATAAGAGCTTGATATTGTTTCTTCTTAGAAACTCCTACCACTATAGGAAATTTATCTCACATGTGTTGAATTTCTCACTATTCCTCAGTTTTTCATTTTTCTCTAATAATTCTTAATAAATCTTACTTCTACTTTACATATGCACACAAGAGTACATATCATTAATCTTCATTGGCCTAAAACACTAAACTGAGTCCCTATCACAGACTGCTTGTTAGGTCTAGGAAAATCTGTCATTTTATGTCTTTGGTTCATGTACTGACAAGATGTGATAAATCCCATTGCTCTCAATCCCTGTAATACTATCTCTCCCAAATTTGTCTTTAAATTCCCCAAAATTTACTTAGACAAATTATTTCTTAGTATGCTAGGTACAAGCCTGCCAGGAAGCAAGCCCAGGTTGATTACACTATACTGGCCTTTGTTTCATGCTGCCATCTATAATTCTCTTGAGATCACTCATCAACAGGCTTATGTTCATCTTTTCAAGATTCATGGGAGCTTCTTGTACTGGCTACTCCAATTCTCCACACTAGTCTCCAAAACAGAACAACTAGAGAACAGAATAACAAAGAGGGACTCAGCTCTGGCCATGCTGGATCACACACTCTCTGCCTCTCCCACACCCTCACACATTATTAAGGAATAAACAAATTTATTTTCCTAAATATTTTTTCCAGTAAGTTATCAAGCCTGGTATTTTGTTTATCCACTCTCACTATAAACTGATGGCAGATCTCAAATTAGATGAATATTTCTTTAATTTTAACCAAATGAAAATATTTAACAGAACAATTCAGTACAAAGGCAAAATAAAAATATTTGGAAGAAGAAGGCTAAGTTTCACAGGTAGGATAAGAATTGTTTATAAAAAGTAAAATTTATTTCAGCAATGGATGACAAATTCATACTGAGAACCCATGGAGATGTTTGATAAGATAAAGGCTATTATTGCCACACTTATGACCTCCAGTTCAATCCCCATAAAACCAGAGTGGAAGTAGAGAATTGACTTCTGTCAGTTATCCTGGCAGTTATTCCAGTTATTATTCTGGAATCTGTACATTCAATGTGGCATGCATAGAGTCCCCCAAACACACAAATAAACAAAAACATAGTAAGAAATTTATTGTCATCTTTAAAGCATCCATACCAATATTTAAAAGTTAAGAAAACAAATGTTTGTTAAATATAATGAAAATGCTTTGTCTGACATGCATATTCCCTAGGATTCTTTCAAAAGAAAAGCATATGTGAAAAATGCAGGCTGGCTTTATTTTATATCCATTGATCATTAAATTACTCATGCCATAAAAAGGAACCTGCCAAGCATTTTAGTTGAGCGGAATGGGTACCAGATTCTTGCTTTGTTGTTATTGTTTCCTACTACTTTTTGTCTTTAAGAATTGGCAAATATATTCATTTGAAAGAGTCTAGTGAATGGATACTCACCATGAAATCAGGTACAGGTAGAGTGCACATATAGATTACACACACATACACACACACACACACACACACACACACACACACACACACACACCGGATATTCTTAAAGGGATATAAAGCATTATTTGAAGTTGATCTTTTTATACCTACTTTCTGAATCAGAAAATTCTAACAATTCATAAAATAATCCTAGGTAATTTTGAGCACCTTGGAATGTATGACTATTGCAAAACCATATCAATTAGAGATACAGAGTTTCAAAGTAGGGGATGTCACACAGCATTTCCATTAGACAGAGTAAGGGTTAATCACGGAGAAAATCAGCATCAGCTCCATCCACATCTCTAACAGATGAAGCATCTGCTTCTGATGAAAGGCTTACAGCTGTGATCAATTTCGCAGTTGCTGCAATTCGCAGACTTAGGCACATAGTAAAGATGGGATAAAAGGATTCTGAAATGCGTTGTTCCCTCTGATCATTAATCGCTTGTTTAGTCATGAAGATTTTTGATATTTTACTACTGGTTTTTCACATACCTTTCTTTAACTTCTTACAAACACAGGGGGAAATGTTAAGTGATCACAAAAGGAGCATTTTAGATTTTTTTCTCTATTGTCTGAGAGCAATGTCGCCAAGTTCAACTGTTCAATTCTCTAACTTTTTTTTTCAAATAACAATCTACATCTAAACACAATTTTATTAAGCACTGTCATCTAAGGAAAATTTCCATAACTGGTTATTTTTACATTCTTGAATTTGATAAATAACTTATATTTGTACCCCTGTCATCATCATCATTCTGTCCACTCTCTTCTTACTCCTCTTCCTCTTTTTCTTCCTCCTGATTTCTTCTTCCTCTTTTACCTCATCTTCAAGAGTACCCTTAAGTAATAGATAGTTGGTGAATTTCTCTTCCACATCATGAACATGTAGAAAGACTTGCATGTGACAAAAATAATTTACATGTTTTGCTTATAATTATACAAATATTTGTGTACAAATAATAAAGTTTGCCATACATAAAAATGTGTTGTACTGTAGTTGAGAATGAATCAATTGCTAGAAAATATGGAAATTACAGCAGGAAGAGAAATTTATGCTATGGCCAAGTCTAAGCTTTGCAAATTTTAATTTAGTAAAACAGATAATAGAAAGCCCTTGTTGTAATGGTAAAACTGATTACTGGGGTTAGATAATACCAAGAGGAGTTATTTTAGGTTTGTATCTAAGGTGAAACTAAGCCACCATATGTCAACAGGTGTTTTAATCAATTTTATATTTTTATTATTTTTTATTTTACTCTTCCTTCCAAAAATGTTCTTAGCACTACATTTGGGAGAGAAAATTAACACAATAGTTAAAAAGCAAATACTAAAAGTATGAAACATTTGTAGAATCATGTAACAGTGAATGTAGTTATAAATAGCAGTAGCTCAGATTGCAGTAGTTAAAACTTTGTTTAAAGTAACTTTTATAAGGATTCTAAAACTGGGAGAATTCCATATTTCTTAGTGATCTCATCAAATTGATAAAGATCATTGCTATGAAAGAAAAGAAATAGCCAATTTGGAAAATCACCATGCCTGAGTGGAAAACTGCAAGTATCCGACGTAAGGGTTACCATGATCTCCCAGGCTCATGCGTGGAGGAGCATCTTGGCTGAACTTTTACTGTAGAAAACTTTAAGAAAACACCTGAACAGATGGAAAGGGTACAAATTTTTAAAAGCTGGATGCTATGCAGATGAAGAATAGATTTTAATTTTAAAACTGAGGGAGAGTGAAAACACTATGATATTGTCATTATGTTTAGAATATTACTTCAGGCAGAAAATGGAATGAATACTAAAACTTAAAGAATTTATGCAAGATACAATGTTTTACTACAAATTACTTCTCAAAATTGGTGAAAAATTTTATACAATTTTGGAAGAGCAGTAATTTCTTTTGTAATAGCTATTTAATTCTATTATATGTGTATAAATATTTGACTCCTTTTGTGTATATGAATGTGGTATCTGCAATGGTCAGAAGAGAATATCAAATTCTCTGGGACTAGAATTACAGAGTGTTGTGAAACACCGTGTTTGTGCTGAGACTTGAACATGGATACTTCAAAAAAGCAGACAGAACTTTTAATCGATCAACCATCTCTTCAATACCATGGGGTAAACAAACGTTAAGACAGTTATATTTCCTAATAAAACATTGAGTGAGGGACTGATTCATAGTAAAGGGAAGAACCAATTAAAATGAGTATTGCTACTAGGCGGTGGTGGCATACACCTTTAATCCCAGCACTCTGGAGGAAGAGGTAGACAGATCTCTGTGAGTTCAAGACCAACCCGGTCTACAGAGTGAGATCCAGGACAGCCAGATTTACAGCAGAGAAACCCCTGTCTTGAAAGAAAAAAAAAGGATATTGCTTTAAAGATCACCCGGAACTTCACATATATAAGTCAATACTTACTTTAAACATCCACATGAAAGAAAGGCTACTCACAGTATTCAGAATATCAAAACTGAAATAAAGATACAGAAACATTGATTATTTCTACCAATTCTCCTTGATAACACACTATACATATACATAAATTTTCATATATATTACATATATAATATATATTACATATATATATGAGTGTGTGTGTGTGTGTGTGTGTGTGTGTGTGTGTATTGCTTGCTTTCCTCTTAGTTTGCTTCTGTTATGTAGTCAAATAGCAAAAACATTGGGTATCATAAAACATTCGCTAAGAAAATCTGGGAAAATATTATATTTATTTTATCAATTTAAAGAAAGGGCAAGCATAGCCATAAAGACCCACTGTGATAATTCTTAATGATATATATGTATATACTTATATTTATATATATATATAGTCTTATAAATTCTTATGATATATAAGTATAGATATATTACTTTACATTTACATACAGACATTTTTAGTAATTTAAGTTACATGAATAAGATCTGTAGAAAAATGTGCTATTTTTATCATCTTTATATTTTGTACAGAATAATTTTGGGAATATGAAAATATGCGTATAGGTAAGCATATTGTTGTAATAGGATAACTGATTACATAAGTTGAAATATAATTAAATACAAAGCCAATACAAATTAAAATTTAAGACATAAATCAATCATTTCAGGATGTTTTCTTGTCTCACAAAAGGGTCAAAGGTTATATGGGACACACATCAGATACTTTCTCTTCTCTATCATTAATACAAAATTTCTCTGACTTATTGAGATCAGCAAACGTCAGCTTAGACTCATGAAACCTTATTAACTAATTCACCAGTCCCAAATGAATGGATGCACTTTCATGAATGATCAGATGGGTGTCACTAAAGCATTTATAATCATATACCTTTTTTCCAGAACTGTATGCTCTGTCAGTTTTTATAATTAAATTCTTAAAATATAACTTTGAAATGACCAAAATTACTATCCAATATTTTCTTCTCAAAATATGATTCTTGTCCAGCCAAACTAGGATTGCCTATAGCCTAACAGAGATGTTGACTTAGGCCATTTCTAAAGATCTTCACATTAACATCATTCTTTTGTCAATATCCTTCAGAAAAGACCATTTTCTGTCTCCTAGTTAACCCAAACTTCTACCAGACAGCATTGTACTAAATGATAGCTACTGTTTTTATGTGCAGAATGTGCACATGCATGTACATGGAGTTTGCTATAGTGCTGTCATATTCATTTCTGTAATTGTCATTCTTTCATAACTGCCAACTAGGTGAACCCGTATTTGTACTCCACTAATAAAATATATAACTTTACTTTTTTTTTTTAAATCAAGAAAGGAGCAATTACCACATTTTGTTCTCTATATTACACAAGAGAACACAAACATGATCAGTTTTTAGTTTATATGATTTTGAGGCCATTTAACTTGGGAGCAATGTTCTATGTGAAAAAAGTAAGCCCACAGAAAATGGAAAGGAACAACATAGAGGTTTATTCAATTGTACTTCTCATAGACTTGATTAAAATCGGACAAATTAAATGTTTGTAATGGGAGATTTAATCAATGTTGCTGTGAGTGTTATTAATCCAGTTTGTCACAATGCAAATATTTGCCCATCCACATGAGTACATTTTAATTGAAACAGACCATAATGAGACAGAAGTTGTTCTATTCGACTGAAAGAGAAACAAAAACCCAAATTAGTAGAGAATTGTGATGTAAATGGTACTGAAAATATCACTCATTGGAAGCTGTGTTTCCTTTCAATTGTTGCTAGGAAAACTGTTATAATAGTTACATTTCTCACCAAAAATAAATGGTTTATGTTCTTTTAATCACTGAAATCTAGACATATTTGCATTATAATTTAAGATGATTACCTCAACTTACTATAATTGATTAATGGAAATACATACAGTACTACTTACCATTTCTATATGGAGCACTTGAGAGTCAAATACAAAGCAATTAAGTTATTGATGAGGCAATTAAAGGGAACCTAAGCTACCAAGCAGTTTTAGTTGACAAGATGAATCTGCAGCTAAAATAGCAATTCTACCACAAGGTGAAGAGGCTTAATTCAACAACTCAAAAGCAATCATTGATTTCCTTTTGATTCCAAGTGCAATAAGCACTAACCCAGGATGATCAGCCAGACTGTGTAGAAGATCACGATCCCTCACTAGTTCGATCATCACAATCTGTGTCTCTGCAGAAGATTGCTTCCCAGCATTACTGCTTTTAAGAAAATTGTAATTCAGTTAATTTACTGAAGACATGAATTCAGGACCCATAAGGTGTCAAGGTAGAAGAATATGTAGGAATTTTAATCTACCAGGTGGGATACAATTCCTAAGGGTGGCTGCAAGTGACCTTACATCAAGAGCTCTGCTGTTCTTTCATAGGTCTTAGAATTTTTTTCAACAGGGTTCATACTGTTGGATTGATAGCATTCTTTTCCTAGTCCTCTATTTTGCTGTAATGTATTAAAAATACACTCTAGTAACACATGTAAATTTATTCTGCATACATAAAACAGAAGTTAAGTTATTCTATTTATTTTTTATCTTGAAATCATTACAGCATCATATATATGTATATATATATGTTTATATATATATATACACACACACACACACACACACACACACACACACACATTCCGTATCTGCCACTCGCCAAATCCTTTTTCTAATTTATCTCTATCTAAACCATTCCCATATCTATCTCTCTATCCGTCATCTCTCTCTCCATCTCTAACTTCATCTTCATCTTGTATCTTCTATAATCTTTTTACACTAAATTATTTTCAAACATAATAGGAAATGGCATTTTATCCCAAACAAAAATTCTTTGCCATAAAATTAAAAATTGAAAAAAAACTGCTTTCATTTCTGACTCCTAGAAATCTTATTCTGTCTCTTTCATTCCCATGCTTTAGATATTAGAATTTTATATTTACCCAGAAAGTTTCATATGCTTTGAATCCAGGTAAAGATAAGTAAGGACTTGGTTTTTGTTGTTGTTTTTGTTTTCCCATTATAGTATAAGAATCCATTTGGCTGCTGCTTTTCTGGAAATATATTTGAAAAGCAATTGTTCAGGAATCAACAAAGCCTGAAATAGCAAGAACAGCTTTCTTTTTAAATATTATATATATGAAGGGTTTTTCTGCTTGTATATGTGTAAAATATGCTTGTGCCTGGTTCCTTCTGAAAGAAGGAACATAACTGAAAATACAGAGAGTCAGAAAACACTTGATATGTGTGTGTGGAATGAGTTTTCTCCCAGAGCAAGAAGTACTTTGTACCACTGAGCTATCTTTCTATCCTTAAGCTTGACTGTTTTGATTCTATCTGTGTCTGTTGTTGCTTTGCTTTGTTTTGATTTGGTTTAGGTTTTTGGAATTTGCACTTGTGTCATATATTAAAGAAAAGTTAGTATAAATCTCAATCCCTAACTCATTCTACCTACATGTAAAGAATATGTGTGTGTGTGTGTGTGTGTGTGTGTGTGTGTGTGTGTGTGTGTGTTTGTATACATATATAGCTTCATATATTTCCCCAGAATTTTGCCTTGGGAAAACATATCCCATTCTACTTAAAGCTATTACATACACTTTCTTTAGGATATTAACATTATTTAAATGCTAACTGTATAATTTCTACTTGAAGTCCACTTTATTATTGGATATTATAATAGAAAGTGTGTTTCATTATTGTATATAGTCAAAATGTGGGGTCTTTGATAAAACCTCACATCCTTATACAGAACTCAGTGTGTGATACAATAAGCTTCCTTTCATGGAGGTATTGAACGTCAGCTGGACCCAAGTATCAGTATTTTGCTGAGCAAAACTAAAGGAAAGTGAATCAGAATGAAATAATGAGTATAAACTTTTGACAATGCTATACTGTTTTAGGAAAGAATTTCATACAGCCCAACGGCTTCCTCATTTGTAAGGTTCTGCCTCTCTGAGTCTAGGCGGACTCCCAGGTCACAATCCTGTGACATCTGAATAAATTTTGTAATCAACTTGGGAGCAGTTCACTTTTGGTTGATCCCAGAGTTGATGGTCTCCATTTATGGTTAAAAATGGAAGACAATAAATTATTTTGATTTAATGATTATGGGTTTAGAGTGCACAATTTATTTTATTTTTTTAGACCCATAGAATAACTTATCTGGATTCTACTTAAATCTCTTCCCAAAGGAAAAGAAATTTAGTAAGAGTTGGAAGTGGACATTGGCCCTGGATAGAGAGTTCTGTTTTCTAGGCTGTTAGCATTATACCAGTATCTGCAAACCTGGGTGGCCATTTTTAGTGTGGACATTTTTCAAAGGAAGTAGACCAAAACCACTAAACATATTTGCTCCATGAGCTAAACCACAATAAAACAGAGTTCTCCTGTGGATAGCTTTCCTCACCCTTTGAATTCATCTTATTTTTATTTTATTTCCATAAGAAACAAATACCCTTTAGAAAGTTTCTTTTGAACTTTAAATGTAGTTGTGTAAGTATACGTATGTCTGTGCATCCAAAATGCAATTATATACAAGTATCTGTTGAGATGATGGAATGTCCAAGTGCTTCCTGAGAACAGCCTGGCCTCCTCTGAGAGACGGAACCTGCCAGACCCTCCATCCAGCCAGAGACCAGTCATCACTTGCCTGTTGTAAATGCAAATGCATGGAAGCAGAGGAGATTTGAAGTGTTATAAATGAGTAATGTTCAAAATCTAAGAAAAGTGCAATATGTTTCTAGGTGTGTATTTGAAAACAAGTGCTATTTTCTTGGCTTTCTTCCAAATGTAACTTTTGAATAGTATTCAAAGATTCTACCTGATCATGTCATCCTTCTTCCCTACTTTTCCTCTTTCATCATATTTAGGTTCTATCACCCTCTAAAACAACAAAGCACTTCAAAATGCTAAGCCAGAGACCCTGTATTTCACCCAGAAGTTTGACCTGAAACCACAATACAGAAAGCAGCTAACCATATTGCCTCTGATATAATGCCTACCCTTGACAGCTACAATAAGCCTACTGTCTTGAAGGCAAAGATTTGCCCCTTCCTTATTTAAGATTAATGTGCTCTTGTGTGTGTGTGTGTGTGTGTGTGTGTATGCATGTCTGTGTGTGCCTGTGTGTATATGTCTGTCTCTATGCTTGTGAAAACCTAATTCTATGATCCTGTACATCTACCAAAATTTCAGTGTTGTATATTAGGTTGACTAATTCACCTAAACTACATATTTTATATATGAAAATTATTAAAGTGTGAATATATATATAGTATATAACATATAACACATAACATATAATACAAAAACATAATATGTAATATGTATATATAGAGAGAAATTTGAGACATTGAAATATTTAAAGTGAAAGTACTTATTTCTAATTTTATTAAACATTAATTTCATTAACTATAGTTAAAAGATATGCAAACATACTTTTAAAAAATATTTTCTAATATTTCTTTTTATTCAGTAGTGTAGAAGAGAGCTGTTCATCATTAGAAAACAATGTATAAATGTATAAATCATAAACATAATGTTAAAAGGACATTTTGCTTTAAAAGAAATGTCAATAAACTGGAGAGTTCAATTTTAAAGTAAGATGTGCTCTGGATGTCATTGAATTAGAAAGTACCTGAATTGGTTTATGTTTCTGAAAAAATATATGTTGTTGACTTCTTTGATTTTTAGTCTATTATGAGAGAGAAGTTGATTTGCATCCAACCACGACTTCAGTAACAATGCTGTAATAGAGGGTTCTGCACAGTGAATAATGTGAAGATCAATTCCCAGTCGATATGCAGTGCCTCTGCTGGTCAGAGAGCTGCTTCTGCTCAGGGCAGTGACTATTTAATTATTAGTGATGATTGTGAATTGACCTGAGCTCCACCATGTCACCTAGGTCAGACATAGCTCTACACAGCAGTTCCGTGTTGCTTTTTAGCCTTTTCTAGAGGCAACAGCATGGGACAATTTCAAGTCTCTTTAGCCACTTTCCACTTGCAATTGTTTTAAAGTATCTATTATCCATGAAGCATAAAGAACAGTTATGATACAATCAGGCAGACTTTTGCAACATCTATTTTGTTTTATACAATTAGTCTTTAGAACCCACAAGGCTATGAGCTTCAACCATACTGTTCTCACCCATTTACCTTACCCCCTGGGTCCTGTATTGAACTAACAAGTACTGAAGCTTGTCCATGGGGCAGGGGGAACCTTGAAAAAAGAGCAATAGAACTCTGAATCATTTCACTTCTTGATAATGGTACCGCTTCCCTCCAAATTAAGTGTGTAATTGCCAATCCATATTTTCCTTTCATAGGGATTAACTTTTATTGATCAAATTAAAACGATGCTCTGCCATGATTTGCCTGCTAGTCTGATAGAATGCCAACTTGCATATCACTCTATTCTTCAAACAAAGTGACACATGGATAAAAATAAAACTGAATTCCCTCAATAGATTCTCTATCAGTGAACAAAAGTTTCTGAGACCAAAGGCAAGTCTGGATGAGGGGATGTAATTGGGAGTTCAATTTTGCTTTACTTTCCTTTATATGGAAAATAGCAAAGTGCTATTAATAAATGTTATATATAGTAGAAGATGGATGATTTAAACTATAGTTTTTCTCTTAGTGGCTGAGTGTCATATCTCTCCATTTTTAGCTTTGATTCTAATCAATGTACCAGAAAGAATGCTTATCAATAGGCTACTTCAGATTTAGAAGTCAAGTTATTATCCAGCACAAATCAGATATTTGATACAATTAGTGGGAAATGTGCAAAGATGTTTTTTCCCTAAAATGTTATCTGCATACAGGCAAGGGGGTGAAGCATGTTGATTCATTTATCAGGCTTTGCCTGGGGGTGTGGGTGGTTGAACTCAGTGATCCAACTCCACTTAGATCATCTTACTGATGTATCCCTGAGCGATGATGAACATCAGTGGACACAGAGTCAATATTGTGAAGAAGATTAGAGGATAAAGAACTGGCTGTTCATTTTCAAGATTGCATCAATTTTGGGTCATGATTCAATGACCTTAGCCCCAAATGAGACTCTAAAGTACATGTTGGTATTGTGAAGTTGATTAAATTTATTGTTGAGGGTTAATGAGACTCCATAAAAGGCATAAAAAATCCAATATTATAAAAACTTTAATAAGAATATTTTGCCATTTGAAACTGTAAAATTTTCAACATACATCTGTTTTTATTACTTTTCAAAACATACTTCATCATTCTACTTTCTCAGAGAAATGAAATATATATCAAAAGATAATTGCATTAAACATGAAGGTTGCAATATAATAGCATACACTTCTGTTAATTTTGCTTATCATAAAATAGTTTCATTTACATTCATAAATAACTAATATGTTTTCCCTTGATTTTTACTGAGCAGTTTTGTATTTTTATAATGCAGATGGTGTAAAGTCAAAAATATATTTTGACAATATTTTGCTATATTAATTCAACTTATTCACCCCTTGTTTCATATTTTCTCTATCCACTCAGATGCATGATACCCTAACATGGGTGTATGTCTATAGACATAGCTTCTTTTTGTTTGAATTATTAAATTTCATCTGAAATGTATATTGTTTCAAAAGAAACTGTTGTTTAAATTACTTATTTTTCCTTTTGAATTTTTTTAAATAAATTATCTCCCAGCATGTAATCTGATCATTTATTACAGAGATTAAACTCTAAAGCATTAATTGTACATGTGTTAATTAAAAATAATGTTAGTTGCCTAATTCTACCTTTGTTACTTAGTCTCTTTCAGAGCTTCTGAAGGAAGCATATGTGAAATGCAATCACATAATTACTATGACTCACTATATGGAAAAGGGCAGTATTAATATTAGAGCTGGAAAGCATGATAACTTTCAAGAGAGGTTTTGCACCAGACCATGAAAGTCTTTAAGACAATTATCACGGGATTGAATTATAGGCCAAACGTGGCAAGGAAGTTGCTTTGTGGTTGTTTGTTTTATTGTCGTTCTTCTTCTTTTTCCTTGGGAAGAGACATATTCTGAATTATTTCTCTAGACAACAAATTTGCCAGCAGTATGCAAACTAGACCAGCTATCAGACAATTTGACTATGTGCAAGGTCATAGAAATACTACATAAAGGAGACAAGGACACCATGGTCCTCATTGACTTTAGGAATATATTCTGACAAACTGAAAATGAAAATTTGATCTTTAGATCAAATCCAGGGTACATATTTTGGAATGAACACATTTGGGTAATAACTCTAAGCTGTGGAGGGAGGTTAACTGGGGAGGTGATGAGAGCATAAGCTGATGAAGAAAGCAGATGATAAATACCAAGTATATGTTCACATGCAACAATGTGGACGAGCACGCAAGGGTTGATATCCAAGAGTCCTGATTCTCAGGAAGATGGCAGCCATTAGAACAATTTTATTGAACATAAAATTATGGCTAAGGAATAGAAGTCACAGAGTAATGAATTGGAGTCAGTGGTAGAAGTAGACAAGAAGAAATGATCATTCAGTGGCGTTCACTGGTCACAGTCAGGAAGAGAGCAAGAAAGCCTGTTCATTTTCAAAGGAGTGACAGATAGAGTGTGGATCCTGATCGGAGGGAATGTGAGGAGCAATTGGGAGAAGTAGAGGGATCCCAAATATCCTTTAATGAGTAAATAATTTTAAGATGGCTTTATTTGTATAATCTAAATAGAATTTTAGTGCTTTCTACTTCATGTTACATGGTTGGTGGCTGGCAAGGAAAGCATCCAAAATGTTTTTTATGCTGTGTGACGTTTTCTGGGAAGACATGAACAAGGACCTAATCACCCAAAATGGAGCAGCAATGACAAAAGAAATGATTCCATCCAGGTCCAACTTCATGAACTACTGAGCTTATTAAGGTTACACAAAGGAGCATGAGTGCACAACCTACAGTCAGATCAATTGATTACGTATATAACTGTGGACAGCTCTTGTATGTAGGTGATGTCAGATGTTGATAGAGATTCAACAGGTGTAGATGTTGACTCAGGGCAGAGGACAATTTATTCTTTTGTCTAATTAAATCATTGATTCTTGCCCAGAGCCCTGGAATCTTAGAGTTTTTTTTTCTTGACAATCTATTCTTAAGCCTAGAAACTGGAAGGCTTCAGCCTCCATGAAATCTAGAACGTTTAACACTCCACTGCTGAATGAGGCACTCTGACTAGCTCCTTCTAAACTCTGACTCTTCTGGTTCAACTCACTTTCTGTTCTGGGCTGCTTCTATGGAGTTCTGCTGTGGTTCTATTTCTCTCCTTGAGCTCTCACTGTTCCATCCTGCCTCTGTGACTAACTGCTTCGAGGAACTCCTCAGCCTTCTTAACCACTGAATCTTCCAAATGACATCTGTAACTGTTCTTCACCTGACTCTTCTTACGGATTGCTTCAACTGACTCTTCAGTCTGCTTCTCAAATAACTCTTCATCCTGCTTCTTAACTGAGTATTCAACTGACTCTTCTTACTGACGATTCACCTAACTCAGTCTACTATTCAACTGACTCTGTTAACTGAATGACTGTAACTCTTATGTTATGTTACAGTCATAAGAGTTACAGTCATTTACTCTTTTACTGAGCTGAAAGCCCACATTTTCTCATGAGAATTGGGCATGTCCTACTCTGCTAACTCTTCTGATTAGTCACTTTGCCATTCACTCTGACTCATCTCAGACCTCATTGAGTTCTGCTACCTATGTCTGCTTCCACTATTTTTTCTTTGATTAAAGGATACCACTGCTTTCTGAATACTGGGATTAAGGTATATCTACATTCCTTCCACACAGGCTTCTGAATGTACATCCTGAAATATAGACCTTAGCTTTCACACAAGGCTATTCTTCTACACTTGTGTATCTTTTAAGTCTCGGAAGATATGAGCCTTGTAAATTTTGTTTACCTTCTGAGTATTGTAAATTTCACTTACTTCCTGATTCTCAAGGAGAGTCCCCCACAGGAAAAAATATTTTAGTTCAGTAACTAAACTCCTTCTTCAACAGCTTTTACAGTAACTTATGAAAACTGATATATACACTCTCAAATTTATATCATTATGAAAAAAAGAAGTTTAAAAGGGTAGATTGGAAGGCCTGGCTAAAATGTGCTGAGGTGAGAATGGAAGCCCCATCACCAGAGATTGTAACGTTATATTGAGCAGAGGAAAGAGAAAATGAAAAGACAGAGAAAGAGTTGGAGACATTTATGTTCCTGATATGATAACAGAGGTGCATGGAGATGAATTAAGGAATATTAGGGAAACATATCCACACTGTTACCCAGAGTGAGAACACAGGGAGGAAAGAGATGAACTCTGACATGTCTCTTTTGAAACAAAAACAGACAAGACATTAAGATTTGGGGACAGCATAAGATTAATTCTTTTAAATGATTCTAAAGTTAAGATACTTGTTTGTATTTGTGGATCTCGGCATACACAGTTGATCCCATATTTCTTTGTAATAGTTTACATTTTTTCTCACCTGATAGCTAGGTAATTTCAAAGTTTACCTGAAGTAAGGGGTGCCACTGAGTGAACAGTCACTATTCTGTTCATTAAACCTGAAGGATTGGCCAGGAAGATGAGAATGTGTGAGGGACAGAGTTTCTCTTCTTCACACAACTCTCAGCATAAAATGAGAACCTTCAGGAAGAACTATTATTCCTGTTCTTATATTATTCTCTAACATTTCAAAGATTTGAGTTTAAGGAGGAAATGAGTCAGGCTAAGACAGGAGAGAGCCAAGTCTGTGCAAGGACCATATGCTACTAGGCCTGGAGCCAAGACATCAAATAAGTACCTATAAGTACCTGAGAATATCCACATCAAATTCAAACGAGAGCAAATGGCTCAGCTGGACCAAACAGCTATCCACCACATACACATATTGGTAATTACACTCTAGAGATAGACAAGATATAGTAGCCAGTGTGTCAGACAACTTGTTCTATGAAATTGTCCTTCCATATTGCTGTGCCGTCTCTAGGGCACCAAGAATAGGTAGCTTTCATCCAAATTAGTGACAGTGATAAGTCTACAAGATGAAGTCATATTCTAGATAACTTTAAGCTTGCTAATGGAGGGAAAATACTCTCAGATTGGCCCAATTGAATCACTATGAATCTTACTCAAAGTTAATTTCTGACTATGTGGGAAAACAGTGAAGAAATCCTTGTGCCTCTTTCACACATACCATTCTCCTTTGTAGATACAAGTGCTAATCTTGTGAGGGTTCAATAACAAACCAAAAAACAGTTTCTGAGATCAGACCTGAGACCCCCAAGCAGAGGGCACAGCCTCTTATGACTTAAGTCACCTGGACTGAACCCTGAACAAATGATCTCCATGATATTTTATTGAGAATAGGAACTGTCCACTGATAGAAAGGCATATTTTGCATTAATGTACAGAATCCTATAATCCTCTTTCCCCAACTCTGGCTAGTTGACCTTGCTGTAAGTAGGCAATATACCCATATACCATTTTTGGTCACTGGAGAGGAATCACAGAAATCCTTTCGTTAGCAATAACAGAGCTCTAGATAATCTGAGTATCAATTGCTTAAACAGTTACTGGTTCCTCAAATTAGCATTCCATCTGCATCCCAGAAGGCTGCAGTCCATCCACAATGAGGAAGTTGCTTCCAAGTTGACCTTGCATCCAACAGCTCATAGCAAATATTTTAAAATGCATTTACTTGCACAGATAGTGCATGTAGCTTTAAAATATCTGAGAATAAGTTCAAATGTTCCACTACACTCCTTAGAATTTTACTATAAAAATGTAGACTTAGATTTTTTAAAAAAGGGTTTACAAAGCTGATGTTTTTATATGACCAGCAACTTGAATGGTGATTTAATTCATTTGAAAGTCATGAAATTGGAGACTATTTTATAAAAGCTAGAGAATATTTTGTATTTTTAAAGTCATTTTAAAATCGATTCATCTTTATTTCACTTGTGTATAATAATTTTATGAAAGGACTCCATTGTGATATACTTTTCCTTTAATAAATTTAATTAATCAAGTATTTAAAGTATTTATAGCACTCTGACACATGTATATTCTAGTGAAGTAGCTCCAAAGAATAATAAATGGCATCTACTAAGCACCTGACACGTGTCGTCTGCTAACAGTGAATCCCGGTACTGTTATATGTTACACATATGTATATCACAAAATCTTTCATTTTTTTTTTATATTTCCTGAAGGAAAATTTATCTTTTTTGAAATAGCAAGAGATTTGTACCTATCAACTAATAGTAGTTATCATACATAGCAGATGTCATACATAAGACATACACAAAATCAACCTGCGCAAAATTCCAGCACAGGAAGAGCAGAGAGGCTTAAAGTTCCACCATTAGCTCAGTAGCTTCTGTTATTGACAGCTTTTGAGAAAAGGAGAGTCAGGGTCTTAGTGAAGTGGCCACTGGTAGGTAGACCACACTCCAGATGAAGACCACATAGTATGTAACACATGGGCAGCACAAGCTATACTTGAGTTTTTTGCTGTTGCTGTTTTGATTTTTAAAGAATTAAAGGATCAAAAGTTGGATGGATAAGGAAGGAGTGGGCATCTCTGAGAACTTTGGGGAGGAAGATAAATAAGACCAAACTACAGTGTAAGAAATTTTCAAAGAACTAACAAAAAAAAAAAAAATACCGGGACAGTGTCAAGTTTAGCCAGGCATATTGTTGCAGGCCTGTATTCCCAACTGTCAGGAGACTGAGGCAGGAGATAGAAAGTGAATTCCAGGTTATGTACCAACTCTGGGGAACTGGAGTCAAGTCCACATTGTAACTCATACGTGAATTATGATATGTTGCCCTAATGTCTACTAGCTAAAGAGTGAAAGATTAAATATGACATCTACTAAAATGGTGTTACTTTACAATAAAGAAATTAACCCAAGATATTATGGCAACTGAAATAATGTAGTATACAGGTCATCAAATATTGGATGATTCCATTTTGAAATGTCCAGAGGAGGCATCTCAATGGAGACATGAAGTCTCACAGCAGTGAGGAATTGAAGGTGTGTGTAATGGTTGTAGGTAGTGTTCACTGACCGCTAAAGGTGAACATTTTCAAAATTATTCATGACTCTGGGAATATACTAAGTACCAGCCAATACCAACTAATGAAACTGTGACTGATAAGGTGCTTCTAATTTTATTGTAATATAGGTAGAATAAAATGGGTTTGCTATGTAAGTAGTTTTTGTTTTTCATTATTTTACCTAATGATAATTCAATTTTCCATTTCTGTTTTATATTTTATATTCCACTTTTTAAGGTGAGCTATCAGTAAAATAATCTAAAACACAATTCGTAGGAAAAATTCCAGTTAAAGCATGAATATCTACTTCCCTCACTAATTGCAAAGTAGTCAACTAAAGATTTCTTTATGTGAAGTGAGTTAGCGAGGTATTTTATATGATACCTACAATGATCTTCATGCTCTCTTTAAGTTACTTTCAGCAAGATCGAGGCATGGAGGAAATTTCCACAATTCTGAGCAACATTTCAGTACAAACTTGCCTGAGTGGGAAATCGTCTTGACTTGTAGAAAAGCACAGTAGGGATGATTTGTCCTGTGTGCAGGTGTTTTCACTAGACATCTGGAGCTGCTCACAAACACTTGAAGATAAAGCAACACATGTCCTTTCTTGGAATACATGGCCCTTGACCATGAGAACCTTGTATATTTTAATGGAAACATAATTCATATATTCCTGATTCATAGCAGTCAAGTCATCAAATCATCAGCTATTAGGGGGAATTGAACTGATAACCAAGATGATTGAAAGTTTCTGGTAACTTTTACTGTCCCTGAAATAATCCAGAATATTTTAGTTTCATATAAATAAATTATTTTGGTGAGTTCACTGAAGATGAGTTCTAAGCAGTTTTCAAAAGTTCTATTGTCTATATTAGGCAGAGACAAACATACTGCTGACAATTTCAGGAAATCTGCTGAGGCTCCTGATGCCACAGAGAGCTTGTGTGATTCTGACCATAGAGAGCTCAGGGACAGTCAGGCCTTTCCATTCTATAATTTCTGAGCACTCATTTGCATCACCAGATGCACTTAAGTGTCTGGCTTTATATTTCAATACCTCAATGCATTACTGCTTACTCAATATTATGAAGCATTTTATTACACTTTATGTGTAAAGTGCTCAGTAAATCCTTTCCAATTTATTTTTCACATGAAGTGTAATTTATTTTCTCATAAGGTGTAAAAAAATTACTACACATTTTATACATCACTGATTCCATAAAAATGCTTTTGTGGCTGTGTTGTATTCATAGTAGGTAAAATTACCTCTAATGTTCTATAAGAAAGAGTAGTTTGGGAATAAAGCAGTATGTTTTAAAGTAAGTAATTTTGTTCAGCCTTTGTATTTTTGTAGTTAAATGTTTTGCTCTTGATCCAACATACACATTAAAAACACTTAAGTGACTCTTTACTCATTCAGCTCTTCTTTATCTCATTTTCCCAAATGAAATATTTAGTACTGCATTTATTACTCTGTTCCATATGGAGCAGTTACTATCTTGTCATCTCCAGTGTCCATTTGCAGATCAATTTCCCTTTCTAAGGTTACTTGATCTGACAATTAACAGCATGCTATTATAAAATATTTTATCTAAGTGGATTATACATGCAGAAATTATGCCTTATACTGATATTTTCTGAAGTATATTCTGAAGTCCTTTTTCCTTTGAATAACATCCAGAATTTATAGGGCTTATAAATGGTATGCTTACTTTTACATAATTTAAATTCCTTGTTATAAAAGCAAAAAGACTTTGTTTTCCTTCAGATAAAGTCTACATTGCATGTTTTAACAGGTTGAACAGTCACTCAGGGAACCAAAGCGTTGGCCTTCACTATGTGCTGTTAGTGACATGCTCATTAGCGGAAATGACATGTACGACATGAAATTATCAATAAATGCACATCAGTTAACCTTTGCCCTGTCTATGTACGACCAGAAAACATCTCATTCTTTTCTCAAAAGATGCATGAAAGCATTGTAGTATGGCTAACATCTACTATTCTAATATTCTGAAGTCAATTACTGCACCAAGTTTGAAGTTGGGTACTTTGTGAATTTTTGATCGAGTTATGGACTATGACCATAGAAATGCAGCTTCATGGCTACTATGTTCACTCCACATTGACAACAAGCATTTCCCTTTTCTGCTTAAATGAAGAAGCAACTGCACTATATTTATATTTTTCTAAATTTTATTAGTTCTTTGAGAATTTTGTAAAAATTATTTTTGATCATATATAATCCTCCACTAACTTCTTTCAGATACACTCCCACTTTTAAGATGCCTTTTTAGTGCCTTAAAAAAAAGAAAAAGAAAAAGTACATTTTTTGTTGTTGATACACATTTGTGTGTGTGTGGTTTTCCACCAGAGTATGGGACCCGCACCAGGGATCACTATCTTAAAGAAAACTGACTTCCTATCTTCCAGCAGGTATCACTTGCCAATAGCTTCTCAGCTAGAAGGGGACTTCATCACTATTTCCCCTCGCTGCTCTGTTATTTTTGTCTATTCTGAGCTTGCAGTCATTTTGTGTACACTATTTGATATGAGTATGGTCAAGAAGTTTCAAAACAACTCCATCTATATAATATATATTTACATAATATAACATATATGTACATTATATATCATATATAATATAGAATATGGAATAGGTTTCTGTATCAATTTTTCAGAATTATTTTAGCATTATATTTCCATCTCCATATTACCTCCTCTAACCTGCCTTACTCTTCCTACCTAAATCTCACCCTCCTTTGTCCCTGATTCTCCTTTGAACCTTTATTCCAGTGTATTCTATCAATCCGAATATATTTATGATATTTATTTGCCTGTACAGAACATATGTGTGACCTTCCTATCATAGTGCTATGATGCACTAATTGCTGTTGAAATTCAGTTTCTGAATCAATGTGCACCACTCAGGAATCTTTAATTTTAAAAGTGGTATTTCATTATCGAGTATAGTGAACAAGCATTTCTATGTGTTATGCAATTAACAGTTCATAGATAAAAATGTACATTTTACATTATTTAAAAATTAATCCATAGAAGTACTTCACGAATATATTATTATATAACTACACAATATCTATAGATTTTAAATGCTTATTTTATATATTAATTCAAAAACTAAGTCAAAAGCTATTTTAGCCCAAATTTTGTTATGCAATGCTGGAAGAATGTTAAAACATGATAATTATTCTTCATTTTTTCCAACTACTTGTGCATATATACTTAAAAGCTCATCTAATAATACATTGTTAAACTTCCTCTTCACACTAGTAAGCTCTCCAACACCATAGTACTGCCCCTTCCTCTCCCATCTCCGTAAACGGAAACATATTTTATGTAAGCTATTTTAAGATGCACCGCCATCTGCAACTGGGTGATTAGTGGAGCTCAGGAATGTGTTTCCTGAGCTTGGTCCCCATTGGCCACTTATTCTGTTTTATTATTTTAATTGGAAAGACTGATTTTCATTATGACTGTTATATGCCATTTGTATGTTAAAATGTGGCCTCAAATATTCATGCACTTTGAAATTGCACTATAATTTTGAAAGATAGTATTCTGAGATTAATTTGGGGTATCACTAAGTGATCCTGGAATGGGTTTGTGCTGCGTGGTGGTAAAGAAATGGGAAGTTACATCTCAATGTTAACTGACTATAACATGACAAGTAAACAAGTTTAATTGTGTTATTCACCTCATTGACTTTAATGAGTCAATAATAGATGTAATAGGCACCTCAGGACCAGATGGCACAGGGTAAAAAGTCCCCATGAAATACCATTTTTTCATCTCAAGTATCTGATAAATGTGTTAACGTCCTGTATAGTGACAATTGCTAAAATCTCACAGCAGCTGGTCATTCAGTCTACACTGCAGGGGCTGCCGAATGCTGTTTATAGCTCGCATTCACCCTTTTACATTTGTGAGGGAAAAAAATCTTTAATACTATAGTTAAATAATTGCATAAAATTTACACATGTATTAAAAAATTCAGCAGGAATTGGCGAAAACAAATCGTATCATCTGGTACACTGCATTTTGCACACCGGCTGTAACCTGATATAAACTGGTAAACAGCAGCATCTGAAGGAGAATGGACCATTTTATTCCATGTAACTTCAGGTTATGTTTTAAGCAGCAATTTTAGTTGTTTCTTTCTGCAAATGCTAAATAAGATTTACTTAATAAATATGAAAAAAATCAAATTATTTTCCTTTGGGCAATATCTAAAAGCCAGTTCAATAGTAAATGATTGCAAAGGCAATTTTTTCATATATTATAGGCTAGAGTGTGTGTGTGTGTGTGTGTGTGTGTGTGTGTGTGTGTGTGTGTGTGTGTGGCGGGGGTAATTTCTGATCCTTTTGCCTGCTCTTGGGACCCTTTTCTTCCTACTGGGCTGCATAGTCCACTCTTGATGTGAGGATTAGTGCCTGACCCCTATACCATCTCCTCGTGCCCTGTTTTAGCAGTAACACTTGGAGGACTGCTCTTTTTGGGAAGAGGAAGGGAGTGTGGTGGGAGTTAGGGTGCTTGTGTAGATCTGAGGAAGTAGGGGAGCTAGGAGCAGCAGAGGAAGAAGAGGAAGGGTGTTGAGATATGTAATACAAGAGAAGAAAAAATAAAAACTAATTTAAAAAAATTAAATATCAATTATTTTAGGAAAAAAAGTTAAAGCCCAAAGTGCTACTAATTCATATTAAAAGATTAAAAGTTTTAAACTGTATCATATGAAACTGCTGAAAGGGGAACACTTACTCATGCCTCTCTTCAGTTCAGCTATCTGCAGCATGGATTCATGGGCTTATTTGCATAAATTTAGCATATATGTGCTGTTCTAACTAGTAAAGTTTGCAATTAAAATGATGGAATTTATAACAATTTATTTTACTGTCTACTTTAGAAAGGAAGTATTTGAAAATTTTATGTGTGAGAATATACATTTTTATTGCTTAGTAACTTCTTGACAAATAGAAACTCTATACTTTTGGTTTTGATAGGTCAGGTAATTCATGAGAAAATGTTTTAAAAATATGGTATTTTTCATAATGACCAATTTAATATTTGTTTGTTTGTTCTTGTTTTGTTTTGATTTGACTTGTTTTAGTAAAATCAAACCAACCTCTAAAAAATAACAATTTATTCATCAAAATATTGCAAACCCAACTTAATTTTAAAATTTATAGTGTCTCGAAAAAGCTTGTAAGAAATTTAAAGTCTTAGTAAAACCTAGTCCTTGTAAATGTCAAAGCCAGGATATTGAGGGAGAAGCAGAGTTTCTGCCTTGTCTTGAAATAATGAAATAAAATATATATGTTTACAATGCACATATGTCTGAAGCAGTATGTCTGAATGAATCCAAGTTTAGCCTAGGGCTTCATAAACCAAATCTATAATAAAAGTAAGAGAAATCTGAAATTAATCAACTCAAGGTGACAGAGACTCCCATCTTTTCAGATATTAGATTATAGAACTTGCATTTTCCCTGTCTTCCTGATAGGAAAAATACTTTCAGAAGGACAATGGCATATTACCTAAATATCTCCCAATTTTTGAAGATTAATGATGCATTTTTCCAGGGAGACAACTTAGCAGTGTCTATTTAAAGGAGTGAAGGTGAGGAGGAGACAGGGAAAGAACAGTGGTATGAGGAACTCAGAGAGAAATAGTACACCTCATCAACATTTTGTTAAAACTCATTAATTTCACACTAAATGTACTAGAGCATAATAGAATTATCATATTGTGTGAATAGTATCTGCCTCCCCTAAGATAAAGACAAGTAAAATCAGCAAATGTCTTAAAAACTGCATGGACTCAGGGAACATAATAAAAAATGTCAACATGTAAGAATTAGAAAAAGATGTTATTATTTAAAAGTTATATATTACATTTTTTAGAACCAATGTACAGAACATGAGAAGTACTATTTAGAATTTAAATACTTTATCATTTTTAAATTTCCTTGTTTGATACATATACATTAAGCTAAGTACAAAGAAAAGCGAATATTTGAAACCTATGACTGAGAAAATATAGAATAAACAAATTAATACTAGTAAGCTAAAAACAACAGATGAAAATAGAGGAGCACATGTTTAGAGAGATGCTTCAGCAGTTATGAACACTTGATGATCTTGTAGAGATCGAGGTTTGGTTCCCAGCACTCACATGGGGGCTCACTATCACCTATAATTCCAGTTACAGTGGACATGGCGCTCTCTCTTGAACTTTGTGGGTATCAGGCATGCGCTTGGTGCATATATACACATGCAGGCAAAATATCAATGCATATAAAATGAAATAAATAAATATTTTATAAATGGAGGAATGAAACAATAAAAACAACTGTTATATGAACTCAGATCCTTTTAAAATAAAAAAACAGAAAATCTATATAAAATTAAAGTAGTTTCTTTTATTTGGCAGAGAATAAGCAACTGGAAATCAAAACAAATGTGGAACACTGTTCACAATCAGAGAAAAGATTAGACACAGAAGCCTCAGCTTGTAGGAGGCAGAAGGATGCCAGATAACCCAAATACTCAGGCGATAGGAGGCAATTACTCTCTAGCAAAAAACTGTACCACAGACACTGGAGTAAAATGACATATAATAGAAGAAAATTAGAATAGAATAGAGTAGAATAGAATAGAATAATAAAATAAAGAGGAGCAAAAATTAACATTTGAATGTAAGAGAATATCATGGGCACTATAGCAAGTAAAAGTTAATCATGTAATATTATCAAAAATATTAAAGAAGTTTGAAATATTGTGCAAAAGAACAAATACTTAGAAGAAAATGTATCAAAGATTAATGAAACAATATTGGATATTTATTAAAAAATAATCGGAAGTTGAAATCATCTCATGTAGAAAACAACAGGAAAAAAATTTATTGGCAAATGTTTGCAACCACTAACAAAAGGCACAACATCAATTCTGCCTTTTTTGAAAAATGTAACTGGATGAGGTTTCATAAATATATTTTCATATTTCACTGACATCCAAGAACATGCCCACCATTCTGAAATGTTCTCTCTTCATCAAGTCTTCTCAGGTCCTGGTAATCTTTGATGATTTCAAGTTCTATTGTTTTTATCTGTTCTATGCTTTGATTTTCTTTCTTTTTTTTTTAGACTATGTGGGTATTGGAAATTTGCTTGGAAAGTACTGCCTTCAGTGATTGCCCTTGCAATCAATCCATGGTGTTCCCTCTGGCAGTCATTTTTCTGTTTTAGTACTTTATAAGCGTGTCTGTTTTATCTATTTATCAGATGAATGCTCTAGTTTTGATGCATATTATGAAGAACTCTTCTATGAACATTGGTATCACAATTTCATTTGTTTGTTTGGTAGACATACCATATTTTTTTCTGAGTAAATATCTTAGAGTGGGATTACTTGTTCATATGGTTACTAGGTTTATCTTAATGAGAAAGTGAAATTGTTCTATATTTTGTGAGCCTAAGTCTTAAATGGCTGAGCCATCTCTGCAATCCTATTACTACTACTCTACTAAATGGCATAGAATTAAATCAGCCCTAATGACTTATTGTTACATTCATAGATTTTGAAGTTTTCAATCCTCGTTAGAGAAGCATCTCCTTGCAGTAGATGGTGGTTATCAGAGACCCACTACTGATCAAACTACGGACTGTAAGGGATGTGGAGCGTTCAACCCTAAATGTGGCATTGGTATCATACTTCTTCCTCCCAAAACTCATAAATCAATACAGAAAAAGAGCCTGAAAGACAGTAAGACCAGAGGTGGTAGACAACTACGAGGAAATAGTGCACTGTGGTTTCATAAACGGTATCTTCATTTTTTTGAAAGCTGAAATAGTTAATGATAAAAAGTATCAGATCTGCCACATTTAAATGATTTTGGATAAAGTATGTTCATATGTGTGAACTAATTGTAATGTTTAATAAAATTCAAAGTTTAATTTAACAGACTACCAAAGAAAGTGTGTCAAGAGTGGGAGTTTAGTGGGAACACACACTGATTGAACAATTCAAAAGACATGTGTCATTTAGTATAAATACTGAGTAGGTGCAAGCATCTCATGTTCGTAAACATGCTACTATTTGGAAGATCATAAAATATAGTGTTGGAAAATGGTTAAAAATAGTGTTTTTAAGCCTTTAACAGAAATAAATACACTGAAGTATAATAATTTGCTATGTTATATAATGGGGAATTCTGTGAAACATAAAACAAACCTGATACAGGGGTCTTGTATAATATCCTAGAATGATAGGAATGCCATTTGGGAGGAAAATAGAAAAATATGTAGGATAAAGTTTTAATAACACTGTAATTTATAGAGAATAGTCACTTTAATGAACCTAATATTAATGAATTATTTATGACAATAAACAGGAAATAAGTTAACATATAAAAGGATTTTTTTCCTTGCAGTGCTTTTATTTTTTAAAGAAGGCAACAGCAGTGTGAATGGACATGATTTACAAGCTTCTACAAAAATCAAATAAAAATGTTCATTAATTGCCTATCCATCTCAAAACTTATCCATGTATGTCTAAGCACAGCTCATAGTTTGGAACTCTCTGAGGATAAAACAGCACAAGGTAGCTAGTGATTTGTTTTTCTGACTTTAAAAAGCTGAGTATATAGTGTTTACTGTGGATTATTAGAAAGAGTAGAGTCTACAATCATGTATTACTGTTTGTATTAACGAACAATCTACTGTAATTCATACACATTTATAAATAAATTCTAAGACATATTATTAATTCCCTTAACACACATCATAAGTATAGATATAAGTATGATCTTAAAAAATAAATTATCAATATAGCAATTTAAAAAAGCAAATCTATGTAAAAATAAATTTATAAAGAGTTTCAATTAATGTCTAAAATATTATTCATGTTTTCATAAAAAGAGTACTAGGAAATGGTACAGAGAAGTAGAGGGACACAGTTCAGAAGAAGTAGAAATGAAGAATGTGGAATATGTATTGTGAAATGCTCAGAGGGGAGAGTGAGCTCTGGGGAAAGTGATGGAAGTCTGCAGTTGTATTAGACAAAATACTTTTCTCCCAGGGAGTTAGTTATTTTTCCCTTCATTATAACAGAATAACTGACAGAATCCCCTGAAGAAAGGAGAGTTCATTTTGGTTCATAGTTTTAGGTATTACACTCCATCAGGTGACGAAGGATTGGGCAGGATGACCAAGAAGCAGCTGCTCACAGTGTGTCCACCTTCAGGACACCAAATGTGATGAATGCTGACACACAGGTCACTGTCTCCTTTGTATTTAGTCTAGGACCCTAGCCCATGGAATGCTATCTTCAGTGTAGGTGCATCTTCTCCTCTCAGTTAATACCTAATGTGAGTTAAATGTCACAGACATACACAGAGCCACGTCTGTTCAGTGACTCTAGAACTTGTCAAATTGATCATAAATATTAAAACACTTGGCACTTGAGATAATTGATTTATTGCTAAATATTTAAAATACTTGGTATATTTTAGTTAATGCTGCCTGCATAAATTTTGGACTTTTCATGTGTAAAATAATGGACTAAATTATCAGATTATCTAAATTAGGAGAATATTGTTGCACGAAGAATATCTATGTAAAGATAATTCCTTATTCTGAGAAATAGAGAATCATGGTGTGTGAAAAGGGGCTACACAAGGTTATGTACTTCTAAAAGTCCTGGCAATTTCTGAAGGTAATATTTTTAGCACGGGGATTTATATGCCCCACTCTTTCAAACCATGATCTCTCTCATTCAACTTACTTGATTGCTTTAGATAGTGGCATTAATGACTAAATATTCTAGGAAGCCTGGAAAAATACATAAACATAAATATCACCATTCCCTGAACACATGAGTGACACATGATTTCTATAACTTCTATCATGTGTTATTACGAATTTGCCCTTCCAACAACTTCTTCTACTGGAAAATAGGTTGTCTCATTAATTCTTCATTGGAGGAGTTCTTCACCCAAAAACTCTTCATTAGCAAGTATCCATGGTGAGTATGGTAGCACATGTAATCCCACTATTTGGAAGGTAGAATGAGGAGTATAAGGAGTTCAAAGTCATTGTCAGCCACAAGATGAGTGGAAGGTAGACTTGGTTCCATGAGATCCTGCCTCAAAACAAAACTGAAAAGGTCACTTAAAATTTGAACTTTATGATTTTTTTGAAGCATACCATCTTCTAAAAGCATTTAAAGCCTTTTCTCTAGATTTTTGAGATATTCAGTGCATATTCCTCATCAATAGTCACCCTGCTTAGTAATAGCACACCAGGGCTTCTTACTCCCTGTTACTATACCTGAACAACTATTGATCCACTTTCCCCAGTCCTCTCTTCTCTCTACCCTACCAAGCCTCTGCTCTTAACCTTCTTTGATGACTGTAGATTCTACATGTGTGACAGCTAGTTACGTCATCTTGACACAAACTAGAGTCATCTGGAAAAAGGGACTCACAATCGATAAAATGCTTCCATAAGATCATGCTGTAGACCAGCTTCTGAGGCATTTTCTTAATTAGTGATTGATGTGGAGAGGCCCAGCCCATCATGGGTGGGGTCACCTCTATGCTGCTGGCCCTGGGTAAAATGGTAAAACAAATGGGGCAAATCTTGGAGAACAAGCCAATAAGCAACACTCCTTCATGCTCCTGTCTCCAGGTCTCTGCCTTCAGTTCCTAACTTGACTTCCCTCAGTGATGGAGTATGATCTGAATATTGTAAGCTGCAATAACCTTTTTATTTTCCTTCCAAGTTAAATTTAGTCATAGTGTTTTATCACAGCAATAGAAATACTAACTCAGAAGTGTCTGGACATTTGTCTTTTGTCTGGCTTATCTTCATTAATTTAAAGATCTGTAGTTCTGACTGAGTAGTAAATGGAGGATCCCATCCTTTTATAATTGAATAGTATTTCACTGTGTATATGGACCGTAATGCTTTATCTATTCAACTTTTTAAGAATATTCTCTTACTTAGAAAACACTGGCTAAAGATACTGAGTTCTTTTTTTCAGTGGGTAAAATAACAGCTTCATAATCACTTAAAATCAACATATTTTAAATAATTATAATACATGGTATTGATTTAGAACTTTTAAAAATGATTTTGAAATATTTCAAGGGCAGATACGTCTGTAAGATTAAAAATAATTTTATGCAAACTATTTTACTTAGTTTTGAAAGTTAAAGTTTTATTGATTACCAAGGAAGTCTGATAATAGGCATGACTGGGGGTCTTTGGCTAAGTTTTGGAATATGGAAAGAGAGGCATGCTTTTAAACCTGTAAATACAAATCACCAACAGGGGTTCTGGCTCATGAGGGCTGCTGTTGGACACACTCTGAGCCCTGGGCTTCCCACATGCATGTGATACTGACACCAACAGGACTCCAAAGCTGCCTGGAGAGCAATTCTCTTTTGGAATCAGTCTATTCTTTCCACACAAATCTCCACTTTAAAACCAAAGCTTTCACACAGGAAACCAAACATTTATATTCTGCATTTCTGTTCTTTTTATTGCAATTTTGGGAAGAATTACCTCAGTTTATGTCGATTTATATAGTACATTAAATGCTGCAAATTACCATAAAGTGAAATAACACATCACACAGTGATGTTGGAACCATAAATCATTACTATTTCCTGCTGCAAACAGATGTTCTTATTTTTAGGCTCATGTCAAAATTCATTTTGTTCTTCCAGACCATGGAGCCAAACTTTAGATTTTCTTGTTATCAAAATGAACTATTATACTCATGCTGTCATTTATAAGCAGAGTAAAATGGGTTGCTCAGACAGTCAAGTTGGATCAAATTGCATGAATCCTTCCTTCCCAACTGGCTGCACATATGTCAGAAGTTAAACTGGCAACACCAAAGTTGACAGACTTGGAATGATGATCTTATTTGACACCATTAAGTAAAGATGACATTTACCTTCTCTTGAAAGTGATCACACCTGATTTAAGTGGAGATAGTTTTACCAGACTTGTTGTAGTTTCTGTCTATAAAATCTAGCAGCATGACTCCTTGCTTTGAAAATCAAGCTTTGTCATTGGTCAAAAAAGGTAACATTAGAGAACCGCATTCTTTACTCCTAAGGATCATCATATTTTCTTCACCAATCTTTCCTCTGTGCTTTCTGTCTTTGTTTAATTGATCATTATACATGTGTATAAAGTTGATCATATTCATGCCTTCATTCCTTCCCTCTAATTACAGCATCATCCTATCTCACCATACTTTCTGCTCATAGCTTCACATTTCTACCTGCTCTCTATTCTCCTTCTCCCTCTTCTTTTCCCTCTCCCCACACCCTCTCTTGAGCCAGTGAGTCCATCTAGTACTGCTTGTGTAGTTGGGTATGGGACCATCCACTCTGCAAACATAGCTTTCAGGGGCTCCATCCTCAAAGGACATTTACTGCTCCTTCCTTAGCAGCCATTAATTGCCAATGGCTTCTCAGCTGTGGCTGAGAATTCATAACCTCCTTCCCTTCCCTTGTCGGGATTTTCTCAGTCTTGACTCTGCAGACCTTGTACATATAGTTTAGATTGTCAGTCTATCCCTTCTGCCTCTGCACCTTTGAGTTTCCTTATCTGTTTCCGTCTTTAATAGTTCTACTTTTTTATTCTTCTTGACTTTCTGACTTTTTCCTTATTATTTTCTACAGAAGATAATCTTATAATTTGAAGGTATCTGATTTCATGTCTAATATAACACATTATCTTTACACCATTGTAGGAGAATAAACTTTCCCGGAATGGTTGATGAAATTTATAAGCTAAGTGACCAGTGCTAAATACAAAATAGTGGGATGTGCCATAATGGCAGAACTTCTTTGAAATGCTAAAACATTTAGGCATCTTATCTACATATTTTACAAATCATAAGATATCAAAAACATAGGTATTACCGGATTGATTAAGTGTCCTGAAAACTTAAAACTTTTGATATGATCATTTATAAAAACAATAACCATGATCACATGCCATACATTGTTAAAATTTCATATCTAAATCTTACATTAAAGAGAGTATAAACAAAGTTGACCCTGTATCCTCAGATGAACTGTGAATATATTAAGTGGTCTTCTTCAGGATCATTTCTGAAATGTTATTTTTCTTCACATTCATATATTTCAAGTAGCTAGCTTACATTACAGATTACAGCAGATTTGACATACCACATAGCCAATAATTCTCTATGCACATAGATACTTTGTCTTTCATACTCTTAGATTAATAGCATCAACTGTTTTACCTCATATTACTTCATAAAAATAAAAATGTTCCCTTGAAGTGTAGAAACTTAAATTAGGGAAGAGGTAAATGTCACCATGTTCAAAAGTTCAAATACTAATTCAAAGAGCCATGAGTCAAATATTGAGAGGGTCACAATGTTTAGCTGATGAGTTGCTTTATTTTTCTGTTAATTTTTGACGTCCTACATTTAAAAAATGTTTACATTACACAAACATAAACAGATATATATTACATATATAATATATTATATATATTATACACACACATATTTATATGATGAACAAATATTAGGACTAACTAGGCATAATCAGAATTATAATCAGACTTAGCTTTCTTCCACTGCTAAAAACATCTTGTTGCAGCTTATCTGACCAGAGGTATTGTAAAGCCTTCTATCCAGCTTGTCTGCCTCCCAAAGGCTTATGTCAATCTGTTTTATTCTCTCTCCTGGCTACAAGCCAGTTCTGGACCAGCACTTAGACTATTTATAGCAAGGGCCTTCCACAGATTAATTACTCTTTGGTTACTGAAATCCAAATCGCATAAATTTATCTCATATTTTGTTAGACTAGCTGGTATAAAACATATTTTTGTTCTTTGTTATATGCTTGCTTTAGATTGGCTTCTCAGCAATGGCCTGTGCATCTTTACTATGATATTTCAAAAATTAAATTTCAGACTTGACAAGCTACCTGAACATTCTACCATGCATTGTAATATTTGCCCCTGGATTGTGTTCTATATTAATAATTTATCAACTGACCATATACTATAGCATGAGCACTGCTTTATTGCTGTTCTGTCCAATACAAACCATGCAATTCGGCTGTCACTTAAGTGAACCAAAGGTAAATAGCATCATGCCATTGTGGGGAATTGATTATATTTCAACATGTATTTCTTGAATATTTGCTCTTGCACAATCATATTTAGACATGATTACAGATGAGTCATATCTTGAGAATAGAAGAGAAAAGCATGAAAAATGATTCCAGGAGACAGGGAGGCAACATGGCTTTTGTAAATAAAGAAACATACCCTTGCTTAATAGGCTTGAGTGTAGTCCCAACTATTTGTATGAGAGACTGTATCAACTAGACAGGTGTAATTAGCAGACTCATTTCACAGATGAACAAAGCAAGAATCTGGGTACTCCAGTAGCTTTTCCGATGGCTATAGTACTCTGTCTTCAAAAACAGGCTAATGTTTTGGTCTCACAGATTTTTCAGGGTCCAGTTATATACTGACACCCAGTTAGGTGAAGTCAAGCATACTGATGAAGCTTGGAAGCCTTTTGTGATGGCAGCCTCATTGGCAAGACAAAAGACTGCATAATACTTTGATAGCTCTTGTTATAAATAGACTAGGTGCTGGTCTAGAATTGGATAGCAGCAAGGTGAGAGAGGAAAACAGATTGGCACGAACGTTGGGGAGACAGACAAGCTGGGCAGAAGGTTCAACAAGACTTACAGGTTAAATAAGCTGCAACAAGATGGTTTTAGCAGTAGAGGGAAAGTCTTATTACAATTATACTTATGTCTAGTTAGTTCTAATATTTTTTCAACTATATATCTTCCTCTAGGAAAAATGAACAGGAAAAACTATAGGGATTGAGCTGGAAATTCTATAGTGATTGTTCAGAATGTGTGCGCAAGGAGACCCAACCACTACTTTTAGGATCACAGTCAGATCATATAAAAGAGCATAGAGGAAACAGCTGGGCACAGTGCATCTGGGGCACAGAAAATGCTAGCCCCAGGAACATATGTTTCCGAACTTACGTTGCTTCTTTAAAAGTAGCTGAGTCTTCCTTACATGTAACAGTGACAACAGTGATGGATATTCTAGCATATCAGGTAATGCATAACTGTGCTGTTTGAGGGACTCTGCATGCACTTACTGTCTTCTCAAACCAAAGCAAAAGGAACTACATTGTTCTTGAAGACATAAATCTATGCAAATATTCACTTAATGACCTTTTAGAATATAACCGATACAACATAGCATAAATTATCAAGAAATAAATGTATTTGTCATTTCTTTACCAATAAATGGAATTCAATTGTTTGAAGTTTTGACTTACTTGATATTTCCCCCTAAACCGACCATTTTAGGTCAATCAATTAATAGCTTCTCTTAGCTACGAAGCCACTGTATCAAGAAACTGGAGGTAAAAATTCTTAATGTTTATAACACAGAGGCTCAATAAATCTGTGAATCTGAAACAGTTACAGAAGATTCGGTTATTGTATGGTTGAAGGTCTGAGCCATTTGGATGCCAGGTTCTCTGCCTGATAGTGCTGAGAATTAACCCAGACCAAAAAAAAAAAAAAAAAAAAAAAGAAAGAAAGAAAGAAAGAAAAGAAAAAAGAAACATTAGAGTTTTCACTTTACCAATTGAGATGGTTCCATTATAATTCAGAAAAATGACAATTCAGAAGTTAATATTCCTTGGATACTTGTGGAATTACCAATTGAATTTCAAAATTTAGATTAAATAACTTAACTTAGGTTGTTTTAATATATAAATAAACTTATAACAGGTTATTTTAAAATAATTTATTTACATTTTCTGGGTAACACTGGGCCATCAGTTTGTATAATTTAAACAAAGCCCAATTTCATACATAAAATAAATTTTATTTCTTAATTATTTTTAAAGTATTTTATCATATTTTAATAGTATAAAACCCTTACTTGGGCATTGGAAATTAATTTTCAATATTAATTGATACAGTAAATCGTGTTTAAGATATATTGCATTTTTAAATTTCATATTTACACTTGCAAAATAATTTTGACAAATCACCAAGGCAGAAATTTTAGGTAGTGAAAGATGTAATATGTAAGGCAACATGTTCTACACTCCTCAGAAGCAGAATCTGGATAGGGTGTTGTTAATTCTCAAGTGTACACAAGTCATAGCATTAAGTCACAACTCTGTGTTAGTGGGAGGACTGGATTCATGCAGGGCTTCAGGTGAAGAAGAGCCAGGAAAACACACAGGATGCTGCTCTCTACTGTGAATCATAGATCCTTCATGACATACCATTGTCCAGTTCATGTGTGTTAATTAATTACATTCAAATGCAACCAAGCAGTCTGATCTTCGTTGGTAGACTGAAAGGATTCAAATTCATTGAGACATTTTATTCATTAATATCTTTTTATACATAAAAGCAGCCACTGGGTTAACAAATGAAACAAATTGATGAGTATATTAAAAAAAAAAAATTCTAGAAGAGGCCATAATTAAAAGTTCATGAGGTGGCACAGTAGGAGTGGGAAAGGAGATGAAGCAGTACAGTACTCATGTATAAAATTCCCAAAAAGTGAGTTTTAAAAGCAGCAGCACACACACACACACACACATACACACACACACACACTTAAACACACGCACACATACACATATACACACACACACATAAACACACACACAAATGCACACATACACACACACACATAAACACACACACACACACATATATGTGTGTGTGTATATTATATATATTTATTGTTTGTGTTGAGTGGGGGTGGGGATCTTCAGTTGGCCATTGTTGGACAAAGTGACACTTTTTTTTAGGAGTGTTGCTTATGATAGATTTTCTAGGACATACTGCTGAGTCCTCACACATGTATATATGAGCAAAGTTAATTGGACTCAGTGAATTAAAAATAAAAGGAAGATATGAAATTAGGGTAGAGATATGACTAGCAGTATTGAGGAGAGACAGAAGGGAGAATGAGGAGTAGATATGATCAAGATACATTGTACATATATATTAAATTGACAGTATATGTATGTATATATATATATATATTATTTATATCCTACTACATATTAAGTACAAATGTGGATAACTAGGTAAGATTTGTGATATTTTACTATTATATTTTCTTTGATTTTCCTATTGCAGTACAAGGAAGCAAACAGAAGTCTCTCACAAACTAGGTAAGTGCTCTGTCATTGAGCTAACTTCTAGTCCAGAGCAATGTTTCTTAAAAGATTATTTCCTCTGAGTGCAATGATGTAATCTTAATTAACATAAAGGCCATCTTTCCACTATGACTTCAGATTATTGAAATTAGAATACACACATTGCTCAGACAGAAGAGGAAGCTATTAGCAAGCATCATAGTTTATATATGTGTTGAGAATATTATAAAATAAACTTTTATTCTGGATTGATCATAATATGTTTTACAATCTTGCACAGATTAGGCAATAACGAATCTTGCTTTATTTATATACAGTATGATATGATTTGGTCTACAACATTTACATCTTCTGATGACTAGATAGTGATATTTGAAGATGAATGAGAAATAATGAAACTATAACCTATTATAGAGAGTGGTTCAGTAAGTTAAGTGTCAGGTAAATACACTCAGCGCTTCTAAAATTTCTTGAGACAAAACTTTAATGACAGCATGATATGATATGCTAAATGAATTTATGTGAACAAGTAATAGTTATTATTTATTATGTAGCTTTGTGTTCTAAGTAAATTGACAGCAATTAGGTGAAGGTGATAGCGCAAAAGTCATACTATGTATGTATTTTATATCTCTATTGGTAATATTGTATTTCGCCATTTGTACCCTAGTACAATTTTCAATACAGTCATATATTTAGTTATAAGGTTGGAAAGCTGAAACCCAACATAACAAAAGTATCCAAGTATATACACAAAGTTTTTACTTTCAATTAGTGGGCTATGTAATTATTACATAAGCTCACCTGATACCCAGCATATCACCATACCAAGCAAATGCTGCAGGTTGGTTTGGGATTGCTTAAAAAGACAATACAAAACAGGAATTTGGCAATGAGAGGATGCTTTCCAATAGGAACAAAGAAACATTGTCATTATATAAAATGATAATCAAATCGAACATTTAAAGGAAAAGCAGATATGGTAATATTCCTGTAAAGTAACATAAGCAAGTTTTTAAAGTGGGAAGGAAGGGGAAACGTGGAGGAGGTTGTAGGAAGAAACGAGAAGAAAAAAAACCTTACAATTCATAAGAGACAAGGAGAGAGGCCTGGGAGCTTGGTGATATTAGAGGAGACACCTTCGTCTGTAATCCTTGGGTGAAAAGCAGACTTAAAGTGAATGAATCAGAGGGGAACCAAATAAATGGGGATAAAAAGAATGAGGAGGAAACTCAATTCCGTAGAAGACGAATAGAGATGATAAATCAAATATAGATATTAAGCTTTAAAAACCTCAACTGACAGGGAAACTAGGAAGGACAAGGTTGAAGATAACTTTAAGGAGAGAACCAACCATGCAAATCCTAGAGAAGAGCCATGTCATGGGTGGGAGCAAGTCTCACAGCACATGCATGTATTCGCTTCCATTGTAATAAGCCTCTTCCTCAGAGGAGGCCCACAGTTTAACTACAAGTATCAGGAAACCTAAGGCAGAGGATTGAAGCTGGAGAGGAAGAGAGGGAAATGAAGACAGCTGGAGCAAATAGGTGTGCTGCTTTGCTGTAGGTGTTCTGGACCACATTCTCCTGTCAGGGTGAATGAGCAGATGGAACTTCAGGATAGCTGCAGTCTTTCTGTCCTCTAGCCTTCTGGGGCTTTGCCCTAACACCCTGGCAGAACAGATGCCAAATACAGACAAGGTCAAAGACACACTTCAGTGTCTGCTGAATGACAGAGCCAAACAGCTCAAAAGACCATTTCAATTTTGAAAATCACAAGGATTTGTATATAAGCAATATTCCTTTGGTTCTCAAGTTTGAGATTTTTTTTCTGAATGAGACACATGTAAGTGCATCTCACAGGAGATAGACATACTTAGATCACAGACATTTAAAAGATTAGACATCTGCAGAGGGAATTTTGTGATATGAAGAGAAATAGCATATGGTTTTGGGAAAATTCACATAACGAGGATGTCAAATGATCCAACATCAGTCTATTAGAAAGTAAATTCAGAGACTATATACTGAGATATGCAGGATTATTTTTTTGGATACAGCTTCAGGATATGTTAAAGAAATCAATTTGATACCTTATATAGAAAAATAATAAACTACACAAAGAAAACGTGATTTTTGCTTCTGATGCTACTTCAGTAGATAAATTTTCATTTGGTCCTAAATATTTGAAGAGCATATGAAGGCTATGAGAACTTCTGTTTAAACAAGAAGAAATTGAAATATTTTAATATAACCAACGAATGAGAAAATGTGCTGTGATTTTGTGATATAAGTAATTTCATGAGACAATAAAGCATTAAATATATGCATAAAATGAACGCTACCCTGGTATTCTGGTTTACATTTATTGGTGAATAGTTAGGTTTCAATCAAAGAAAAAGAAACTATAATAGGACTTAAGCAGAATGTGGATAGAAGAGAAAAAGATAGATACATAGAGTTTCAATGGATGGTAGGTAGACAGACAGATAAACTTGAGAGAACGTAAGGTGACAGGGTGAAGTTTGTAGTCATAGATTTCCTGTCTGGATAAGTTTCCCAAGGCTGGACATGAATGGAAGTAGGTGATAGCTTTGAGATTTTAGGTCCTGCCTACTGGAAGGTGAGGGAATATGAAAGGATGGAGAAGGTAGCAGCTGAGATGCATTCTTACAGTATTAAAGGTTGGTAAGATAGGGACAGGACGTTGTAGTTGACTATAGTGGCATCACTGCAAAGCATTTGAGGATATCATAATCTAACACAGACTGTTTCTAATGACCCAGCAGGCACAAAGAATTTTACAAGGAGACATTGCAGCAGGTAGCTAAGGTAAAAGTAAGAAGAAAATGTGTATATAAGAAGATAGAAGAGATTTGAGTTCCTTGGAGGAGGAGGACTTCTCTGAGAAACGTTGTCCTGTTTCAGCAGCACAAAAGTGGAGGTAAATTAAAAGTAACAGAGACTATCACTGAAGTTCAAACAACATGGCTCTCTGTGCAGAGCTAACCAATGTCCCCTCCCGGCATTTGAATGAGGCCTCATAAACTCTGCTGTTCTTCTACCTACATTAGGTTTTATTATCCAGATCTACAGCAATCATAGCAAACTCAGTAGAGCCAGAAGCAAATTATCTTCCCCTGTAAAGCCTCTACACTCTGATTTGGCTTTTTTTTTTAAACCATTACTGTCTTTCCATTCCACTCCAACAAAGAAAATTCTGGGCATTCATTTTCATTAAATCAACTATTTTTCCTTCAAATCAGATGGATGGCTGGTTTCCTTTCTGCTTTTAAAACTTTCTGGTTATAGACCTTCATTGTCCTTTGCCTTTACCTTTTCCTAAAACATTAGACCCTGCACATCTTATCCTGCCATAAACTCAGTTTATCATATTGATCTTGAGTATTCATAGTATATATTCAAATAATAGAACCCTGTCTTTTTGCCCCTTTTTATTTTTATTCTAAAATATAAACAAACTGAAGGGAAAAGCTAAACACATATATTTCCAAGTTATGATGAAATTAAAATCCCTGTGTTGTCATAATGACCAAGTAAACTCAATTTAGCTTTCTAAACATTTTATTTACAACTCCGTCATTGGTCCATGAGTGAGTGACTTTACACACACTATGAGAACATTCTACATGATGATGTGACCTCAAGTATTATATTCTGCTGAAATTCTATGTTCAAATCTAGCAATAGTTTAATGATGTTTTACTTTAAGTATTTGATTAGTATACATTAATTATTATTAATAACGTGTTTCATTGTAACATTTTATACATGCACAGATCACCAGTGATCACATTTTCTTCTTATGCTTTCTGATCATGAGAAGTAAAGATTACAAAAATAATTTTAGTCATGTTTTTTATAGACTATACATTTAAATAATTTTTTGTCATTTAGAACAAAATCCATGTAATGATATGTGATGATAATGTGCATAAAAATAGAAATCAAGAGATGGAGATAGCAGAAATATTTTTCAGTTCAACTGGAAACATTGAAATACGTTCTTTCTGTTTTCTCAGGTTATGAGCAACTATAATACATAATGTGTCCCAAGTGTATATTAGCTAAACAAAAAATAATTTTCAATATAGCATTTTTGGGACCTCATAAATAATAAATTGCAAATGTACGTATTGATTATTTCTAGCACATGTCATAATTTTGATGATATTTAAGTGACTAGAGAAAGGTTACCAGCCCATATTCAAAATTCTTGAGCACTATTTCAGAAATTAGGGATCCTAGGTTGAATCTATGCACCAAATGGGTTATTTTCTGAGCATGTGTTACTGCAAGGCTAAATCATGTCAACTTGGCTATGTCTGCCAACCAACACAAGGAATTTCATTTTGTTGGGCAAAGGTAGTAGTTTAACTATGTGTACCTTACTGTTTTGTTAACTTTGTGGGGGTTTTTTAGAATAAAAAATGAAAAGAAATGTATGAAGCAATTTAAAAATGTAAATATAGCATGCAGATTTAGGAATTCCATCAGCAGGGAGTTAGGAAGGCAGATATAGAGTTCCCACCTACTTGCAGTTGTAGCTCCACTAGATTCCAGAGATTGTGGGCCCTCTAAATGCTCAGGAACAGTAATCAGAAATCCAGGCAGTTGGAGTAGGTTTTTAAGTTCCCTATCAGCCAATTACTGATTTAGAGTCAACCCCTCTGGAGATGGTCCATCAGCAATGCTGAGCAGCCCAGGGCAATTACCAGTGAAGGAGTCAGCTGCAAACTCTCAGAATCTCACACTCAGGCAGATATGGATAGAGGTCATCTACCCTGAAGAGGGTCTGGGCCAAGCAACCTTGTTTCCACAGCACACACCAGTTTTGTACAATTCTGCTAAAGAATCACTAAATTTCACAAAAAATATTACAATCTTTAAAGGCAAATTTTCCAACTACTATCTGTGTTAACACATTTAGAATCATAAATACGTGCATGTGAATAAATATTTTCTTCTAAACTGCATATGATGGTGTAAATTAGATAGAAAAATGCAATGAGATGCATAAATACAGCAAAAACCATTTCTTTTAGTGATGGTATTTTTTGCTTATGATTTGGAAATAAATATTATAAGTGAACAAAACAGTTCATTTAGGGAAAAGTATTTATGACTCATTGAGAATGCAAAGGAGAATAAGAAAGAAAACAAAGAAGAAACCCCCCCCCCAAAATTATCTGTGTTAATGAAAGCAAATTAATTTACTAAAGAAATTTTGTTGTGTGTAAATCAATTTAGAAAAGCATGGTTTAAAATATTTTTAAAAAATTAGTTGAGATGTAGCTTATGTAGAAACCAACAAAATTTAGTTTTCTATCTCTTTTTCTTTTTTAACAAAATACATCCATCTCCATACTTTTGACTTAATATCTAATTGACTACTGATAGCTTATTATTGCCTTCTCTAGTAAACAAAATTCTGTGCATTGACGTGGGAGGAAATTGAAAGCTCACAGGATTTGTGAGATTCGAAACAAGAAAGGACTACCTAGACATGGTGTGAATCTTTCTTCCCTGGAGCTTTTAAAAATAGACACCCATCTGTTTAGAATAATTTAATAAAATTCTGCCAAGGTACAAAATATATTCCTCAAGTTTTCAATTCTCTGAACTTTTTATGAAAAAGAAAAAGGAAAGAAAGTGATATAAACACTTGCATTAGGACAGAGAATGCAAAAAGAAAAATCTGCATAATTTATTACATCAGAAAGAACATTTATTATAAAATGTTTGGCAGACGTTTACAGAAAAAATATATTTTCATATAGATTAATTCAGTCTAAGACAGATTGGTTATCCTCTGGCTTAAGTGAGGGAAACAATGTCCTTTGATTTCCTCCAGCCCTTAAAATCTGGAATTATGGATTTTAAGTGACATGTGGTTTCTGATATCAGGGCATCGGATGTGTACAGTGGAATGGAACATATCAGTGGAGACTGAAAATTTTTTTAAACAGCAGCTCTCAAAGTATCTTCAATGCGGATCCTTTCCCTTAGTGCTTTGCCTCCAACAAGCCAGAGTTGTGCAATCTCAAATCTGCACTTACTTTTCCCATTTCCCTCAGTGTACACAAAATAGGTTTGGGTCTAGTGCTGAGGTCTGGCTGTAGTCCATGGAAGCACGATGGCTGCATGCTGTCTGGCAATTACTCTCTAGTAGAAACATCAGAACAGACTCACACCGTAAGTATGTGTGTGTTTTAACGGGCCATGGGGTAAAACTAGATCTTTTACACAGAAAACAATTTTAAGTGAAACAAACAGAATCTTTAAAAGTATAAGCAGGGGAAAAAGGAATTCCATCAATATAGACAAATGGCAATCTTCAAAAGAAGAGGAAAGGAGAGATATTCAGTCTCTAAGGTAGTGACATGATTTATTTCAGTCCAGGTTTCCTCATTAAAGGGTATCCAAACTGTCTTAGCTGTGTGTAAATAAAATAAAAACAACATACTTCACCTCAGTTTCATTTGCATCTTGTCTACCTAATCACCATTTTTATTGTTGAATTGCTTCTTGATCTTCATGTGACACAGATTACAACATAATCACATGACAACAGAGTTGCATCTAACTGGTTGTGAATGAAAGAAGAGCAGAAGATGGGATGAATGTTTGGATTTCAGGACTCTAACCTTATGAAGACTTGCACATGTTCAGGAAAGCCCACTGGATAAAATTTATGTATTGCTAATGATTTTTATTGGCCCCCTGGCCCAAAGAAGTGGCACGCTGCCCAGGAATCTGAAGGAATCCTGTTTTCAGTTACTGGTCAGAATGCGAAGAGTAATAAAATTCCAAAGATCATAGTGAAAACTAAAATACATTTATCCAGGCGATTTCTTTTACTTGTTTTTCTCTCTCTTCATTTTGAGGTTATTCATTGTTTCATAAGGGTAAACTAGATGTGAATTATTTTCACAGTTCTTTGAGAGAACTGTACAAACCATTCCTACATATTTGTTTACATTAATTGCCTTCACAGTGTTATAAAATGGCTAATCAGAGCCACAACTTTCTTTTTTCTGCTTCATAAATGATCTCCTATATTCCTGACAGAGGTTTAGACAAAGCAGTTTGCCTATAGTAAAAGCAGATACTTGGATAATCTTAAGTTTTATATAATGATATGTATGATTTTCCTCTATGTAATCTAAGGATGAATTTCCTCTTAAATTGCATGCATTCAATCACAAGAAATAAGACTTGGTTGTAATCAGCATGGGAGCTTTCTATTTTTGGCTTGCTTATCTGTACTTTGTATCACTAATTCAAAATATAGATTTGGAATTACATCAATTTTGCAAAAATACTTTTAGCAGATACATTGAGAACTGGAAAGATGGGTCAGTGGGTAGAATGCTGGCTAAACAAGTATAAGAACCTGGTTTCAAATCTCCAGCCCTCACTTGAAAGCTGGGTACATTTGTGTGTGTCTATCATCCCAGTACTGGGATGTGGAGAGCAGTAGATCCCTGTGGCTGGTGGCCTCCAGTCCAGACAAAATGGTAAGCTCCAGGGTTAAAGAGAAGTCCTTTAAAAAACTTTTTAAAGGTTACATTTACATCAGTTTCCCTTTCCTTATCCTCAATCCATACTCTCCTGTATTATACATCCTTGTTCTCTTTCAAATTCATGGCTTTGTCTTCCATTAATTATTTTTGCATGCATATATATTTTTGCATGCAACTGTGTATACATACATATAATAATATGTTCATAAACATAATCTGTTCAAGCTTTATAATGTTACTTCCCTGTATATGTTTTTAGAGTTGGTCAATTAATATTTGATAACAAATTGCTGTGCTCTTCCTTGGAAAGACTAATTCCTACTCTCAGCACTTGTCAGTTTCCTGTAGTTCTTCGTGTAAGGTTGGAATTAAGACCTGCTCAACAAGTGGGAAATCATGCCTGGTACAGGAAGCCTTGCCAACTACATAGGGATTGTGACGTTGTGGCTCTTGGAGGAGAACCCTTATTAAACCTAACTACATTATAAATATCTTTCCTTCCACCCACAGATAAGTTCAGTTTTCACCTCTCATCAAAGAAATTTCTCTTTGTAATAAATTGAGATCATTATAGAAAACAAAACCAAAGAAAATGCAGAGTTGTGTGTCCTAGTCTCAACTGATAATTCTATGGAACAGCTCCTGCACCTAAGTCTCAGAGATCTTTGTAGAAGAGGACAGAAAGATGATAAAATCCAGAAGTACAAGCTACTTTCAGGGAGACAATGTTTCCAAGAAATGTCAGAACTACCCCTGCAAAGTTTCACTACCATCACTTCCTAAACATCAACTGTATAAAGGTAGCACCAATAGACATGCTCATATGGAAGGGGGAAAGCTCATAAGAGCTTTTTTAAAAAATTCAGGTAAATAGTAAAGAGACACCCCATTTTGAAATCTGAATGAACACACATATGATGCCCTCACATTCATATGCACAAACTCCCAAATAAAATATATAGAATCATGACCCTAGTTTGGTATTATTAGGACAGAAAGTAATATCAACTGAAGTAGATGGACATGGTTAGGATGGATAGTCTGGAAACTGCACTATTGTACAGCTTGAGAATAAGGACAAAGATCACAATCAAGTTAGTGTAAGATGACACACTGCAATAGCAAAGCACACACCAGTCATGGTAAGTGACTCAGCATCAAATGAGTCACTCTAAGTCCCCACAGATTACAAAACCCAAGATCAAGACCAGAATCAGCCCTTCAACGCCTTCTTTGTACAAGAAACAATCCTTTCATGCAGTCATTTCTGAACTAGTCCTTGTTGTTTCATATACTTCCTCATCAATGTCATACCAGAGGTCAGATCCACATTTCAGAAACTTGTGCAATGAGCTCACTGTTTGTGAATGATGTTATTAAATTCTTCTATTAACTGTTGGATGACACTAGTAATCAAATCAGGACAATAATAAACTAGGACACTGGAAATAAACAAAAGAGAATCCTAAATGTTTACTTGGCAAAAATATTCATAACTCTTGTAAAATTGGACTGTTTGTGCCAAGTGGCAAGAAAATGAGAGAACACAAGAGCCCAGGAGAGAGCTGTTGGACACATGTTAATGAATCTTCTGCTTAAGCAGGTAGAAATGAAGTTCATGGAAATAAAAGCTAGCATTCCAAAGATAAAGCATGCAAAATAAGGATGATAAAGTGGCAAACATGATAGTCATAAATTCTCAGAATTCAGTTGAATCTGCAGAAAATTTAATAAGCACGGCTATTATCCAAAATGCTGAGAGTCAGCAGAGAGGCAGTGAGCAGGCTCTGATGTAGGATCCAAGGAGGTGGAGAGCTGATTTGGTGGTAAGAGAGGCAGACACAGTTACACTTGTAAGCTGAAAGCAGTGACCTTGAAAGCGACATTCGTAAATGACCATGTAAAAGGGTACTGAAAAGCTCCAAGTTTAAAGAAGTCTGAGCAAAACCCACATAGCTACATTGAAAATCATGAAATTAAAGAGAAAAGAAAATTGAGCACGATGCAAAAGCACAGTAAGTACAGACAAGTGTTCTTGGTGTATGGTGAAACAGCTGGAAAGCAGAAGCAGAGGAAGGAAGGAGGAGCTGGGAGTACAGAGGAAGTAAACAATCACAACAGGTGATGCTTCAATAGACTCAAAAAGAAAATCCTTTCCATAAGTGAGTATGTTGCAAGGACAACCTGAAGATGAGCTTCCATAGAACAGCATCTTAGGTTGACAAGTTTATGAAATACACTCATGTTGGGATGCATGCCAGCCCTGTCACTCAACAGCTGCAATGTCCATATCTGCTGAGAAGGTTTATTTCATCTTTAACTAGACAGAATCGCATCTGACATAGGCATTTTCTTCTTTTACTCTTTATAGTGAATATGATGTAACCTGCTTCAAGTGCCTATGTTGATGTAGCCTGGAAATATAACCCGGAACTACAGGCTAAATCAACCACATTGTTCCTTGTTGTTTGTTGCCATTATTTTATCACAGTAAAAGAAATGAAACTGGAGCACCAGCTGTCCTATAATAGCAGTCTACCTCATGAACCCTTGCTAGCTGCAAAGATTCAAATGTTACTTCCTGTGACACTGTGAGTAGAATAGCAGCATATATAAATTGAGGTGTGATAATATTATAGGATAGACAAAATATCTCCCACAAACTAGCCATGTCAGTTTTATCTTTTCCTTGTTGAACTAGAAACACTAGTATATGTGCAGCATTGAATTAATATGGGCAAACCATTTTATAGATGTCATGTAATTTCTCCTGAACTAAATGTTCTGAGATGAAGGCACTGATCATATTTTATAGATGCTACACCCACAGAACAGAGAAAAATACTAAATCTACTCTAAGTACTTAACTTGAGTAACTTAATTTATTAAAATATATCAACTTAGGGTTAAAATTAATAAGTGCTTTTTACAAATTATTAATAATAAGTTCTATCTTTTGCTTCAAAATAGCATTTATATGTTGTTGTATTTTATGAGCACAATTAATATCTCAGCTATGTGCCTAAATTTGAATCTATTATACAGATAATATTTACAAATTTATGAATGTGAATACTTATACAGAATTTATGGGAATCCAATGCTTATAAAGCAACTTATAAAACAGCTGAAAGTTTGGGGATGTTTTTGAGTTGTTTCAAAGAATCATTATAAAAACATAAGAACTAATGCAGATAATTTTGCTTCCGACTGCTGGCCAAATGACTCAATAGAGTGGTATATATACGCACTAATCAACTTGTGCCAAATTATGAACATTTATGCAGTTTTTAATAGGAAAAATCTTCCTTCTCTTCTGCCTGTGAAATTCTGTCCTGTAGAATGAAAAAGATGCAGAATAAAATCCTTTAAAGACAATGATTTTCAACATTCCTAATGTTGCAACCCTTAATACAGATCCTCATGCTGTGATGACGCCAACCATAAAATTATTTTTGTTGCTACTTCATAACTGTAGTTGCCCCTCAACTTTTACACAGTGGAGTATTAATGAGCTATTAAAACAAAATAAGTACATGAATTTTCCAGGCAAATGAATGGAACTAGAAAAATCATCCTAAGTGAGGTAACCCAGTCACGGAAGAAAAACATGGTGTGTACTCACTTAGATGTGGTTACTAACTGTTAAGCAAAGGAGAAAGGTACTAGTATCCACATACATAGGAAAACTATGCAATAGGAAGAGTCCAAGTTGTAACACAGGAATCTCTCTGGTAAGGTGGAAATTGAAAAGAAGATGTAGGTAGGGAGGAGGAGGACCAGAATGGGAGCAAAGAGGGCCAGGAGGAGGACAGAAACAGAGGGAGAAAATATATGGAGATGATAGGAATTGGGCGACATTTAGAGAACAATCGGGAGACCTAGTTTAGTGGTAACTCACAGGAATCTATGAGGGAGACTCTAGCAATGATCCCTAGTAATTGGGGATCAGGAGCCTGAACAGGCCGTCTCCTATAGCCAGACAAGTTTTCCAGTGGTAAGACTGAGACATCATCCCAGCCACAAAACCTCTGACTTATGGCCTCATTGACCCTGGAAAGCAGAACTCCATGCCAAAGGAGGGAATCCCTTCCTGAAACTGCAGGACAGGACAGGAGCTAGAGACTGGAGGATTTCTAATGACGTCATGCTTTGCTCACAGATGGGTACTTAATCCAGTCCTCCACAGAGGGGTCCTCTCAGCAGCTAAGAGGAGCATATAGACAGGTTCAGGACCAAATATCATACAGAGATTGGGGAACCCTATGAAACTGGGAGAAGAAAGATGGTGAAAATCAGAGCTGAAGACACCAGGAGAACAAACCCTACATTGCCAAATGACTAGCATTCTTAGGTGCCCACAGCTACTGAGGCCATAAGATACAGAACTTGTGGGGTCTCCTAAACAGATCACTTGGCTGTTTCGACTGGTGTCAATGAGAAACGTCTACAGTTTGGAGTAGGAGTGTCTCTGATCATTTTCCCAGCCTTTGGGATACTTTTTCTCCTGCTGGGCTACCTGACTCACCCTTGATTCTGCAAGGCCATGCCCTGATTGTGCTCTAACCCTGTGGGGGTGGGGTGGGGAGGCAGTTCCTTTCTCTTTTCTGGAGAGAAGGGGGGTTGTTATATGGTGATGGGAGTAGATCTGGGGGGTTGGGAGGAAATGGAGGGTGGAGGGAGGGGAGGGAGCTCATAAGTTGTTTGAATGAGATATAATTTTATATTATTACTATTATTATTTATTATTATTATTGTTATTTATTGTGTGTGCATAAACAGTATCCATAGAGGACAGAGTGGGGCTTCAAGTTCCTTGGAACTGGAGTTCTAGGTGTTTGTGAGCCACCCGATGTAGGTGCTAGAATCCAAACTGTATCTCTGATCAACCAGTAAGCACTCAGCTCTGAGCCATATCTCCAGGCACATCTCCCTGTATGCATTCAGACAAGCTAGATTCACTCACAGAAGAAAAACTAAAGAAATTTCTTTCTTAAAACTCAAAGAAACATTTCAGGTACACAGAAAAATAAGTGTTGTCTTGTTTTGTTTTACCTAAATAAAGTATGGTCTTTTGTATAATAAAACTAACGAAAAAAATTTACAAATTTATATATACACAAAAGGAAATGCAAATACATGCATTTATAGATAAACATAATCCCATATTATGTGTCTGTGTTTTAAAGACCAAGAATCATTTTCCATATGTATGTGTGTGTGTGTGTGTGTGTGTGATATATAGATGATATAGATATAGATACAGATACAGATACAGATACAGATACAGATATAGATATTTAGGGAAATGTTTGAAAACATGCAGAATTTGCTGTGCCTGAATGTTGTCAATCATCATAATCTTCATCAATTTGTAATAACTGTGATCCTCTGGACTTCCTGCAAGTATTCTGCTACAAACAGTCTCCGACACTGTGGGGCAGAATAACACTTTTAAGCTTACCTAAATGATAAATTCCTCCAAAACAATAATAATAAAAACAAAATACACAAGGGTACCAGTGTTCTTTTCTGTTGTAAAAAGTTACTCACTTTCTGTGTGGCTGTAATTTTAAGGCCAAGATCATCAATGAAAATCATCACATGAAAAGGTTTTCAGGAAATCACATCAAGGATGTAGCAGTAGTTGTTAAAATAATAAAAGAACTATAAAATCTCTGTTTTAGGTTTTTAAAATTTTTATTTAATTTTTTTTTCTGAGTGTTTTTCTCCTAGATGTAAGAAAAGTGCATCAGATCCCATGAAACTGGAATTAAGGGTGCTGTGCAGCACTATGTGGGTTCTTGGATTTGAACTTTGCTTCTTTGCAAAAGATATAATAACTTTTAATCACTGAGCAACCTCTCCAATCTAAGAACTCTGTTTTAGACAGAGATATCCCACTTAAGAGTTGATACATTTTCACAGCCTCATGTGTTGACAAACTGCAAAGAGAAAAGGGGAAACAAAGCTAGCCAGTGATTTCATGCTAGGTTTTATGAATTACCTTACTTGTATTCAACATAGTAAAGCTCTGCATACATCATAATCCTGAAATGTTTTAATGACACAGTGAAGCAGATACAACTACTCAAATGTGTTCCTGTTTCTTCTTGCCTCTGGAGCACCACACTATGAAAATCGATGTCCTGCTTCTCCATATCAAGCACTTGTGACTAATTTTAAAATTATATAATATGCAAGTTAACAGTTTCTTGTAAAGTATATTAATACATTTAATATATGAGGACAATGTGTTGAAGGTTTACACCTAGTTAGGATTAATACAGCAGAAGCAGAAACAGCAGAATTGACTCCTATTTCTCTAAGCCCTAATCTAAGATATTATCTTATCTAATCTAAGAATCTAAGAGAGTCATTCCATTTATAATTGTGTCACATAATAGGTGTATTTTACATAAGAACTTTTGTTTGTTTGTTTGATGACCTGGTCACTTCTATAATCCAAAGAATTATACATGTCTGATAGGTACCTGTTAAGTACGGCCATGGTTTCCTTGTAACATTTTTACTTGTTACAATCTCAAGATGTATACTTTTTTTTCAGATGCCCATCAAGTGAATTAACCTGAGCATTGTATAGAAAGACTGTTAAAATGGTATCAGTGCCACATTGGGTTTAGAATTCCATCTTTCTGTAACAATTAATCAAGTGTATCCCATAAGAAATTTATGTTACACCATCATAAGTATGTATTAAAGATATAATTACAATTCTCAGAAGAAGTAGGACATACTCTGAAAGACTGTGCCAAAGTGTCTGTAGTCTGGATGTAGACCAAAAATCTGGCCTATCCCTACAGGGTTACACTCACTTTATAAAATAAAATTTATGTATTTACTTAATTACGCCATAGGTTGCCCCTCAAATTCATGGCCAAAGTCCAATTCAACTAAATTTCTTTGTGATGAGTGTACATCTCAAACTGAACAAAATAATTAACTGATTTTCCAATCATAAATGAATTAGAAGTCGATTAAATGAACATTGACCTCATGCCATAGACCATTAAAAAGGCAGCTGCAGTAAAGCAGCTCTAGACTTAATCAATATGTGTCCTCAGATATTACATGAAGAAGAAAGCACTAAGGCACAGCTTAATCAATACTGTGAAACGCATTTTCATATGAGGAAAGTGACTGCTATTTGAATTGTTACTCATTCAGAACTAAACCCCGGATTTAAATATAAAGCAAGAGTCAAAAATATGACAACATTTCTCTGTTTTGACTATTTCAATAATAAGGATGATCATAACCTTGAAGCTGGTGATCAATGAGCCATTCAAGGACTAACAAAAATATTCTATGTAAGAAAAGATAAAATAGCATGCTTTTATTATTTATATACATGTATATATACATACATTAAATGTATGTGTTGGTTGAAAGAAATTACAAAACCAACCATTGTTGTATTTGTTTTTTTGTGTATCTACTTCATTCATTTTTAAATGTTATGCATTTAAGATTGTGGTCAGAAGGTCTATGGATTTATAAATCCTACAGTACTGAATGCTTTGGAAACAAACTAGGTTACTTTTCCACTCTGTGATCACCCTTTCTAGAAACCCCTACTATGAACATAATTTTCCTAAAACTTTCTCTCAAGGTTATTTGTCCTTTCATTGACACAAGCTTGCTGCTTCAGGGATCTATTTTTGTCCCTTTATAATAATGAGAGGGAGAATTATTGTGCCACCAAATTGTAGTTTTCATTAGTTTTCACTCAAGTAAATTTCCTAGGGAGAGTTCTCCTCAATTTAACTCAAATATCAGTGGGCAGCAGGTGCACCTGCCTTCTAGGGGTGGTGTCCCTAATTCCCACCAGAAAGGAAACCAAACACCACTCGGCTCCTGCAGATATTGAGAATAAATCTGAAAGAAAAACTATGCTATCTTCTTCCTCTCCGTCTCCATCCTTCTTTCTCCTCTTCCTTGTTTCTATCTGTTGCTCTTTTCCTAAGTAAGGAGGATGGTTTCAGTGATTACTTATTTTCTTTGATTACTTGGCACAATATATCAATGGGAAGTGAGAGTTTACTTTTGTTAGAGGTATAGATCTAGGAAGGCTGAATACATTTAATGACCCAAGGAACAGAGAATGGGGAATTAGGTAATCTATAGAAAGTATCTAGAAATTTATAGATATAAAATGTAATAATAAGTCCAAGTCATTAAGAAAAATATCTCAAAAGAAAGTCAGTGGCATTGAACTGTCACTGCACAGTGAAAATGGGGAGAATAACCCCTTGGTTATTATCAATTATCTGTCACCCCTTAGTTTCTTTCTATGCTGTATGAGACTCATCCAAAACATTTGGAATACAATGGACTTGCCAGAACAGTTTGAAGGTATGCAAAGAAAATACATCCAACATTTGTAACATGATTTATATGAGAATTACCTGCTCAAGAGTCACAGTAGTTATTGGGTGTATACGAAAACTACAGTGCAAAGTTTATCATATGAATAAGTGAGGCACATTTAAGCAAAATAATAAGATTTTTTTTAGTTGGAGTATCAATCATGTGTAGGTTGTACACAGAAAAGTTCATAGATTGTTATAAGCTTGTATTAATCATTTAAATTATGTCTTTATTCAATTTTGAAGAATAGTTTCTAAAGGTAATTGACACACTATAATAGTTGTAATTTACTAAGACATTTTAAATTAATATAAAATTATTGTAAGGAATGTTATAATATATTTAAACGATGAAACATTTATAAAATTTGCATATAGACACAGACATAGACTTTTTGCTGAAAAATTTGATGTTGATTTGAGGTATCCAAATATGTTCATATCAATAATTTTCTGTTCTGTTGTTTTGAGTTGTCATATGTGAATCATTTGTAACATAAAACATTGTAAAATCTCCACTTAAGATCCTTACTCTCTAATACACACACACACACACACACACACACACACACACACATGCACACACACACACACTTCTACCCTAAGCTCTAAATAAACACATTCTGTACAATATGTGTATTGATTCCATAAGTACTGTTTTATAAAGAGAACATGCTGAAATGTCCTTGGAATGTGGAGTAGGTGATGGCACCTGGAATCATGATAATGGGTAGCTAATGGTACTTTATCCAGATATTGAATAAAATCATACTCAGTGATGTTGCTCTAACTGCTTGAAATATATATATATATATATATATATATATATATATATAATATATATATATATATATATATATATATATATATATATATATATATATATATATATATATATAGGCTTTATGTTTCACTAATTAACACAAATTTTCCAGAACAATACACTCTTTATCTTTATAAATACCTGTTTAACTAATACTCTAACCCCTATATTCCAAAAAGTTTGCATAATTTTCCAGGGCTACAAAGCTGTTTAAAAAATATGTGTACATGTGAAAAAATGGATCATGGAACAAATTATGTTTCGATTGATGAACCCTTTCTAGATTTGAAAATTTTCCAGTATTCAGAGCTGGTGATTGATATGTGTCTGATACACACATGTTCAGAGTAATGCTCCCAACCTCTCCACTACATCTCCATTCTCACATCTAAAGTATACTGAGTTGAGTTCATTATCTCTATTTTGTTACTAACAAAATCTGGCATAAATAACTCTCTTTCTTTCTCTCTCTTCCTTCTCTCTCCATATATATATATGCGATAACTTATAACAAATTGTTTGACTATTTGAATGTAATTTAATATATGGAACATACAATTCATACAGCCTTCCTACTCTATGTTTTATAAACATAGATTCTTCCTATTTGGCTGCAGAAATACACACATGAGTGCCAAAGCTAAGCTAATGTTTAAGGCATCTCAGAACACTAGTGGATGGAAGCCTAGGAATGAATAACATCTGATATTTTAAAAACAATTTTAATTGGACTGGCATTTTTAGAATAATGCCATGGGAGAAGGTTGAAGCTGTTTTATTTTAACCTTTTCTCTTTTCTATGTGCTGATCCCCAGAGTCCTTAGCATGTGACGTGGACTAACAATTGAGTGGGTACATCTCTGGTTTAAGTCAAAGTTTAAGCATCTTAAGGCCTTCAAGCCAAGTCTGGAGTTGACCATGTCTATACTGCAAGTTTAACTGGAATACAACAAAGTGTGTGGTTTACACACTGCCTGGACCTGCTACGGAAGCCAACGACAGAGTCCATGGCCCACCAAGTCATAAATATTTACTCTTTGGACCTTTCCCTAAAACTCTTGGCAAGCTCTGGTTAGGTTGTTCCAACTGAAGCAATAGTCTGTTATAGCCCTTCTAAAGCCAATGCTGGCCCAGCAATGGGGAATGGTGTTACACAGAATGCTTTCAATGGACAGTTTACGTTACTTAGCTCTCTGTGCCAAAACCAACTTGTTAAATTTTATTTTGCATAATGTATAGCATTTACTAACAGAACACTTTAGAAAGTGCATGTAAAAATTGTCCAAGGATGCATTTTATTTCTTTAGTTCTTCCAGTTTTTAAGATGATTTTAGACTTACATGTGCCTCCATACTCAACTTAGATTTTTCTATCAGTGATTTTGCTTAACAGTTCATCTATTTCACTCTATACATATTGGGAGATACGAGAATTCAGTTCTGTGAATAAAATTCAGCTCTTTCCAGTCCTGTGATGGGAATATTACATATATGAAGAGATAAATATCTGTATTCTAAAATCCAGCTACCAACAGATTGTGTAGAATATGGTGTAGAAACTGAGAATGGTACTAGAAGCCAGTTGAAATAGACAGTCAGGCCAAGCAGGCACATTATAGCAGGCATACATCCAACACTGCCATTTGAGGAAAGATAATCAACATTTATTTCTTAACATAACATGTAGGGATGGAATCAGCCATGTATTGCTAAAGGTACATGGAATCTAATAAACTCTAGTTTCCTTTGAGCTGTCCTCTGCTCAACAGGAATTGAGTGCTGTAGTCAATCACCATCAGTTTTTAAATGTGGTATAGTTTGGAGCATAATAAATATTGTTAATATTCTTGAATTTGTGGCCCAGCCTAATGGACCTTTAAGTTCCAAATTCTATTATGGTTAATAATGGAAAGGGGCTTGAAATTGTGTCTATTGTCAACTAGATTTTAACCACATGCTAAATGATTATTTTTCCAGTGAGCACATATCTTAGGCATGGCAAATGCATTCAAATATATCAATGTTGTCTTCCTCTTGTAGGAAAACTTGCCTTGTGTTGCTTTCTGCCATAGTTTTTTTTTTTCCCCCCCTTGTGCATGTCCAGATAAAGATATAAGTGTTTCATTGGTTATCTTGGATTTGCAAATAGCTCAGAATCTCACCGAATGAAAGGCCATTTCCATCTCAAAGGGGTCACACTTGAATTTAATGATGCCATCTGTCTACCAAGATGGGGATAAGAAGAGATGTCAGACATAAACTTTTGATTTGAGGACCCTGGCAGGAAATTGAAGAGAAAAGAAATTATTCTGCATTAAAATTTGACACAGGGCATACTTTGCTCTGGTTGTTCTCTCTCTGAACCGTCACCCTCTGCACACAAAGCTATGTATATGTGTTTAGAATGGACATGCAATATTCTGGCCTGTGTCCATATTATGAACTAGGCCTTTGACTCCACATTCCTTCTCCAAATACACCCTTGGGCATGACTGTTAGTGACATATAACCATATTTCCTTTGAGAAATGGAACTTTGAGAGTGCACAATAAAAAGCCAGGGTTCACTGTGGATGAGATTTGATGGCACACTTAAAGTTCAAAGTGTTGAACAGAAGAAGGTTAGCTTGTATTTCCTAGCATGATCCTCTGAAAAGTTTTCTACTTCAAGAAATAACTTAGTTTTGATATTCCTGTCAGTTTTGGAGTCAGCTTTGATTTCTCTTCCCATGAAACCTATACTCAAACCATATAAATGCTACTCATTTTGATTTAGAATATAGAAAAACATAACCAAGTTTACAAACTCAAATGACAGTTGTCTCCATCTTCTCTGAAGTGTGCTCATAATAGGGGTCTTGGTGATATCTTTGCAGCTTCATCCAAGACCCAGAATTTGGGCTCTATGCTTATAGCCTTCTTTGAATCCACGTGGAATTATAACTGTATCATTCAGCTTTGACAAAGAGAAAACAAAAATGCAAAAAAAAAACAATTACAGAGAAAGAGAGAGAGAGAGAGGGAGAGAGAAAGAGAGAGAGAGAGAGAGAGAGAGACTATCAAGCAGATGTAGACAAACAACTCCCATACAAAACTGAGTAAGCCTCTCCCAAGCACAACATTGTCTCCCTCATCCCCTGCTGAGTTTTATGTCTTCATAGAATCTTGCCATCTACCAATTGGGGACTGAATATACTGGCTTACTTTATTTCTTCTGGATACACAGTGACATCAAACAGTCTATAATACAAACTGTCTTTGAACAGAAAGCAGACCAACATAAGAAAGCAGAGGAGGGAGGCAAGAGAGGGGAAAACCATTATGTTGAACTCTTTTGAGGTTGCTCAGAATCATTAGTAAAGATTTTCCTGAAAATCTCATATGAATAATCTCAAACCTGCAGAAAGCATAAAAGAATAACAAAATGAACTTTACAGATTATCTAACTATCATATAAAAATTTTAAGTGAGCTAACAATGTTTAAACATTTTTGTGTTTGTGTGAGTGCAAGCAAATCTGTTGAGTATGAGTGAGGTCAGAAAACACCCTTGGGTACCAGTCCTCACAGTTCACCATGTGTGAGGCATGCTGCCTTATTTCCTGCCACTGTGTACTCTAGGCAGCTGAGGAGTGAGATCCCAGAAAATCTCCTGTCTCACTCTTTTATTCTCCTTAGGAGCACTGAACAAACAGACGGGCACGCCCTGGACCTGGCTTTATGTGGGTTGTGAGGATCAGACTCAGGTTTCCATGGTTGTGTAGTGCTTGACCAACTGAGTCATCTCTCCATATTGCTTTCTTCAAAACCCTGTTTGTGGTGTTGGAGGCCTTTGCATATGTGCATACATGAAATGCCACAGAAGATTGCTCTCTTCCCCTCTCCTCTAAGTTACAGGGCTCTCAGAAGAAACTACATTTCAGTGTTATTTCCACAACAAAAAGCTCTACCCAGACCATCTGATATTCTTCTGGGTCTTCTTATTGTAGAAGCTGTATAATCTATTTTATATGACAATTTCAGACTACCTTACATAGGCTAGACAATCTTAGTTTTTTTTTTTTCAAATAACCTTCCACTACAATTTTATAAATTTGTTAAGGACTTTTAAATACAGAATTACTAGTAATGATTAGAATGTATTGGAGACCTAGAAGTGTGTGTGTGTGTGTGTGTGTGTGTGTGTGTGTGTGTGTGTGTGTGTGTTTGTCTTTCTGCCTGTCTTCTGTATTTATGCATGTATGTGTATCTGCTGCAAATGCACTACAGTGCTTGCAAAGGCCAGAAGAGGGTGCCACAGTCCCTAAAGCTTTAGTTAACTATTGTTTGTTAGCTGTCTGACATAGTTGCTGAGAACCAAATTTGGTTCCTCTATAAAAGCAGTAACCACTTTTTAACCACTGATCCATCTCCCCAGTACCTGAAAATAGGAGAATTATTTAAAATTTCCCAAATGCAATAAAGGTAATATTTTGGAACAAATAAACTCAGTGTACTAATTTATGATTTCTTATATAATTTAAAAATCATACCATCCCTATTTAAAACAGTGTAGGATTCCCCAGAATTGAAATTGCAGATAGTTGTGAGTCTCCATAAGGATGTTGAGAATGGAAACCAGGTCTTTTGGAAGGGCACCTAATGCTCCTAATGGCTGAGCCATCTGTCCAGCCCCCATTGAAAAACTTTAAATATTTTGCTCTAATGCACTTTCTGCTCTTCCCTTGAGATAGGTTCTCAGCAGACCTGAAGCCCACTGGCTATGGTTAGGCTGCTTTCAGGAATGTCCCCCTGTCGCTGCACCAATCTCTCCTTGAACTGGGGTTCAGGCTTACATGACCACCCATGGGCCTTTTACCTGGATGCTGGCAATCCGAGCTCAGGGTCTCAGGTTCCCTCAGCAATCTTTTTATTCACTGAGCCCCAGTGCTTATGGATACACTCCCATGAACACAGACAATGCAGTTGTGAGACAAACATTAACAGGCATTGGACTGAAATGGCTACTAGCTAGACATGCATACTGTCACAATTCAAATCCTGCTTCTTCTTTGGATATTATTCATAGAAAAAAATGAAACAAAACCAAGGGGAAAATGGCAAGGAATGGAGTCTACATTAAAATAAAAAGAATTTGTAACATTAGCTGGGTTAAAGGTTAAAGTTAAAGGCAGCATATATTGGGATATTATTTATTTCGAGTTGATGTAATTCTTTTGAAGTTTCAGGGGCTTTGTAGTTAATTTTAGATGTAAAACGGCGGCATATTCCTGTATATAAATCGCTAAAGACACATGTCAACACTGTCAGTGGCTTCATTATCCATCTTGCATATTTTTCAACTCATCTGACCATGAGAGCTAAGCTAGGTCTGACTTGGTTAGTACTTGGTATGGAGACCTCCTGAGTATTACGTTATATACATTCTTAAAGTCATCCTAATGAAACCTATTATGTATAATTAATAAATGTAACTAAAACTTTAAAATGAACTGCAAAATGATTCAGAATTTAAGAGCACTTGCTATACTTGCAGAAGTCTAGAATTTGATTCCTAGCACCCACATGGCAGCACACAACAAACTGTAACTCCACTTCCAGAGTATCCAAGCTTCTCTTCTGTCTCTAGGCACGGCTGGCATTCATGTGGTACACATATATCCAAGTAGACAAAACACAAACATACAAAAATAAATCTAAAAGATAACTTTAAAAGAAATGTGCTTCTGTCATGATGCAGATTAGTGAATACTTGATTTGCTTTTTGTATAAACTCATAATTTTATAGGTACATTAGATGTGAAAGAAATTCTTTGCTAATTTCTAGATTGCTTTGGCTTTGGTTTCTTTAAAAATTTCAGCAATAAATAATCTCAAAAGCTATTAATGGGGAAAGAAAGAAAAGCCTGGCCTACCAATTGTAAGACAAAGGACTGCAACTTACAGAATGAAAACAGGGAAAATCAGAGTGATACATATTAAAAGGTTTAACAGTGGAACTTAAAGAAACAGTAGGGCTATAATTCATCCAGCTTTGTTTCCTTGGGAATCAATATGGCTTTAGTGTGGTAGAGAAAATGATATTAGACACAAGAAAAATAGTAAAATCGAATTGAGGAGGAAATGAGGCTCTGTGGAGTTGCTGAAGATTTTCTTCCCAAGTCTTGACAGAGCTGAGGTTTTCCTTAAAGGAATTTCACCAGAGCCTCAGCATATTAATTAATTGGTTTATTCCAAACCAAATTCATATGTGCAAAGAGTTACAGAGCAAATGACCTTAAGGCATGACTTACATTACAATGTAACACTGTGTTGGAAAGGCATAGCCATTTCTGGTCTCTGTACACACCAGGACAAGAGTTTCAGCCTCCTAGGATCAATAGTGTATTAGGAGCAAACAAAAGAGTTGAAACTCAGCCTTGAGAGCAGATTCTTTTCTTCAGGTCGAAGGCTGGCTTTACAAGCTGGCTCACACACTCTCTCAGCCTGTGTGTGGCACCGGGTCTCATACTGATTGAACTCCAGCCACTTCACTTCTCTCAAAACCCTCCACAGTAATCAGACACAGGGAGATCACGCTACGATAGAAGAAGGCAGAAAAAAGATGAAAACTTGAGGTAGACTGCAATAATCCATTCTTAATCATCCCCACACAGAGCAAAAAAGGCTTGAAAATGTGAATTCAAAGCTGTTAGCAAGTCAAAAGACATTTTTTTCACCTTGTAAACTTTGATCTGAGACATGAAATAACTGAGATCGAGCTCCTGCTCATGTGTACAGCGTCAGTTTAGACTCATGTTGCCCATTACTGATAAGCTTTCTTTAAAATGAACTGTGAAATGCATAGTGCAATTAAGACTTGAACATGATAAGAACGTCATGGGGATAATAGAGAGCTCTCAATTTTGTTGCAATTACCTAAATTAAAGGACATCTGTGATATCTATTAACTATGGACTGTCAGTCACAAAAGCATTAGGTAGTCACAAAGGATGAAGCCCAGATACATGCATTCAGGTTTTCATTTCATTCTACCAGGAGAATTTTTAAAACAGTGTAAAACTATGAAAGTTGCTTCATCTGGTTTATACAGCTTAACTCACATAAATTTATTGATACACTTAAAGAATGAGAAAGGAATGATAAAACATAAAATGAACTGTAATCTTTAACAATTTGTCACATTTAACTAAAGTGTCTTCCTCCTTTCAAGACAGCTGGCTGACTCCATCACCCCAATTTAGAAACGCTTACTCAACTGAACCACAGAGTGCGTGTCAGCCGCTGCAAGGTAGATGAACTTTGCATTCCTCTCATTTGGATAAAGCAGATGGTGCCTTCCTTGTTTTGTAATAAAATAGCACTGGGCATTCTTTCTCTGTTCATTAGAGTCTTGGAAACTACTATACAATTGTGGTTCAGTTTAGGAATTTAGTAAGCAGTACTGAAATCAGATTTTATTGTGACGGGATATATTAGGACTGCCTATTTAAGATGTAACACGTATTTAGAGATGATTATGCACAGTGGCAATGTATTAACATGGACTTTATTAGCTCACAAGTCGCTATGTACAATAAGTTGTATGAAAAGTTGATTTTGCTCCTGCTGACATTGTTTCCACCTTGAAGTAATATGAGCTGTAGCAAATCACATTTAACAGTCTGTGGGGCTGAGGAGATCAGGCTTTTCATTCCCTTGGAAACACATTTTAAAAACTGGTGCAATTTGCAAGGATCAGATGTCAGCATTCTAAGCAAGCTAAAACGTTAACCACTAATACATATAAATCTCAGGTCCATTTGATTAAATGACATTGCTTAAAGGGTAGACATTTAGTTACCAAATGATTACATCTTTAGGAATTTGATACTGAAGGATAAAGGGTGATTAGAAAGCAAAAAATAAGTCTTCAGAAGGGAGGAGCAAGATAGTTCTATCAATCAAAACCATCATGGATGTTTTGATGTCATTTAATTGCCTGAATCACAGGACTGGTTTTTCTCCATTCTCTGTAATAAAGCTATGCCTTGGTCATTCATACTGCCCCAATGTCATCTTAAAGAGAGGTGTAGGTTCTCGGGTTCACCATCTTTATTGGTGTCAGCTTTGATAGAATGCTAGTTAGCAGTGGCCAGCTACAGTGACATGATGGAAAGGCTCTTTAAACACACCAAAGTCACATATTGAGGTAATAGAGCCTGAAACAAAGGTGGTTTTAATAAAGAATTCTTTTTATATTTAATGTATTTGTTTAGATTTATACTCTGTAGAGTCTGATGACAACTCAGTAATGATTGCTCCAGACCTCTGTATTAATAAGATTTAATATAGTAAAGTTTCCAGAAATGTGTTTTTTGAAATATTATGAGTCAGGAAATATTCCTCTATAGCTGAATCTCATCAAGAGATTTTTATGAGTATGAATTTAAAGAATTATATACAGTTTCTAAGGAAAAAATGACCCAGAAGCCAGCAAATTAGTTAACTCGTTCTTACACATGACAGATTCATTAACTAGAATGCACTGCAGCTTCCATGAAACTTTGGGAATTATCATTGGAATTAAAAGAATTCATTCTGTTTCACATGCATTGCAGAGAAATTGCCAAAGTATTAGTTCTCTAAAATGCACTATAGTTTGGATATTTTAAAAAGAGTACTCAGACCACTCAAAAGAAGATGACAAGTTGTATGTTTAGAATAAAAAGAATTGTATATGTGTTCAGTAACATTATTAATAACAGAAACAAACTTCCTGTGTGTTAGCATCATCCAAGGATATTTTCAGCATGTTAGCGCCATGTCAATTTTATGTCAACAAGTAAAATGAGAATATACTTATTTCTTATTTTACAAATACATAATTTGTGCAATTACTCCTTACCCTCAGAGAGTATATTTAATATCTTATTTTTAAAAATTAATAAAAATGGAAGTAACCTATGTTTAAATGCTAGTTTTTAAGGTTAGAATATTATATAAATTCCTGAACTATATACAAAGCTGAAATCCTATGTGGAAGAAAAAAATTGGATAATTCCCATTCTCCGTGTGCTTCAGTTACTGCAATGTTGCATGTTGGTTCCCACTAGCATTTTGTCTCATTTTCTTAAGGGTACTGTGCGAATAAAAAGTTACTGAAAACAGTCAAATGCAGCCTTGCCTTACTTTTTATGAAGACCAACACCTCAGAAAAATTGTATTGCTTCAGGTGAATCTTTGAAGTTCAATTGCTGGAAAATCAAATTATATTGTTTCTTTATAATCTAAAACTTTATCTATTGATCATCTATAATGTGTAGTGTGTGTGTTTGTGTGTGTGTGTGTGTGTGTGGTCAAATGCTATTCTGATATTAGGTTCAACAATATTAAATTTAGTTAAGGCATCTGTATAATCAGCTCTCAATATTATGCAGTTATTAGTAAATTGTTTAAACTCCTTTTCAATTTTTTTACAAATTTGACTGTTATCAATATTGACAGAGCTCAAAACAAAATCATTTATCAGCAACTCACTAATATAAAAATGAGATCATTAAAAATAAGTGAAAACATATGTTATAAAGCATTTATAATGGATCATGAAATTAAGTGTCTGAATAAGCCTATTCTGTTTACTACAAAATTTCAGGACTTCTAAGAAATATTATTTTATAGAAACAACAACAAATAAAAACATTTTCCAAAGAATCTGAAACTGTCAGTATGATATCACATTGAAGAGAGTTGTTGACATATTCATATTTTCTACCTTTTGATTTTTTGATTTATACAAGAATCCGAGAGGTTTTATGAATGCGTGATTGTCACTACAATAGGAATGTGTACATGAGGGCGTATATTATGCTTTGCTGAGAGAATTGTTGCATGGCAGCACTGAATGGCAATATAACTTCTGAACCAGAGTCCCAAAGAAAGGCTCTGGAAAGCCGTATTGTAATTGATGTGCTACAAAGTTATGAGCAGAATTTTCCAACTGGAAAGTGTCATTTATAGTTCACAGTCTGCCAAATGGTCTGGCTGTTGTTGACCACCCACTTAAGAAACATAGGCCTGGGAATTATTAACTATCGATCGATCCGTTGTCTAGGGAGAACTTAACACTTGTGGTCATGTCCTTCAGTCATCTGGTGGTGTGTGCAGGTGGAGGATGGGAGTTAATAATATCCAATATTTTTCTAGTAATTTCCCCTTAAACTGTATTCTTCATCACCTTATGGGTCATAAAGTTGCTGATAGATTTTCCACTAAATTCCAGTCTGATCTTATTCCTTAACAATTCAGCGTAATGCATTTTTCCACCATCATTAGAATAAACATGTTCTTGATAGTTGTATTCTATCACACACTTTCCAGGAAAATGTAGTCAATATATCTTTGCTTATTCCCCCTACTATACAGAAACAAAACACAAACACATCAACACATACATATATAGAGGTTGGTGTAGGTGGAGAAACAGACAGAAAAAGACAGGGAAGCTAAATACCCTAAACTTGAGAAATTTTATGAATTGATGAATTTTATTCAAAACATTTTTTGCCTCTTTTCTTTCATTTAGAGTTGAAAAGTTGATACATCAAATGCCAATGCCTCTAGCAAGCAAGACAGAGGGGTTTGGGGTTTGTTGGGCATAGGAGGGGCATGAAAGAGTGGAGGAGGAATGGCTGTGATGAGAATACATGTGTGTGTGTGTGTGTGTGTGTGTGTGTGTGTGTGGTGTATGTGTGTTAAATTATTGAAAATATGACTCTGGTATGTAAAACACTCAGTATATAATCTAAAAATAATAATAATGCAGTGGACAGTGAACAGGAAGAAAAAATCAGTGAACGAGAATGTAAAGTAAGGTATAATCCAAGATAAAAATAAAGACAGTAGATTGAAAAAAACAAGCAAAGACTAAGGATCTCTGAGAATATAGGAAGTATTTAACATCCATGTCATTGGGATCCTACACAGAATATAAAGAAGTTGGTGAATCTCTCTAGAAATAATTAATAAATGTGACTCAGTCTGTTTTATTGTTCTGTTTAAGGACTGAAATGTATTCTTAATGAAATAAACTAAACTGGCACAGATAAGGGGGAGCAATAAAGAGGTATATAGATCACAGTGTAGATTCTGAAAAGTAGGGACAAAAATCGTGTAATCAGGAACAGGAGCACACTTTTATGAGGGAAACAATTCACATGTCAGTGAGCTACTCATTAGAAACTGGTGAAGAAGTCTGAAGAAAGGACATGATATGTCTTACTTTCTGCAAGGAACAGAACTGTGAATCCAATCTCCATAACTGAGAAAACTATTATTTATGAATGAATAAAAAATCAAAGTACTCTCACATGAAAGAAACCTAGGGGATTTTTTAAAAATGACTAAAGGATCATTTTAAAAAGAAAATTATAAATCTGAAAAATCTAGAAAGAAGAGGAAAATCATAAACAATCAGGATTCTCTTGTGTCCTTAAATTTTCTAAATCAAATATTATCAATAAATCAAAAATTATAGGAGTATACATTGTGATCCTACATGTAGATAGAAATGGTACAAGGTTACTATTTTATAGGCAAATTGAGTAATGGATCTTGAACATTGGTGTCTACGGTTTTGTTTTGTTCATAAAATGTTGATACCAGGAGACCATACAAAGATATGTGGTGAGAAATATTTAACCAAAGGTGTCAATAAATCTAAATGAATTCTAAGTAATGCTCAAGTAACCTATAGGAGAGAGAAAATAAAATAAAATACAGAGTATAGAGAATGAATGGAATTTAAAATAAATTTCAAATTTATTATCAAATATAATAACATTAAATATAAATGGTATAAGTATGCTAATTGATAAAAGATTCATTACATATATATTTTAAATAATATAATATATATATTCAATCAAATTTTATGTATGTTTCTGAAATTTAATTATATAATCTAGCTGATCTTTAAATGAGAAGATGTATGATCCAAAGTTTACTCAAAGTAAGTCCAGAGTGTTTATATCAATACCATAGAGTGTAGACATGAGAGTTAAAAAATGCAAGACATAGAGACTGATGACAAATAATACAAAATGATCAATCCTTAAAGAGTCCTCACAACCCTAAAGATGCTGGAAGGCAGCCAAAAATACTGGACCAGAAGAGACTGGACACTGATACAAGTCACACATATGCCAATGTATACAGATAGTTGTAGGTCAAAATACAGATAAGTGCATGTTGACAAGTTATTAGAGCTCTTGGTTCAACATTATATGAAATTCTTGGTCTAGAGAATTGAACAAATGACTCCATTATGTTTAAGGTGTCAAGTGAAGAGATGAACTACTTGGCTTTAGTCAACACAGACAAATACTTACGATACTGTTAAACAAGATTGTCCTTGTTATTCAGGAATCCTGCCTGAGAGTTTAGTAAGGTGCTTAGCCAGCACTTAAGTCAGTACTTGGGATGAGGAAGACAGACAATTGTATTGAAAATTGTTTGTCACAACTTTGTAAATATGATGTAATAACATAGGTTGTTTTACAGTACAATAAAATTTGATATTTTAAGAGTTTTGGAGTTACATTTATTTTCTTTTAAATTTGAAATGTCGGTGTGTTTCCTGGAAACCATCAGGTGTGGTTGATCTTACATTCTTCATTAGGGCGTCAGAGAAGAATGGAAATAAACAAATACCCTAGCTATCTAGATGGGGCACACAAATCTCCATACCATCTGCTACAACTGCAAGATATACCAGCATGCTGGGCCTAGGTCCCTCAATGGTTGGAAGCATGAAAACTGCAGTAATGGAACTGAAAGATGACTCAGAAGTTAAGAGCACTTCCTGCTCATTCGCAGGAATGGAGGTGAATTCTCAGAATCCATGTGAGAAGGTTCAAAAGCACCTGAAACTTTAGCTCAAAGGGATCCTCTAGCTTATTCCCTCCTTAGACTCCTGTGCTCAACTTACACTTTTCTCAAACACACACATATTCATAAATAAATTTTTTTTTAAAAATCTTAAGAGGATAATCACATGCAGCATTGCAGGAACTGAGTAAAGACATATGCAATTGCTAGAGTAATTATAGTAAAAGATATTTAGATATTTCCAGCAATCATTGCATGAATTGTATATAAGTTATATGAGGTACGTATATGTGTTTGGTATCAAATTAATGAATATCACTAACATTGCTCTGATTCATGATATACTGCTGAGGTCCACCCCGGCCAGGGTTTCAGCAACCCGTGAATAAGGGGCAGAGTTGAAGAAATAATAAAAATAAAACCGCACCTTTTATGGATAGGACAAACTTCTCTCTCTATTCTTTTTGTTCCTTCTTACTTCTCTATTCTCCTTCTTTCCCCTTCTCTCTATCCTGTCTCCTACTCCTGCTCCCACTCCTGCTCTAGCTCCCAATCTTCTATTGCTGGGAGCCAGCAGGGGAACAGAAGCCAGCACTGGAGCTTCAGGAGTCAGTCTACTGTCAGCAGGGCGACAATGGGTTTTATTCTTGGCATCCCGGGAGATTGTCTCCTGAATGCCTTTTGCTACTGCTGGGCCTTATCATGCTTGTTGCTACCATGGTCTCCCTATCTCTCTTGTGGTATGAAAATTCTATGGAGTCTCTAACCCCTCACTGGGCAGTGATGCTGGCACACATAACAATGGTGATGATTTTTGCTTAAGCAATGTCACCTGGGCAAGGCAGTGCCATTCAGTTGAATTGGTGACTCTACTGAAACTCCAGAAAGGATAACTAAAAAACATGTATGGTTAAAAACACTAGGTGTTTTCACATATAATTACAGAGTTAAATTAGGATGTTTTGCCAGCTGCCTTAGAAACAGTAACTTAAAAAGAAAACAAATTTTTGCTGGGGACTTGTTTGGTCGGGGATAAGAAAACTAGAACAAAGAAAGCTTAATTTCTAGGGCCCACGAATTTCAACTATGAAAAACAGACCCATGATCAAGTAATAACAAACAAGTTTCAGTGCCCATTGTTAGGCCTGAACTTCCCCGACCACGATTAAAATTGACTCTTTCCTCCTCTCTATAATCAAAAGTTTACTGATGAGTTTGGGGTATGCCTTGATGATACAGAGCTGTGAAACAGATTCTCCTTTTACCTAAGAAAAGCAAAAGTATCCCTGATTTAAAGTTTTCTAGTTATAATAAACTTGTTTCACTGTGTTAACTAAATAAGAATTGTTTATGTTAGGATACTATGATGTGTATTCATTCCCTAGCAATCTGCCAATTATAATAGAAGCTGGCTGTGAAATTAGTTGGCTTGCTTAAACTCTGTTAATCTATAATAATAATTAAAAAAAAACTATTGCTTCTAGGATATAGATGTACTGTGGGGAAATATATATATATGGAAAGCCAGGTGTTCAGGTATGGGTTTTAAGATAACTTATTTTTTAAAAGATATGGAACTTATAATCATTGAAATGTAAAACCTGTAATCATTATATAAAGTTGAAGTTAATGATTAAGATGTGATTGTAATGTGATCTTTCCCCATGAGGAGCTTTGTCTAAAAATTACATAAGATACATGAGAAAACAGACAGACAGACCGAAGAGTAGGAAGAATACTGAAAGTAGTAAGAGTAGGAAAATGAGCAGTACAGGAACATAAGAAAGGGAAAAGGGAGAAGGAGTAGGAGAGGTAGAGTAAGGAAGATGAGAGAGAAAAGAGGAAAGAAGGAAAGTAGCAAGATGAAAAGAAACAGCAGAAGAAATAAAGAGAGAAGTGTGTCCCATCCATCAGAGGTATGGTTTTATTCTTATTATTTCCTAGACTTTGCCCCTCCCTCATGGGTCACTGAAACCCTGGCCAGGGCTGGACCTTGGCATTAACCTAAATAATAATAAACCAAAATAATAAAAATTTCCATTAAATATTAAATAGCTAGGGATGCAAATTTATCTAATACAACCTGATTTTCACAGTTAGAACTCATGATAAGGACTCCTGATTAGTCAAGAGAAACAATTAAGAGTAAGTTGTAACTCAATTTTCAGATGAAGGTAAGAAGCAAGAATGTTCATAGGCTGTCCACGTGAGGTTTAATAGTGAAGTCAGTAGAATTACTGCTACTCTTAAAAAAAAGTTTGAGATAATTTTATATTTTGCACATGAATATTTTATATGTGAGACAGATAAGCAGATAATTCATAGAAAAATCCACAGGCAACCTTTAAGACTTACTACTTTCATCAAAGTATAGAATGTCTGAAAGTAGTGTCATATTTGACTAATGACATTACTAACCATCAGAAAGTGCTGGCTTACTGTTATGATGACGTTCTATGTAGCATTTAAGTACAAACACGTGGTGTTCATAATCCAAGATATTAACTCTATAGCTTGCATCTTCCATGAATTCTCCCAGTTATTCATCCTGGTACTGTTCAGTTGGGGCTTGCATATAAAATTAAGTTCACTAATAATACAACAACCTCAACATCAGGGAATCATGTGGATTATCTATAGAATCTTAGTCTATTTGCAAAGTCTCTTTCTACCCGAGGAGATATATATATATATATATATATATATATATATATATACATACACATACATATAGATATATAGATATAGAGAGAGATAGAAAATTAGAGTGAGGCGAGATGGGGCACACAGAGAGCTCAGAGATTTCTGAGGTAGGATCATTCACACTGCCATTGTTGCTTCAAGACTGAGAAGAAAGAAGCTGAGCCAAGGAACTTCAGAGGTCACTTGAAGCTTAGAGTACTTTCTGGCCACCAGCCAGGAGGCTCATTCTTCAACCACTTAGAATTAAAGTGTGGCAGCAGTGAGGGTGGGTTTGGAAGTGATTTCTGCCTGAAGGTTCTAGAAAGAAGTGCGGACTTTGGGGTAACATGACTTTGCCTTGTGAAGTCCATCCAAGTCATGCTGTGTCTAGAGTTCTTATCTAAAGAACTATGAGATAGAAGAGAACATTGCTGTTTATCTACAACAAACATCATGTAGATACGTCAGTGCAACACCTCAGGTTTCCCACAACAATGAATACTTCCAAAATCATAACCACTGTATTGTAGGCACTTTATAGTGGAGTTTGCTTATCAATGCACATAAACAATGCAACTCAGGACAGCACTGAAACAAACTGGGATGGCTAAAGGTTGGTTCTTAAATGTCCTCCAAAGAACAAGTTCTGAAGGCTTTCTCCTTTGGAGGACATTTAAGAACCAACCTTTAGCCATCCCGGACTGGCAGTAGTGTAGAATCTTTAACTGGTGACACTCAATGGAAATTTTCTCTACCCTTGGGATAATGATCTCAAAGGGGTTTGGGAGAACCTTTCCTTATCTCCCTCTCCTTTCCCACCCAGCACTGAGGCAAAGCATTCAGATCTCCTACCAACTATCTGCTGACAGTATGCACTGCTCCACTATAGGCCCAAAGCCTTGTGACCAATATATCAGGCAACAGAATCTCTGAGACTCTGAGGCAATATGAACCTTTGCTCTTGCTCTTTACAATTTTAATATTTGTTACAATAATTGAAAGCTGACTTACAAAGGGGCCATAAGCATAAACAAGAATCTTTTCCTTCCAACTCACTAATATTTATTCCATTGCTAGCTTGTATAAAATCTCTTAATTTGGATGTATGTCTCAATTTATATAGAATACAGACTAGTCTAAAATACACCAGAACTATACTGTCATTTAACTCCTTTCCTGTAGGTCTTCTGATTAAATTGTATTTTGGCATTGTATTGTTTTCTAGGAACTTAGAAATTTCTCATTTGTACCTGTTTTGTCTTATTAATCAGAAATAGGTTTTATCAAAATGCTGAAAATTTGAACATGTATTAATAATATCAGAAATTAAATATTTCCTATGTACATTGTAAGCATTGCATTGTCTGATTATTATTAATAAAGACCATGTCTAGAAATTCAATATCAAACTCAGCATCATTTAACATGAGTATCAAGTAAGATTAATATAAAGTAATGTGGTGGCCAGGATCTATTTCTTCTAAGACACTGACCATCCAATATTTTTCTAACTATGGGAAAAACATAGAATTGCTATTTTGGATTTTAAAATTAACTTAAAATTCATATTTCACTCTATTTAATTTCCATTCTCTAGTGTAAGAGTTTAGCAGGGTAGTAGAAACAAACTAAGCTATAAAGGCTTTGTTTCCTATTTGTCTTGATTTTTGTTTTAAATTTAGACAAAGTTCACAGAAATGATGTGATAAATAGATTAGTTCTTTGGGACTAGGAGATTTTAATACATGGAGACACTTGGGATGTGCTTAACAGTGGAGAGTGCACTGCAAGGTCAGACAACTCAGGAAGTGAATAGGGAAAGGTGAGTATTATAACAGAAAATGGTTAGGCATAATTAGATGTTCATTCAAAGAATTCTTTCATTTTTATTTGCTTTTTTACCAGTTTTTTTGACTTAAGAGAATCATCCATCAGGGCACAGAGAATACATGAATTATTTTCAAATATGGTTTCCAAAGGTAAATTGATGACTTGCTACAAACCTGAACCAGAGTCACAGATGTTCATAAGGATGAAGGCATCTGCCCAGATATGAAGTTGTTTCAAAAGACAGCATAAGAGACTAAACAAATACTGAGAGTTAAAGAAAGAGTGTTGAACACAATAAGCAGCTAAGGCAGAAAACTAGTTAATACAGCCTAAAGAAGCAATACTCCACTGTTCATCTTTCCCACTACAGTCATAATTAAGACAAACAAAACTCAGACATTAGCATCTAACTTTACACTGTCTTGTGCCTCATCTATAGCAAACATTAAGCCAAGCAAACTATTATTCAATGTGGGAAATAAGTAACTCCTAGCTCTGCCTATGGGCTGTATTATAGTGGATAGCACAACTATAGGAAGCTGTCATTTTGCTGGATTTATTCATTGACTGATTCTCCCTGCCTGTCTCTGTCTCTGTATCTCTCTTTATCTCTGTATGTCTCTTTGTCTCTCTATCATCTATCTATCTATCATCTATCTATCTATCATCTATTATCTATCTATCATCTGTCATCTCTCTATCATCTATCTATCTCTCCCTTCCTGTATGCACAAGAATGTTCACCCCGTGTGTACTTGCTAGAGACTAAAATCACTCTCCATTACTCTCCAACACCTTAGTATTTTGATGCAGAGTTTACTCACCGAACCTCAATGTAAAAGGCCAGTGAACGCACAGGATCCACCTATCTCTGACCCCCAGAACTGGAGTTACAGACATACTTGGCCACTGCTTGGCTTTGATGAGAGTACTAGGGTTCCAAAACTTGTGTCCCCATATTTACCCAGCCAGCATATTTCCTGGCACTGAAGTAATAGGCAGCTCTGATCCGGCACATGTGCTCAGGGAACCAAACTCCAGTCCTCTGCAGAGCACCAAGGGTTCTTACTGTTGAGTTGTCTCTCCAGCTACTAAAACTCAGTTGTTTTGTTATTGTCAAGCATTATTTTTTGGCCCAATATTTTGTGTATTCTTCCCTGGAGAATATTCCATGTGCCCTTGGAAAGCACATCTGTGTATTCCACTAATCCGAATGTCTAATCATTATGCACTCACATATATGCCTATATGTACCTTTTACAAACTCATTTGTACACATGCGTATTTACCGACTATGTCTCAGAATAGCCAGTTTATAGAAATAGTCTAATCTTTTGCTGCCCTGTTGATTTGCTTTGTCTATATGTCTGTCAGTTATTAAAACAGGAATGGTGATACGACACCTCTAATTTATAACAAATCTAGTTCTACTATCAACTTCTTCAAGCATATCTTTAAGTACTTTGAGACCTTATTGCTTACTCTACACAGTATATCAAATTGTTATATGATTTTGAAAAACCGACCCTTTACCAGTAACATAGCATTATTTTAAGACTCATGGAACAATTTATGCTTTTATTTTCTCTGATATTAGTCAAGCCATTTTGCTCTTTCTGCTACTTTAAAAAATTTTTTTATACTGTCATCATATTTTGTACTTAGTATTTACTTATAAAGTAAGTCTCATGTATACAGAATATTGTGGATTCAGTACTTTAATTACTTCTGCTGCTATAATTAAAAAACCAAAGGTGATGTACAGATGAAGTGGTCCATGTTGTCCAATAGTTCCCTGTTATAATCCATCACTGTGAAGAATTCACAGAAGAAGGATCTTAAGGGAGCCCATCACATTACATCCATAGTAAAAACACAGATATGAAAGAATGCTTGTGTTCAGATCAATGTCTCCATTGTATAAAGTCCAGGTTCCCAACCCAGGGGTGAGTACAACCCAAAGCAGATAGATCTTCCAACTTCAGTTAACCCAATCAAGGTAAGTTCCCACAGGTGTGACAAGGGGCTGGTCTCCTGGGTGGTTCTAAGAGCTCATGAACTTGACAATTGAGATTTAGCATAATAATCAATATTGAGAATGCAATCTGTCAGCCTTTGTCTTTTTACTGGGGACTTTAATGTATTTTTGCTAAGTAGGTAATATCATGCCCTTAATCCTGCTATTTTGCTAATTGTTTTGCCTTAAGGTGTTTGGTGCTTCAATATTTTCATTGCTGCTACTGGTGGTGGTGGTGGTAGTGGTGGTGGTGGTGGTGGTGGTAGTGGTGGTGGTGGTGGTGTGTAATTGATTATTGAGTATTCCATTTTGTTTTTCTTACTTCTCCATACATGGATATTGAGAATATAATAAATATGGAGATTGAGAATATAATAAAGTTACTTGGCATTACTAAGTTTATATTTAATTAGATAATTAACTTCTCTAATATTCAAAGTGATAAACTGAAAATTGAAGATTCAATTTATTTTAAGGAACAAATGGAAAAGAGTGGAAATATAACAAAGAATCAGATTGTTTTTACTCAGCTGATATGAATAACCAGAGCTGTTTGGGATATCTATGACCAACTAAATATAGAATAATGAGACAGAGATTCAGCTCTGGCTGGCCTTCTTTAGCAGCCTGCCCTGGTTAAATAACCTCATGTGCCTTGGCCTATCAGTAGAGGTAAAGAGAAAGGACTTGGTACCAAACATAGGCTGCTTAGCTCCTGCCATATTGCAAAGCTAACAAACCTCCTCCAAGAATAAGACTGGGCCTTATTGCTGGTAGCAGGTGCCTCATAAAAGAGGTATCCTTCCTCATTCTAAAACATAAATAAAATACAACAGCAATTGGTTCTGAAAAAAATGAGTGGTGCAAAAACTAAACTGGTAATGGGAACTAGGGTCTATAACAAAACAACTGGGGCTCCAAATAAGATGTTCACACTCCCTAAAATTGCTAGACCAGCTCCCATGGCTCTAGGCAGATGATAGTACTTGCTAGAGTCAGGTGGGAGGACCACAGAGAAAGCATGGCAAATAGTACCACCCACCTTCTCTCTTCTGACTTCCCAATTAATTACAAAATTCCTCCTTCTGCTGAATTGGAAAGTGAGCAGATGGAGAGCCTTGGGGGTCTCTTGAGACTACATTCTTATCTCCAGTGATGTCCTTTATTTGATAATTGGTGGTTACCAACTGATGCTTAGTTTCTGGAGAAGGAGAAAACCAATGCAAACCTATGCACATTTTTTCCCAGATATGTAGAATTTATACCTTCAGAAATACATTCTATACTCTCATTCTTTATGTTTTGACTTGAATATTTTCTCTGAAAGAACCTTGAAAAATAGTTATTATAGCCATGGCTCCTTACATTTAATTTACATATTTTGTTCATTTTATTTTAAGACAGTCTTTCACTGCAGCATAGGCTGGCCTCATCCTCACAACCTTTCTGCCTCAGTGTCACTAGTGTTGCCTGGTTTAGAAATGTATGCCTGTTGTAGAAGTTTATTTTTAGTTGTGTTTAAAATAATTGTTTTTGTGCACTATTGGAAAAGGGAATACGTAGGCCTTTGTATTTTGTATTGTCTACAGGTGTTGTATTTCTTCTGTAGGGCATGGTTGATTGCTTATGATCTGCACCTGAGGAATTCTGAATGAATAAAAATACTTGAGTTCAGACACTTTGGGTTCCACTGTTCAGTATGGCAATGGCCACAACGGTGGTTCCCTCTACTGATGTCTGGCAGAATTTGAGTCTTTGGTGAGCCACTACAGCAGCCTAACAACTACACGTGATGTACCAACATGGGGCATGACATCACACTAGATAATCCAACGGGGAGACAAGGAAGAGAAAGAAATTCCAAACCTCAAAGAGTCTGGTTAAATACAATCAGAACAGTTCCCAGAAGACAGAGGTTAAAGTATTAATAAAAGGATATATATGCAAAAATAATGAGTGGAAGTCTCCTGAAAGAAGAGGAGACTGAGGAAGGAAATAAGCCTCTATGGAGAGAAAATTGTGAAAATTAAGTGAGAAAGAGGGCTCAGAAGTAAGAGCCATAGAAGAAAGGCATTTAGAGAAAGACATTTTTCATGGTAAAAACTAAAAGTTCAACTGGGAACAAGAAAGAAGCAAGGTTTCAACCTCTTTTCCTGATCAATGCTCCCTCCTTCAGCTGGTGGCAGCCAGGGCACAGGAAACATAAACCTGAGTGTACTGTTCCATAAACTGAGTTTATTGATGGCATTTTGAGTGTGTGAAGCCCGCGTGGGTCTTGTGTTTGAGGTCTATGCAGAAGGGCATATGTTTACTTGCAGTAGCAGTGAAAAAGAATGCCAAAATGCCAGAATGTTTCAACAAGAGATTCTTCCCACTGGTCCAGGACCCCCCGCTGTTGCGTAAGCCAAGGCTTAGAGCCAAAACCCACTTAGTTAAATTGAACAGTGTTTTGTTTTTGTTTTTTCCTGAAAACTTGACTACAGTGGTCCAGATATTAGTGATGGTGATGAGAACTCCACCTACAAGGGCACCCTTCCTGCAGACAAAGTGACCTGTTATTTTTCCAGCAAACCAGACTCTATCTTCAAAATCTGGAAGGTGTTTCCTCAGGGTCAGCAAACAGAAACTGTCTTCCAGAACTGGCTGAGATTGTATCTCCTGTGGCAGCTGAACTTGGTACAGGTGGCACTGGTTTTGAAGGCACAAAGGGGTCTTTAGAGAGCAGCTGAGTCTTGGCACAGTAAGAGCCCAGGAGAGGTTATTGGCAAAAGTGCAACCCAGTTGCAGAAAGGGAAACCAGCAGTTTTTGAGATGCTAGTACCATGGGATGGCCACCAAGGACAGCAGCAGTGGTAATAGAGCCAGCTGGAGCCTGGAGAACAAGCTGTGTGTACTGTGGAGGGCAGAGCCAGAGAAGTGACACAAGCCCTTTGGAGGAGTGCAAAATATCATGAGTGACTTCAAGATAATTGAACATTGATGTTTTTTCTGCTGTCCAAAGAAAATCTTGATAGATGTTTAGTTTATTTTGTTCCTGTACATTAGCAATGCTCGTGATTATTCCTGTTTAAATAGTTTTGCTGATGTAGTGTTAAGTTGTGCTGTAGAGATAAAGCAAAATGTTTTTCATTGGCTTATACATAAAATGGGAATTGTAGAAGTTTATTTTTAGTTGTGTTTAAAATATTGTTTTGTGAGATGTTGATTGAGGATCTGCCTTGATCTTGTGTTTTGTATGGTCTGCAGGTGTTGGATTTCTGTAGGGGCTGTTTAATTGCTTATGATATGCACCTGAGGAGTTCCGAGTCAATAAAAATACCTGAGCTCAAAAGTTATCAGATTTATAAAATTAATTAGAGTGATATAGATTGTGTACATATTTATTAAATCAAAATATGAGGACTATTCATAAGATTGTGATTATATTATCTTATTCAAAAGGAGCTTAAGATAGTTTCATTTGTAAACAACTAATAAACCAAGATTAGGAGGAAAATTATTGAAAAAAAATCAGATATAATTTTATTTGATTTGTGAAAATTCCAAGAAGCAGTTTATCAAGTTTAAATATTGGGAAGACAGTGATTGTACAATTACCTTCGTGTATACATTTGCCTGTGAAATACTTTTATTTGACTCACTGGCAGTCAATGATAGTGCTCATTGTACTTATACCACTGGACTTGACATAATCATGGGAAATGGAGAGTAAAGCTCTTGGTAAATAGTGAAATCGTTCAAGGGCAAAAAAGGAAGCTAGAAACTCTTGAATATCTGAACCTCTGATTGGAGGTTAAGATGGATTATATTATGGTCTAGAATCCAGAAGGGATTGGTGAAAGATACAATGTATTGTATGGATTAAATGTGTTATTATTTATATTACTATTATTGCTACTTTTAGAAGTCAGCATTACCAATATGAGATACTGTGTATTATTTCATAAAAATTTTAGGTCAAGGAATAAAACAAAACACTTAGAGGTAGTTATTGGTTTCTAAGAGGATTTATAGTAATTGAGAATACACAATCACATTATATGGAATTATCACAGGAAGCAGGTGGCAAATAAATGGAAACAATGTTAAAGACTTCTCTTTGGCACTTACAGAAGTTAGAGGTCTTGGCAGTTCATTGAGTTGGAATTGATGTCAATAATCTCCAAGGACTCATCTGACTGAATGTGCATGAAGGGACAGAAGTCTGGGCTTGTGGCATATGGAAGATGAGGTGGTGCCTGGGAGCTATGATAGTCTGTGATGTCTGTTCCTCAAATGCACAGTGAACCACTTCCCTGGAAGCAGAATATATAACACTGAAGGCAGCTGTAAGACTCAAAGTTAAATGCTTCTCCAGACACATACAGATTACATTATAAATTCCTATGTTTTCAATTTGAATTCTAGTTTTCAGTTGGACAATGTAACTACTTAAAATCTAAAAGTAAACACAAGAAGAAAGAAATCAAGATAAAATATGTTGATTCTCACAGAAGCAGACATCATGATGGAATAAAATACCCAAAAATTTGTTTTGAAAAGAGAATATATCTATGAATGTGAGACAAAGAAAGAGATAGATAGATAGATAGATAGATAGATAGATAGATAGATAGATAGACAGATAGATCTATTAACTCTGTTTATTAAGACCATAAAAACTCCTTGTTTCAGCCCCTGAAATTCTGGGACACACAGGCACAAATGTGCATACCCAATCACACAGAGAGAGAGACACACATAGAGACACACACACACACACACACAAAGACACACACAGAGAGAAACAAGAGACAGAGGGGCAGAGAGAGACAAAGACAGAGCAGAGGAGACAGAGAGAGAGAGAGACCATGTAAGTCGGGATCAGAAAGACCAATACTACAGGCTTCCTCTCATTTGTATGTACAGATATACAGAGAGAGAGAGAGAGAGAGAGAGAGAGAGAGAGAGAGATATGACATCTTGAAGAAAAGTCTAGAGTCCAGGCCAGGATAATGGAGAGAGAAAGAACCTATAGCTAGGTCCAGCACAGTTGCCTTTTGTGAAAGATCCTAGGCAAATCTAGTTTCTGTGGTGCTTCCTGCTTTGGCAGGCCTGCAAAAGTACCATATAAAGGTGGTTTGTTGCTCAGATCTGGATTCTGGGAAGTCTGAGTTCAATGTGTCTGCATATTTGGTATCTGGGTGGGCCTGGTATCTGGCTCAAAGATGGCAATTTCTTTGTGTGCATTTATTTCCTGGAAAGGGCAGATTGGTCTGCTGGGAGTTCTTTTAAAGAAACATTGACCCCACTATGCATTCTTAGATCAGCATTACTTCATAAAATGCAGTATTTCTGAATTCTAAGAAGATCTTATTGCAACATATATTTTCAGAAGCACAGATCTTCATCCTATAACCATAAAGAGGACCTCTAAGGCACAACCATTGGAGGATTTCAGTGGCAAGCACCTCTTGCATGTAGTTCTCCTATGGCCACTATGATAGGTCAATAACATCACTCCTCTCACCTTTCATGATATAAGGCCTGGTCTTCTGCAGTAATTTAATAAAATACAAGTGTGTGTGTGTGTGTGTGTGTGTGTGTGTGTGTGTGTGTGTGTTTGTGTGTGTGTGGTGTGTGTGCATGTGCACTTATATATACATGCATGCATGTGCATGCAAGTTCTTTTTGGCCTATTTGTGTGGGTATACTTGAGGTACATTCATGTGGAGGTCAGAGTTCAACTTTACTACCATTCTTTGTGATTAGCTTAGAGATCACTGAGTATTCTAGTCTTACTAGTCAGGGAGCCTCAGGAAAACACCTAACCCCACTTCCCTCGTGCTATGATTATAAGTGTCTCTGACTCTTCTTAGTATGGTTTCTGGGAATCCAGCTCAGGTCCATGTGCAAGCATTTCAGCCTCCTACAATTCCCAATTCTATAAAACTAAACAGTCTGCACCTGCAGACTATCAAGCATTGTGCATGAGAAGAAGGTGTCAATCAGTACTTCTCTGTGCATTTGGATTATCTTTACTCCCTTGTGTTGGAAGGAAATACAGACAGGCTGTGGGATGATACTGGAGTTCTTTCTGAATGCTGCATCAGAAATTGTTAATCACATTTTCTTTACCCATTTTTCTGTTGAATTACACTTCAGCTGATTCTGCAACTTGGCCACTATGAACCATACTGAAGCAAACATGGTGTACAACTACCTTTGTGCTATGTTGACTTAGAGAATGAATGCAAAAGAGGTCACCATGTAAGTCGGGATCAGAAAGACCAATACTACAGGCTTCCTCTCATTTGTATGTACAGATATTTTTAAACACATAAAATTGCTTATAGATAACACTATGGGAGAGGGGAACAGACTAATATGAAGGGGAAAGAACAGAGAAGAGTGTGGGTGAGGTCAAAGTGTAGGATGCACTAGAGAAAGTGTCCTTATGAGACTCACCAGTGTATATGATGATTATGCACCAGTAGAAAAAGAAATAGATTTCCAAGTTAATTGTTTGAATTATAATTTTTGTGCCATTTAGAACAATTGGCCCAGTCACTGAGTTTGAAATCCCATGAGTACCCAGCACCTGTGTGACATAAAGAGTCTGTGTTGGAAAGGGGCACTAAGGACTTTAGTGGAAAAGCTTTGAAGATATTCAAATTCATGTTATTGATTTTCTAGGAAGCTGAAAATGTAAAAAGAAAGAAGAACAAATACTGAGTTTAATTGTTTTGCAAATACACAGGCTGTGTCTGTGGCTGGCACCAGTGAAAAAGACTGGGCGTTTGCAGCTTCCTGAGCCTGTAATGTAATTTGAGTAAAAATTACAGGCATTGGGAATTACTCATTCTCTTTGCCCTTTGTGCTATGCTTTGTGAGAACTTAATTTGGACTGCTCCCCCATGATATGTTTTCTGTTATAAGTGAGTGGCTTCATTCTCACAGCTAACCAATTTTTTTTTCTCCCAAGAAAATAAAAGCACTTGGGGCAATTCATTTGTGTCCCCTTTCCCAGGTGCTGGATTTCCAGTTTGGCACATATTTCCAAGAACCCGGTTTTGGTTAGCACCCAGTTGTAGCAGGAATAATTGACACACTGCTGCACACACACCTCTGCTAAATATGCTCAACATAATCCTGCTCACCACTACTAGAATCCTGCACATTTTTGGATTGCTCTGACCCCGATGAAAGCAGAAGTTGCTAACAGATATGAGTGAACAGGTTTATATGAAAGAATGCCTGTGTACCATCTGGTCCTGAGTTTGTTCTCTGAAGCAGGGTCACACACCCTATATGGTCTTAATAAACAGAATCAATGGACTTCACATGTATTTTGGCACTAATCTGTGGCCTATGGCATCATTTCCTGGGATTTAGTGCAATATTAATAAAAGAGTCTATTGAGATTAGTTGCAGATTAGGCAAATAGCAGTGTTGTATTATAAAGAAGTTTCTTTTTTTTTTTTTTACTAAAAAGAATACAATATCAGTTACTACTGCTTATAGTGTTGACCTAGACACCCCCCAAAAAAACATCTTGAGTTAAATTTTGCTTTACTCTTGATTCCCTTATTGGTTTGTGTTTACACGTGGGGACAAACACACACACACTTACAAATGTACATACATGACAGCACATATATTAGAATTCTAGAAAGTTGATTTAGGTAGTATAAATTCATGTGCACAGGTTTAGCTTTTGGTTTAAAAGAGCATGTCTCATTTGTTTTTGCAGCATCTCTTAATCTGCTGTGACAATAAATTAGACTTATTTAAATTAAAGCAAACTGCATGAAAATTATAAGTGGTTTTCTTTATTTTTCCTTTCCCTCTCTAATATAACTGTCATTATATAATCTAGAAATAAAGGAAGCTCTTGGTTGATTTGGTATTTGTTGCATTGAGGATTATATGTAGAAACACAGAATTAAAAAATTTTTACTAATTTCTTTATGTTTATTTTTCATAAGAAAAATGAAGTTAAACTCAACTTGTGTCATTGCCCATGGATGTGTTCTGCACTACACCATGCAATACCTGATGTTTGATTGTCTTTTGAGATAGAAATGGATTGAATAAATGATGCTTTGTGAAATAAATCTGTGTTGGACATTGAATTATAAACTCCAACAAGTTAAACTCTGTTGCTTCTTATGTTAAATATTGATATATGTTGTTTCTATGACTCTAAAATTCAAACTATAAGTGTACTATACACGTTTAAAATTTATTATTAAATGCTCAACCTAATTTTAGGGTTAAAAAATGAAAATAGTGTCCTAATAAGATGGCTCATCCTTATGCTTTCAGCCCAGCCTGACAACCCGATTTTGAACCCTGAAACCTACATGGTGGAAATATAAAACCATATTGTTCAAGTTCTCCTCCTCTTGACTGCACAAGAAGGAATATAAGATACATACACACACACACCCTCTGTACACTTGTGAGTATACATGTGTGCACACAAAGTAAATAAATAAATGTAATAAACATAAAGAAATTTACATTAGCACATGGTAGAGGAACAAGGGCTCTAGAGCTTGATCACCTAAAGAATCTCATGCTCCAGAAACTCAGGCCTCCCACCCCTAAGTCCTGCTTTTCTGTCCTGGCTACGTCTGCACAGGAAGCAGCTTTTGATAACACTATCTAGTCAGATGATTAATGAAGTAGAAGTGAGAACTTGGAGATGAAACAGTCTGCATCCTCCAATCATTCATATAGTTTCCCATACAGAGTCCACAATGCCTCCACACTATTAAGAAAGATTATTGACAATAGTTTGATTACATTGTGCTGTTCTTGGGATTCATATGTCACATGAAAATCACTTTTCTGTAATGGAAAGTGGCCCAGAGGATGCTCATCTCTGTGGAATTGGACAAGGGAGAGTTTGTAGTAGGAAAATCAAAATTGAATGGGTCCTTTACGTGCCCAAGAGCTCTTGGATTAGTTTACATTGGTGATAAAGACTGGGATTGAATGTCAAGTCCCAAGCTTCTTTTAATTTGCTTTGGGGATTAAGTGACATGAAGACGTTTGCCCAAGGCACAGGTAACAAAATTCACACACATACACAGGAGCACATGAACACATTTCTCTTCTTCAGTTTCAAGGCATGCAAAGAACACAGTGCAATTTCCCAATAACATGTTAATTTTATGGACCTTTCACAGTCCAAAATAAAAGGCAAAAATAATTCTTTTAGAATAAAACAGAATTGTGCCTAGAGACATGATAATTATGAATGATGGCTGATGATTATAACCAGTAAGTGGCAGATGACATTTGTCTGAAGGAACAGATGATAATTTGTTATAGGAAGAAATAATAAAGAAAACCATTGAATAAGACCCCTCCATACTCAACATTAGATCTTACTTCATTACAAGTGATTCAAAATCAGTATGTAACAGATGGTGACCAACAACATAACTTATTCTCACAAATAATATTAATCTGTGAATATCTGTTTAACTTTATGAGCATACCTTTTGATAATAGTAAGTAAAATATAGTAAAAATGGGCCATCATTTCCATCACATTTGTAACACTTTCACCACACAATTACAGATTCCCATTAAAGCTTATAGCAATGTGAATACTTAAGGTGGAATAAAAAGGCAAGATAATAATAGAAAGAAAAATAGAAATAAAAAAGAAAATTAAAAAGAGTCATAACAAAAATAAAAGGTAACCTGAAATGTGTTTTAAAATTTCCCTAATAGAAACTTAAGGGTAATGATAGCACAACATGGACTCTGGACCCCCTCTGTTTAATTAAATTGTCCTTGAACAATATAAATGTGTATGGTGCAAGGTGAGATGCGTTTCTGGCATATAAAAATATTCAGAGTGCATTGAATTTTCTTCTCAGATTCCTGAACCAAAAGATAAATGTAATTTTGCCTGTGATAATAGGCTTGCTGGAAAAAAAATGTCATTAAATCTTTATTCAAAAGCTGTCCCTTTTCCCACCATCTCAAGGCTTACATATTTCAGGACTCAAGAAAGAGAAGGTTGTGAATATTTACATAAAAATGAACTCATGTTGAAAAGAAGTGGAGGAGTACATTTCCAGTTCATTTTCATTTTTCTCATTTTTATTTGTACTTTTGAAAAAGGCTTTATTTCCCTTTTAAAATAACTTATTCCAGGAATTTTTTCATTCCATTTTTGAATATTAAGCAATCCATTACCACTATGTTTTCTGTGACAGTGTTTATGACAACATCAATACAATGAATGGTCTGTGTTTTCTTTTTAAGAAAGCAGAGGACAAAAATTAGTCCTTTTGTCCCAGTTAAATAAAAATAGAAATGTAGAAGAAAATGATTTTATGAAATGATTCTCACTCTTGCTCTTCATAACAGGCTTGTGTTTTTCTCCTCTCACAGGTAAACATTGAAATGAATGCTCAACACAGTCCACTGTGCCTATACTGTGTAAATCACTATGTAGCATTTTTGGTTTTGTATATACAGGTTCCTTAGACCTCTATTGGATCTATTGTACCAGTAAATATATGAAACTTAAATGGAACAAAAAACGTTCCTGGAATTATAAGTTGAAAAGTTAATGTTTAGAACCTGGTCAAACCGCATAATTTTCATGAATACATATAAGATTACCTTGTTGGTCTTTGCCACTAGGAAGATAGAGCAGGCCGAGAGAAGTGAGAACTCCCCTCTGAAGAGAGCTTATACTTAGCTGCACAAGAAGATGCTCTCCCTGGAAGATTGCTTCCTGAAGACTTTTCTACCTCCAAGTCCTTAGGGATAATTCCATCATCAATTTTTCTCATACTTTAGCATTTCTTAAACCTCCATGAAGATGTCATTCATGTAGTAGATGCCAAGTAATTTAGGGGAATAATTAGGTGTTGCAGATATAGTCCTGTGTACTGGGAACATATTTCAGTCCATATAGGAATTCTGCGCAAGCACAGTAAAAATATAACACAGTCCAATCCATGCAAATGAAATTGTTTCATCTTGTCACCCAGCAATGGTGATTAGATTAACAATGTAGCCTGATCAATGTCAGGAGACTACTGTCATTGGACAGTGGTGACATGAAAGATTCTGGGTAACACAGGGGCCAAGAATGAAACACTATATTAAATCTTTGATTCTTCACTGTCATCCTATAAGTCCCTGAGGTGTTTTGTATGGACCATATTCCAACATGAGGTATGTGAGATTCCAACAGAAGTGTGTTCTGTATTTGTGAACCACTTCTGTCCCTAAGAGAGGATTACTATCACATCTCCTATAAAGTAGTATGGGTTGATGTGGACTGAAGTATAACACTCTGATTCATAATACCATATTATTTTTCCTGATTTAAGCAATTTGGATATGCTTTTATTTTCTTTTGTTTGTAATTTGGTATACATTTTCAAGAATTCTGACAAAAGCTGATATTTCATTGCTTTAATGAAGGAATAGGACTTAGATTTACCCAACTTCAACTTTGTTCCATTTTAGAAATTTATTCATATACTTTTTAATCAACCTGAATGCTCAACTTGATTAGATCCAAGGAAGTCAACCAATATGAAAAAATATAATTCATGTGCATACATGTTAAAATTTATGAATGCTCCTCATCAATTTCCTTTAATAAATATACTAAAATATTGTAAATGGAGGTAATATGTTTTAGTGAGCCCTTTCTATTCTTTTTTTTTTAAGTCTTGATTTATACTCTGGAGTATTCTTTAGATCACAGCACATGAAAATAAAGTAAATATTAGGCTTATAGAATATTGAAAAATCCCTTGTTTTCTTTCCCAATAATTCACAAAAATTAAATAATGTCAATGTGGGTTTTTAGGCTTCATGCATCAAAGTGACAGAGTGGAAAGTTGGGGAATAACACTCTGCTCTCTAGAGTCTGCTCCAGGTTGGGACCAGATGGTCCTTACTCTCCCTCCTCTGTGAACAATTGAAGCACTTCTGACCACAGCTGCACTGTAGAGGGAAGTGTTCAGTAAGTGAATGTGTGAAATGAAAACCTGTAGAAAGCTTCCTCCAGCAAGTTTAAACAAGCTCTGTCTCTAAGCTGGTAGAAGACCGGCAAATACCAGAGATGTCCGTAAGCCCTCTAGCACAGTCTTGTATTCTGCCTGTTTTGTTGTTTGTTGTTGTGGTGGTTGTTGTTGTTGCTGTTGATGATGATGATGATGCTGTTCTTAATAACACAATTATGTGTTGTATCCATAATCAGATCTTTAATATGAAGTATCTTTAAATGATTTTGCTGTCAAGCAAGATGATGCAACCTCCCCCAAATTGAATATATACTTTTATGACATTGTGAAGACATGAAGAAAAATTATATCTATTGCCAGTTTGTATCTTTGCGAATGTATTGATCAATTAGGTTTGTAACAGGCAATTTTGAAGAGGGTAAAAATTATGGATTTCAAAATATACAATGCATGGTCCAGTGTAAATTATTGATAAATATTTTAGTGTATATGCTAAATATGAAGAGAGAGGCTAATATATTTAAACAACTGTTGCTCAATACAATTTAAAAATTTCTCTTATTCCAGGTGAAAACATGAGCAGAATATTCCAGACAGAAACAATGGCTGTTATTTTCTCAGAAGTAAAAGGATCTGTGAAATTCTTTTATTAAAGAAGTATGTTTAAATAATATTCTCAGACAATAAGTAGAAAGTTTAAATGTAATTTAAGATCCTATATATTCTGTTAGAATTCATAACTTTACACACAGATGAATATTAGACCCAGGAGTTAAATGTAAAGTAGGCACATGTCCACCATTTACTTAATCACCTCAACCACCATTCTTTTCTATTTTTAGAGAAAATTTAATATTTATTTAAAAATAATGTGATTATATTTAATTTATCATGATGACGAACATTACTGTTTACCTAATCCATCTTCACTTGAATGTTGTTCACAACAAATACCACCTCTCCCAACATGAGTTACCTGTTAAGATCAGAGCTTCCCAGCCTAGAAATTATCTTAAAAGTCTAAAATGGTTTTATTTAACAGCTTGTGGTCGTCTAGATTAGTGTTCTTGAAAAACTCCTACAGGCTGGAGTGGAGAAGTCTCTGACCCTTTTACCTGCCCTTGGGACCATTTTGTTCTTGCTGGGTTGCCTGAACCCACTCTTGATGTAGGGATTGGTGCCTGGCTTTGTTACATCTTGCAATGCCATGACATAATTGTGTGGTAACCCTGGAGTGATGATTCTTTTCTGGGAAAAAGCAGGGAGGGTGTTAGCGGGTGGTGACGGGGGTAGATATGGGGGAGAGGGGACATAGGGGATCTGGGAGTAAAGGTAGGGGAGGAAGGAGATTGGGTTGCATTATATAAATTATATGAGATAAGAAAAATTTAAAAAAATACTTTTAATAAAAAATCTAAAATCTTTATCACAGCATTGTTGTAATAGATTAGTACTGGGAGAAGTTTATTATGCATGTGAAACCAAAATTCCTATTCTAAGATTTCAAACAAATGCCCCTTTTCTTTCTCAAACTCTGTTGCAACATATCTCCCTGCCTACAGGGAAGCAGACAGCCAACGTGTTTATTGAATCAAATTGCTGAGGATACTTCTACCAGTAATGGTTGCTTAAGCAGCAAGTTAGAATAACCCACATTTCCACCTTGGTGTAGTTGTTGAGAACAATAGTAAAATGAGAATCATGAAATCATTGAATACTGTGTCCAGAAGGACCCCAGAGAAACCACATAGCTCATTTTCAATAGAAGGAATTCTGGCTAAGAACAGTTTATTGATTTCTTCAAAGCCACACAGCTTGTTACTGTCACCTTGGTATTAGCACCTAGATGGCCTATCTGCAGCTGCAATGCCTCGTGTATTATGTTTCTTGGGCAAACACTCATATCTCCTCGTCTTCAGGGCTGACATGACTGCCATGACTGATTATAAGAGTTGTTGAAAGACAGGGACAACAGAGGAATGGTGGAGAGGCAGTGCCTGGGAGAGGTACACACAGATTTGCTTTGGAAAAGTCATGTCATCCATTTGACACACACAAGGAGCACACCCACAGAGGACGTAAATATGCCTCATCAAGACCAGGCTGATGGTCATCCTTAAAAAGGCACTGAGCATCACACAAATGTGCAGAACACCAGGAAAAACAGTATTTTTGGTGCCCAGTTTAGAGGCACAAAGAACAATAATTACTGGTTGAAAGATGACTACAGAAGGGCATAGCACTGAAAAAATACAGATATAAATATGCTCACTGTTTCTGTCAGTGGCTGGAACCTGTGGATTCTGGATAAATGTAAAGTTTCTTCAAGCTTCCTGCAGATGCTTTTTCTATGGTAAGAAATAATCCTTTCATTATAACATAGGGAAACAGTAGACATACACACGTATACAAATATATATCCATAGTGATATATATACTCTCAAATAGGCTTATATACAATCAAGTGTGTAGACATATTTTGCCTTTCTGTAATAATGTTTGTGATTCTATGCTACTTCTAATTGAAGAACTTGGTATGATTATCTTCATTTTACCCTGTAGGAAAGGAGATTTAAATGTATTGAGGATCTTAATAAAGAGATCTAATGAAAGAGATGGAATTAAAACTCTGCTTTAGGATGAATTACTCATGCATGACATGTGCTAATACCTATTGTGAATATAAATATCAGAATGGACTGAAGTAAACAAAGCTAGCTACATTATTATAGCTGTTCACGCTACTATAAGACTTTGAGATTCAAAATAGTTCTTTTTCCTGTATGTAATCCCAACCTTCTGCATTCTGGATGAGTAGGATGAGTGAGGTCAACTTGGACTATGGAGCAAGACTGAATCTAAAATATATGTAAAATAAAAATTGAACAAAACACTGAGTTCTATCTGTCATTTATCTATCATCTATCTATCTATTGATCATCTAATCTATCTATATCTATTCATTCATTTACTTTTGTGGAAGAACTGCTCAGTAGTGAGGTTCCTATCAGTTTTGTTTTTTGATGGACTAATATTTCATGGCTGTGTATTAACATACAGAAGAAAATTAGAGAGCCAATAATGGTGTTGGAAAGTCAGCTAAATGTGGGTCTGATACAGAAAAAGAAAAGGAGACTTACACAACAACATTTGCATATAGTTGGGAGCATTCACGAGGTGAGATACCTGCCTTTAGACATTCAAATGCAGAACTCTAGCAGTTAAATGTGTGCCTGTTATTTTCCTCTTGATTTGTTACTACAAGCCAATATAAGTGAACTGAAGTTTCAGGATATAGGGACATTTCGGGCAAATCATCCTGTGTAGATTGTTCATTAAATATTTCCTATTCTTACAAAACTCTGATGTTTGTAATTTTTTCACACAATTTTATTTAAAAGTCGACTTTTTCTTTTCATTTATCTACATAGGGATATTGAAAAGAACTGTGCCACTTAAAATAATTCCATCCCTGTGTATCCTCCAGCAACTTTTCATACTGTACATTGTCTACTTTCTCAGTGGGCCTGGGGAACCTTTCCTCATTATATTTTGAGTCACTCCATCTTCTATAACAGCAGCTACTTAACTAAAAAGTATATTTCCTACTTACATAGTAATTGCCTTTACTAACTTAAATGTTGAGAGTCAACTTAAAAATATGACTTCTTCAAGCAATTGGTTTGATTCAGGGTCTATTTTCATACACAGATACAATTTCTTATGTACCAATAGTAATGTTATTTTCTGAAATAGTTTGGATAATACACCAAAAATAAGACGTGAGTTTAATGGATTAAAATAAAACTTCATTACTTGCAAACAGAGAGCTATAACAATAATGAGTACATTTTTCTGGCAAATAACCTAGCTTCCACCAATAATCAGATCATGCTATCAAAACCCTATGTTCTTATTTCCCTGAAGGAGTTACAATGGTACAACTAGCACAGATTATGAGGAGTTTGCAAATTAAATATGGAAGGGTGATCTATCCTCTGTCATGAGGGTAGTAAGTAGAACACAAAATTGAGTTATTAGACACCAGAGTATTTATCAAAAACATCAAATTAAGCCTTAGATTCTTGTTACAGGTCCATCCTTTCTATAAATCCAACTGCATAAAAGTAAACATTGCTAAAATATTTATTAGATATATAGCCATTTTAAGGGCTGCAGCCAACACTGTTTGGTGTCAGCTGGCATCTATTGTCTATAGCTTTATTTCGTCCTGAGGACCCATGTTTACTTAGGATGGTTAGCTCAGAATTTTGTCATTGCACCACTGTATTCCCTTTGTCTTTTATTCTTACATATTGCCTGAAACAAGAACACATCACTCTAAGATTAGTACCATAACAGTTTCTTAAATAAAGAAGTTCAATGTCAGATGTGGTATCAAATGTAGAGCATGCCTTGTAGCTGTAGGAAGATACAAGACTCTAAGGTAAGGACCACATTTTTAAGTTAAAGAGGATCCTGAGGATTGCAAGATTTAGATAAGTCTTAAAGAACAATATTCAGTTGATAGTATAATACTGTAAAGTATTTTTTTGTGACAGTTGATTGTATTTGGTGTAATAGATGGCCTGTGGGGAGCAGAACAAGCAGATTGATGGTTGCAGTAAGTACAAAAGAATTCTGTATGGAATCCTACCTTCAATAGATGATCTCATTGCTGGAGACTGGATGCTGTTTTACACAGTGTTCAAGTACTTGCTGCAGTTTTGGAGTAGTCAGAAAAATGTCCACTGAAAATACATCTCTTTACCTTCAAGAGCCTAGAAGGTGTCTTGTTCCTAATACTTTCTATGAGTTGAATATGATCCTCTCCCCATCATGGTTTTTCACAGTACAAAAGAATCTTGCAAGGTAATTGGACTCTGAGGACCTTCACTGTCAGTGTGGAACCTGAGGTTGTCTTTGCTCTGATGGGAGAAGGCAAATGTGGTACTGATGGAAAAAGAGAGAGTTCTAAAGAAAAGATACAAACAGCCAATTATAGAACTGAAGCGCAGGCACTCAAAAAATATAGTCTTGCTTAATGAAGTCTTGAATTAGGAAGAAAACTATATGTAAAGTCTTTTAAGATTGTGTCTTTAAACAAAAGAAAATGAACTTTTTTGTTTTTATGCAAAACAAGTTAATGAGAAATTATCTACAGTCATTTTAATTGTTCAGTATTGATTGATGTGCTGTAAATATTTATATTGGTGGTACTGAATATATTCAGGAAATAATATATTTATGCAAGGATTTAACAACTCTAAGTATAGTATAAAATTAAAGCAATGAATTCTTAATTTATTTTTACATACAAATGAAACCTTAATCAACTATTGTGTTCTTCCCTGGGGAAAATGTTTCTCTCACTCTCAGCATTCCTAACTTCCCAGTTCTGTGTCTAGGATGGAGACATTGTGAGCTCCTCCATTCCCCTGAAGTGTGTCTGTTGGTTTTGTTCTTTGTTCAGGTCTTATTTAGGCAGACATGTTAGTGAGATACCATACGTGTAGCTTCTTCCATTTGGGAGATACAATTTCACAGAAAACTTCCTGTTCCTCTGGCTTTCAAAGTCTTCACACCAATCTTCCATATGTTCCTGAGCCTTAGGTACAGGATTTTGTTGTAGATATATTAGATGGGAGTGTTCTCAGAAACTCTTCATTTTGGTCTGTTGTATCTCTCTGTAATGGTCTTCTGAAATGAGACATTTCTTACTAAATGATAAGGACTACTTATCTGTATAAAGGACAAATATTTAGACTGTAGTTAGGTATTATACTGGTGTATTCCAATACCAAATGGTCAGTCCTGCAAACATATACAAGTAACATTATACTGACTGATATGAATATATATATATGTGTGTGTGTGTGTGTGTATTAGTGTGTTTGTGTGTTCATGTGTATGTGTGTGTTTATGTGCATACATATGTGCATACATATATAGGTGTCTGCTGTTACATATGGTTATAATGTATACATGCCTAAAATGCATATGGTAATAAAATATGTAAGTTTTTATTTATATGTATATTATTTATCTTTTGTTTTTCTTTGTTCTCCTTCTTACATTCCTTTTATTTATTTATTTTTTTATCTTTTGAGATAGGTCTTATTATGTTGCCCTGACTACCATATATAGTCAGGCTGACTTGGAACTGTTGAGATATATAAATCTCAAAAATTAAATTAAAGAAGTCATGAATTTTAAAGGCAGAATACATGGGAGTGTTGGAGCAAGGAAAGAAAAGGGAATATGATGTAATTACTTGATAATCTTAAAAACTTTAAAAAAAGGAAAGTGAAACTTTAAACTGAACTTTAACTAAATCATCCAAATCACCACTTCCACACCTGTGTTACTCTCAGTACACCTTTTACACCGCAGTATGTGTGTATGGAGGAGCAGTTTCTTTAACATGTCAGGTGCTGTCAAATTCAAAGATAAAATCATAGTGGAAAACACGGTGGACTTGGGGTTAGAGAAGGTATTTGCAATTGAAGAATGAAGGAAAAACTTGGTCATTAATTAAACCTTCACAAGTATTGACCTAAAGAGCTGAGACTAGTTGTGAGTTTATTTCAGGAAAACAGAAATGGAATGTAAAACTCACAGAAATAAATGTCTTGGAATGATGGAGGAAGGAGAAGAAATGGAGAGGAAAGGCAGAAGGAAGGAAAGAAGAAAGGAAGGAGGGAGGGGCTGAGAAAAAAGAGGTGAGTAGAAATTGCTACAAGATGGAGAGGCCTCAAGAAAGACCATAGTTTGTACATTCTGCAGGCATTATGAAAAAATCACAAATCAGTATGAAAGAGACTTCAGCAAATCAGGTATTAGAAACTCGGGAAGAGGACTAAAGGGTCCACTTACATTTTAAACTGGTATCAGGAATCTTTCTGGCAGTTTGGTGAGTAAGCTGTTGAAGGAGAAAATAACTGGCATCAGGAATCAATTAGAGATCTAATTCAAATATCATGCACAGAGATTGGTATGCACTAGGCAAATGGTAGGTGGAGGGGGTTTCGGGATTATTCAGATTCTAAAACCATGTTGTGAAGGTGGAAGCTGGTACTTGTTGAGACAGAGGTAAAGTGTAGATTACGTGTGGGAAGTGGTTGACAATGATGATTGGAGCACTTTCTTTGAAGTCTCTCTAGCCATGAACCACAATTCAACAAAAATTGCATGGTGATTTCTTCCTTTATTGCAAGGACTAAAACTATCACATATGACTTTTAAAAACATACTAATAAGTAAGCAATACTTTGCTATTTTTTGATAAGATATTTAGCTCTCAAGTAAAAATTCAGTTTAATACAATGAAATTTAACTTTTTGTGTGGTTATTTAAGTGTATCTCATGGACCAATGATCTACTTCTAATATGACCTAACAATTATGGAATAACTTCTTTCATAGTTGTACGTATTTAGACAGATACAGATATTTTAGGCTGATTTCTAGCTCTGGTATACTTCTTAAGGATTTATGTTTTACTTTTTATTTATGTGTGTTTTATGTTCCTGCAAGAATTTATGTACATCGTGTGTAGGAGCTTGTGAGGCCAGGAGAGGGCACACGTTTTATTGGAAATGGAGATGGAGGCAGTTGTGAGCCACAACGATAGTGCTGGGAAACAAAACCTCGTCCTCTGCGAGATCAGTAATTTCTCTTCAAAACTGTGTCATTTCTCCAACCCTGTAATTTTAAATATATTACTTTTTTAAAGGTGTGGAACATGATAATCTGTCATGTGTCAATGCTCTGTAATTATTACCACAATCTGTGCCATATTTTTCTCCTCACTGTTATTTATGAATGCTTATGAATGTGTATTCATGTAGAGAATATTTGCATTTCACCCGCTTAAAAAACTGCAAATGTACAATTTGGGCCTGTGAACTGCTGTTACTCTGCCATACATAGGTCTAGAATATGCACCCTAGTAAGTGGAATTTTTTTGATTGACATCCCCATCTCTACCTCAACCTTTCACTAATATTCTAGGAATCTGATGTTCTATTTTCTATTACTACAGGTTTGAGTCTTCTAGACCCTATCTGTGATATCACAGAGTATCTGTTTTAAAGATAGCAATTTTTTAACTTCTATTGAAAGTGATCTAAATTTATAATTGTGTTAGATCAATTGCTATCACAATACTTGTATATAACTGTAAATCATTATAATATGTTATTGTAGGAAATGTAAATCTCCACTATGCAGCTACTAAAGCTTTAATCAGATATAGATCTGGATATTTTGACTTTGAATTAAAATCACCTTGAGCTAGTTTGTTTGTTTATTTATTATTTATTTATTTATTTATGTTAAGTGGAGTGTGGGCTGAGGGCAAAACATTTTTATTAGAACTATCTCAGAGTGGCAGGTATCATCTATAATGGACTGTGGAGGTCAATGGTACCTATAAATGTGGTCATGACTTATAACATCCTTCAAGTGAAAAGAGATATTCTTGTACCTTGTGAGCATTTTGCCAGATGACGAAGTTGACAGTAGAAAGATATAATAAACTGAAGTAAACACTGGAGTCCAAGTGTTTTATTTTAATTTCAAAGTCTAGTGCAATTCCATCAGATTCTTCTGAATCTGTTAAATTAAGTATGCACAGATAGACATCATGTAAGCCATTAACTTCTTTTAAGTTACAGAGAGAGAATTCTCTTCACGTATATAATAGGAAGGACCTGAAGATATCCATGTTACCTTACCTGTCTGCTCATAGTAACCTGTATTAGATGGTTCGGGGATACAATGCACATTAGAACAGTAGCAAGCAGCTGTTTGGTAAAATACTTTCTTCTGTGTTGATCTTCAGAATTAAAGATGGTTTAGATAATGTTAATTCAAGCGTATAGCACATTAGTGGAACTCCCAGGAAAGAGAAAAGTTGATCATTCAGGTGATGGAGAACACATAGCTATAGGAGATGGAGGAGCAAAGTTGATAATTACTCTTGTCCTTCTATTGAAGCATGTGCTACAGTAAAATTTGGAAGAGGTTGAAATTCTTACATTAGCAATCTGTGAACTTACTATTAAGCAAACACTGACACTGATAAATGTCTGCAATTTGTGTGTCGTGTGTTTGTGTGTGTGTGTGTGTGTGTGTGTGTGTGTGTGTTTGTGGTGTCATTTGTTGCATATTCAACTGAGTTGGAATTTGAGAAAATATTTAATGTTGCTCTTTTAATGTCATACCAAGATGCCACAGAGAAACAAAGAATGCATTTGAGCCCTGTCTCACAAAGTGTGGTGACTTACTCGGTTTGTTCAAGGTGTTGTCTTGTGAAAGGACAGCTACTATGAAAAGACATTTAGGAGATTTGTTCCTTTTATTACTTCTATCTCCTCTAGTCTGCATTATGTTTGAAATAAATCTTAGTTTTATAGAAAAAGAGAACAGAAACTTCAGAGTAACTATACAATGCCAGCTCCTATTTAAACTCAGTACTCCCAGTGTATAAGTCACACAAAAAGTCTCATACTTGAAAAAGCCAAGCAACCACACAAGATGCCCTTATCATTGAAAGTTCATAAATTAAATCAGGTTCCTTCCTTCATATTGCAGAATTGTTAGAATTGGCCTTTCTCAAACTTTTAACAATAAAATTCCTGTGTGAGCAACATGTAGAAGAAATACACATTCTGAAGCTTGAAAGATGTCAAGGATCTAGTTCTACAGACAGCCTTTGGGGATCCTTGGTACCTCAGGAAGTCTACCAGCTATAGCACCCATTACTGAAACACTGTTTTAGGAGGGCAGACTGGATGCATCTGGAGAGAAATCCTAAGTAGGGGTCTGGGACTTTAAGCAACTTGATTACTTTTCCTTATTTCTCTCATCCTCCACTCTGCAGGCCTGTGAGGAGGATTCAAATGAGGTTGCAGATGTGTGATATACTTCCAAGACTCCGGCCAAGGAGTAATTCAGAAGGTGCCAGACTTCTGTAAACTACCTAAACTTTGCTTTACTGTACATTGAGTTGATTTGCTCCATCTCTATTGGCATCAGGACCCATGGGGGAAACTTGGTGATGAAGTTATCCTTGGTAAACTTTTCATGAATCACAGAAACTAGTAATATATACTGTTGCTGACAGAGTTCCAAAATGGAAAGAGATGTATTGTTCCTTGAGGTATAGTCGCTGAGTAATTGTGAATCATGTTTTAAAAATATTACAAACTGAAAGATTGTCACCTACAGAAGAACATGTAGCTTATTTTCAAAGTTTACAACATTGTTCCTTACTTAAGTGATATCCCCATGAAATTGATCCACAAGCAAATGGAAAGGAAACATTTTACTTTTTGTCTGAAACACACTAGCACCCTAAGGAGTAAGGTTTGAAAGCATTTTTGGAAAGGCATTTGCCTCTAAATTTGAAACCTGAATGCTCATGTCTAGATTCGGATGGTTATTTTATCATTTGATTAAATGATTTTGAATTTCATTCTAGTCTCTTGATTGACTTTTTCCATTTATGAAAACAATCTATTTACTATTTCTGCTTTTGATTTGCCTGGATATAAAGTAAAAATGATTTGGTGATTATTAACAACATTCACATTTATGATTGTATTATAGTACATATCATCTCATTCTTTTTATAGACTTTTACAATTAAGATAAAAATTCCATAATTCTATTAAAAAACTAACTTTATAATTTAAAGTACAGTTAATCAATGTTGGATTATTCATCTGGTCATTTTTAGCTTTCCACAAATAATCATCTATATTAGTTAATATTGACTTCTCAAAAAATATTTATTTAGAAGTATAGGCAAAGTGAGATTCTCATCCAATACTGAACCTCATAAAAATTAATGTTTCCAAGGATGTAATTTGAAAATCTAAAAGGCACTTCTGATTTAAATCTGTTAATTCTCATTATAAAACTCACATTTCTGCTTCAAACACACACATGAGGTGCACAGACACATTTGTGTGAGAAATAAGGAGTGTGAGGAAATGCATTAATCACATGTAATAAAATGCTTACGATAATGTATTCATACTTTTCTTCAGTTAAAATGGGTAATGAGATACTAAGGCCACATAATCGAGGTTCATTTCCCTGAGAAGGCTACTTCATGATTTATTAGGTCTTCTGAAAGATACCCAGTATGCAATTTCACATGAAGGATGTTAATTTGATAAATAAAGTAACAAATGATATTAAAAGTTAACATACAATGTTTTCAGACATCTTACCTTGCAAATGACCTCAACAGCAGTTACACAATTTGCATTTTTCCATAGAAGTTAAAAATTATACAAAACAGAGAATAACATTAAAATATTAGCATAATTTATCTGTGGATTTATCATTTGTTAAATAAGAAGCTGAAGACTCCCTTTCCCAAAGATCTGCATTTATTAGCATACCATAGCATCACAAAATTATTGTAAAAAATTTAATATTATTGTCTCTTATTTCTATTTTAATCCATGAGGTAAAGAGAAGACTTATTTGCTTATTCTCATACTTTGCATGTGATTAGCATCAACCGGCACCTTCTCTTTGTTCTCTATGTGGCAGCACAATTTTGTGCCAAAAATATGCTAGTTTTCAAGAGTGTATTCTATAAATATCTCAAAGTAAAGGAGAAATTCGTTTTACATTTTCCCATTAGTTTTAAACATCCTAAACTCCATAAAGTAGGGTCCTAAAATGTGTCCTATCTACAAAACTCCCTAGGAAATTATTTACTGTACATTGGTCTGGCTCCTAGATAAAAGGAAATAATTCTTTCTGTGCTTGCCGTATTTCGCCTTTGAATCTGTGGAGAATGCCTTGGGGCATGCACTACTACCTTATGCTGTGGTGCCTGAACACTCAGCACCATATGTGCTGTGGTACCAGCAACAGCAGGGTTGGGTTACAGGATGCCACATGCTTTCTCTGCTAAGCTAACAGTCCCTCCATCTATATGTCGTTTTCATCGGTGCTATTTATTTGATATAATTAGAATATGTTCTTTTTGTATTTCTTAAGAATGCTTCATTCAGACTTGCTGCAAGGAATCTCAATATCCACATCCTTATAATATAAAATACATCCACTTACATTATGACGATGATAATCACCAACATGTTTGCATATTAGTCCAACCTACTTTAGGGAAGGTAGAAATCATCTTGGTGAAGAGATCATCCCCTGCATAAAGAGCACCTGGTGTTCCTTTTCCAGCAAACAGACAGCTGTGTCGCCAGCAATACTCTATGATCCTCAGCTCCGCTGAGGAAGCACTCACCATATCTGGGCCTGTGGCTTACAATGCAAGGTCACACTGAATATGCCAAGAACATTCTTGATATGTGAGTTTAAATTTATTTGAATTTTTCACCACAATTCTGGGCTATTAACATCTGATATCTAGGCTAATACAAACTTAGAGGAAAATGTATGGAAGAGAACTTGAGCTTCCAGCTTTTGCTGATCTTGAAAGACCATGAACTATGCATTGGCTCATACTGGAATAAGATTCAAAAATGTCAATGTGAAACCAGAACTACAGTTACAGGTTGAAGTTTGCTTTATGTACGGTTGCTCTGTACATAGTTACTTCTTAAGTGTTGGGACCTAGTATGAATAGCAACTTGATATCACTATATGGCAAGGAAGTGATTGTGTTAAAAAAAAACAGCTTTGTAAAGAGGCCTTTTCTTCAATCATGGCAGGTGCCATCCCTGCAGGAGGCACTGAGGGAAAGCATGAGGTAAAGAAAAGGAGGAGTTTAGGAAATAGATGCACATGGAGTAGGATGACGTTAAGAGAGAAAGAAGATCAAATGGAGGGATGCTGGATGCTACAGAAACAACAGGGAACAAAGAGCATATCCTAGCCTTTCATTTCTGGGGAGTTCATGTCTCTATTCTCATCTGAATTTAGGGAATCTATTTTTATTTTAGAGATTATAATATAATTACTACATTTCTTCCTTCCTGTTTCTCCTTCCAATTCTACCTATATACCCTTCCACACTCTCTTTGAAATACATGCCTTCTTTTTCATTATTATTGCATATATGTGTATGTCTATGTATATATTTATGTCTATGTCTTTGTCCATGATTACGTTATGCCTGTTCCTATGCTTGCCCATGTGGATGTGGATGTATATTTAAATGTATACATGTATATCTGCAAGATATACGTATGTAATACATAATGGAAATGATATACATATGTGTGTATGCACATATACATTCCTAAATATAACCTGCTCAGTGTGTATAATGTTACTCGTGTGAATGTTATCAGGTTGATTGTTTGACAACCGGACAACCAACAGGTATTCTTCTCCCTGAGGAAGGCCAACCCTCAAACTCCTCAGTTGGAGAAATCTTCTCAGTTTTCTGTAATTCTTTATGTAGTGTTGAGATCTCTTTAGCTTTTCATGAACTTGTTTTCTGGTGTCATCTTTGTTCATATCATATTTAGATGATCATGTTGGCATGACAAAACTTTATGGGAGTAACTTCTGACATTACTAGGAGAAACAATCTTACAACCAACTTCCTAGTTTTCTGGATTTTATAGTCTTACTCTCTTCTGCAGTGTGCCCTGTGTCTTAAGTGTGGGAGAACTCCACTCTGGGAGAACTATTATAGTATTTTAAGATTCTCAGTTTCTGGTAAAAACCACAGTGAATTAGTACAATTATGCACAGTATATCTATGTAATTCCTAACAGATATCTATGACGGGAAGTTAAAGAAAAGATATTAGAAGTAAGCCATTAGTCAAGCACATATACCAAGCCTAATTAGTAAAATTGTAGCTGTAGCCATTGCAAATTATCTGATCATTTGAATAAATTTCCAGTTTTAAGAGTAAATCTGGATTGCACAAAATGTAGTTCTCTGTAGATGGAAGCAATAACAACAAACTTAATAGATAGGGAAGTTTCAAAAATAGCACTAACAGCAAAGGTGAAGTTGTCTCCCTTTGAGCTACAGAACAATGTGGACATTAGCGTTAGGAGCATAACAATGTTTAAGTCTGTGCTGAACTTTGATAGATAAAGATGGAGAGATAATTCTTTCCTTAGAGTAATGCAGATAGCCATCTGGATAAAGAATACCACAGTTGGCAGAGCATCATATTCACTAAGAATAGTAAAATCGCATTGATAAATATCCAACAGTCAATGCTAATGTAGGAGAAAGTCCTGATGACATTTACATACATGTGTTTCTCCATCTATAGCTTTTTATTAATCTTGCTAATCAGTTCACTGGAATCAATTGCCTCTTTTACTGTTGGTCTTCAAGATAGGTGGGAGAACATGAGAAAATCAGTGTCTCTACATAGAATTCAGGCCAGGAAGAAGTAGCAGACCCACGCGAGACAGCATCTGGCAGTACTAAATTGGGGAGGATGCTGTAGAATGATTGGCCTCAATCTTCAAAATGCCAGTTATGTTAAGGCAGTAATATTGAAGAATGAAATAGAGGAAATCAGAGTCTGCTCTTCAGTTACTCAGAGTTTCCAGAGCTAAATTATTCCTCTAAATTTGAGGAGAAGATCAAATCTAGAGAATAATAGTCAAGGACTCCAGTTGCTGGAGGCACAAACTGTTGGAAACATTGAAATGACTACAGTATATGACATGGGCATGAGCCTGACAATGAGACTTTTTCCAGGACAGAACCTTGTGGAGATCATGGACAGACATGTTTCAGACATGGACAGACATGGGACAACATATTTTCACAATTAAGAACCAAGAATTAACCCAGGTATACACTTGAGCAAGGAGAAAGGAAAGTTCCAGTTGGAGATTTCCTTTTGTATTCTTTGCCATGAAGTTCTTCTTTCCTGCTTCCCAGACCTACTGAGAGCAACACAAACATGTACTTTATACACACACAGAAAATCAGAGACATGGGCATGAAAGTCAGAGCCCAAGTTCCCACACAAACTCACAGACTAGTATTCACTCATAAAATCATGGAATGCTTCTCCCAACATTTTAATACCATACAAGGTTGTATGTCTTGTGAGTAACAGCTAAAATAGCTAAAATATGTTCTCCAAAAAGGGTTTATAAGGAAGTATGAAGGAGTTATTAGCTAAAGGTTCAGGAAGGAGATTTGAAACTCCTTGAAGAGACAATTACATCAAAACATAAACCCAATCTAAATTCTAGCCAGATTGGCATAAATCTCTCACTTAGGCCTTGATTATTTCAGTTTATTTTAATGGTTGTATTCTACTAGCTTTTCATATAAAATGACAAGCAGTCTGAATCATAAAGAAAAACATCATGTCTGTAGAGAGAGAGGAGCATCAGACCCAGCCTCAGACATCATGCAGATGTTAGAATCATCAGACTACGAAATGAAAATTACTATTGACATATCCTGAGCCTCTTTGATGATCTCTTTGGCTGATGAGCCCATCAGAGCATTCTGCATTTAGATCACAGTGTCTTCAATATCTTGCATCCCTTTCTTGTTCTCAGCATTTTAAGCTCTCTGACTTTGTTACTCATTTATTCTGCTATTTCCGTTAGTTTTCCCCCATGAACATAGATTAGAAAGTATTCATCTAGTATTTTTTTACAAGAATTTAACAATGTTCAAAAGCAAAAATGTTCAAAAGCACCACAATCCAGCAAAATATATGGTACACATTTAGGATCGGCTTAACATTTCAAAATCAATCAATGAATCTTGCCACATCTATAAGCCCAAAAGAAATCATGATTTTTATGAATAGAACAAATTTGACAAGTCTCAACAGCCATTCATGGTGTTTACTCTCAATAGACTGGAAATTTATTAGAATTGTCCTAGATTCGTTGAAAATCATGAAAAAGTACATATTATATTTTACTTATATTGAGGAAGAATGTTTTCTTCTTGAGACCAAGGCTAGGAAAGGATATCTTAATATACTAGAACAATTTCATGCTGTTTAGTATACATAGGAGAACATTTATCACAGAGGCAATCTGCATGTCATCCTTAATGATAGAATGTGTTGAGAGGCTAGGATTCTGAGATAGAGGGGAGCTGTTTTGAAGATCTCAGACTTTGTCCATATACCATGTAGAATATAATGTTCAGTTTAGTTGTCCCAGGATTTTAAATATTTAGTAGATTACTTTCAGAGTTCCTCAGATACCTGCAAGGAAGGCATGGATAGAAAATAAAGCATTTACATAAAGCATTTGCATAAAGCATTGTGCCAAGTCTTGGGGATAATTGCTTGTCCTGGATCTTGGTCCTCTGAGAATCATGTTGGCTATTTATACGTAATATGAGTGCTTCACCTGACCTGTATGCACATGTTCTCTATCACCAAGCTTATTCATGTGTATATGATCTCTCACCAGGTCAGTTTGCTGTTGTTATTATCTGAAATGTTTTTAACAGGGTCTTCTATATCCTAGGGTGAACTCTAACTCAGTGGATAGTCCTGTATGACCTTGAACTTCTGAACCACATGTCTGTAACTCTCCCCTGCTAGGATTATAGACACATATCACCATGACTAATTTAAGAAACTCTGTATTTGTTACCAGATGCTAATGTGAAGGCTGAGTACCATGGACTGACATTTATTGCTGTTGGGAATAAGACAGTACATCTGTTTTGAAAGACAAGGTTTTGGTTTCTTTTAAAACTCATATTTTTATCATAGAATTCAGTAGTCACATGCATTAGTATTTACCAAAGTAAAATGAAAACGATCTCAGTGAACATGAACCCCTGCGAAGATGTTTACAGCAGCTTTACTTACTTATTGCTAATTGTTAAAATAACTAAGATGCCATTCTCTAGGTCAATGGGTAAATAAACCATAGCAGATATGGACAATAGTCTACTAGTTCCAATATAAGGTTAATTTCAGTATTTGAAAAGATTGGAGGGAACTTAAATGCAAAGTATAGAGAACTAAATCTAATTTTCTTTGATTACAGTATGTATTTAGCCATTTTAGAATAAACTTACAGAAATCATATTTTCAGTGACTATCAGTAGTTTGTGGTAAGTTGAAAATGAGGCCTTTAAATCAATGAAACTACTCTGTGCGATACAATAACAGTGGCTCTCTACTGTTGTCTAGTATTTGTCATGATCCACACAATGGAAAACACCAAGACTAAACCCTAATGTGAACTAGAGTCTTTGCTTGAGAAGGAAGATAGCATCAGCTCATCATCCTTGTTATGTTATTCACTGTTACTGCATCTATGTTTAAACAGTGTGCCTTCATGGGAATGCAGGTGTGCATGTGCTACAGTGCAGATGTGTTGGTCACTTTTGGGAGTTGGCTCTTTTCTCCCATCTCCCATTGTGAATTCTGAGGATCAAACTTAGGTCATTGGCTCGCTCAATCAGCACTATTACATGATGAACCATTTTGTTGGCCCTTGTCCATAGTTTTAACAAGTTGACTCTGGAATTGATGACAATGAGGGCGAAGGGCTTGTGGAATATTGGCTGTAGGAAACTGCTGTAACTTATTTGCCATTTTTCAGTGAAACTAAGACATTAAATGTTAAAATACTTTACTTTTAGTTTATCCATTTGTCTGTTCAAAATGGGCTCATTGTGTAACTCAAGTTGACCTTGAAGTCACACCAGAGTCCAACCTGGCCTTAAACTTAAGATCCTCATGCCTCAGCCTGCTGACTCAGTGAAACTATAGGTGGACACCATTACATTGGGCATCCTTAAAAAATAAATTAAAAACCACAAAATTGACTTTTAACAGCAGAATCAAAGGAGTCTTAAATATTCTTCAATCATGATAATAGTATAATAACTCTCTACTCACATAGAAAATGGTTTGCAATAATTTTTTGAAGAAATTATATAGCTTTTGACTCATGTCTACTGTCCATCTCAGATTAACATCTGTATATACTTTATCAGATTGAGCATATCCTTTTTTATATTTGGCTTCTTGGTACTTTCAATGAAGAGGATTGGAAATTGCTAGTGGTTTTTCATGTGTATTGAAAAAGTCAGATTTTTTTCACTACTGTTTTCTCAGTATATTAGTTGAAATGTTAAATAACTTACATTTTTGTTAGATTCCTATTTTACCCATGTGCACTAACACCCACACAATAGAGGAAGGAGTCCATTTCTGAAATTATTTGTTTTTTGTGAATCAGATATGGTCATTGAAAAACTCTTTTTATCATTTTTTATTTTAATGTTTTGCCATTACTTTGACGGAGAAATTAACAAACACAATGTGTCATGTCCAAAATCTCACTAGTATAATTCTCTGTCCATTAGTTGATTTTAAATTCTGTTTTTCATTATGAATACTTACTAAAATGTTCACTCCTGCAGTGTAGATCATCCAAATCATCTTTTCCAAGTTTGCTTTAGTTGTTCTAATTACTCAATGTTCACATGCATACTCTATGATCATCAACGTAACATCTAAAAGTGATACTGACACTTTGATCATCATCAGGAAAATTCAAAACTGGATTTAGATTTATGGCTCAAGAAAAACATTTCAAAGCATTGACTCCCTCATCTCCAAACTCAGGATATTTCTCTCATAGGTCTCAGAAACATCTTAGTGTGTGCATTTCATTACAACTAAGCATGTACATGTATGTTTTTATTCACATTTTAATGTTCATGCCTCTGATATTATTTTTGAAAGAATACTTAAAAAGTTAATTTTAATTTTCACTACCAGTGTATATACATGTAATTGATTATACATACAATTTATGTACTTTATTATTTAAATGATCCTCTTATGATTTCTAGTTGCTTATTATAAAATCATATAAATTTTCATAAACACAAAATATCATGTTCCATTTCTTCTCAGTATTCTTCCATTTATTGCACTGGACAAGATCTCAAGAACAAGTCTAATAGGAACAGTGAGCAGAGGGGTTTTACTTCTGTGTCTTTATAAACACATACTATTTTCCTTTGATGTCCTGCAATGGGTATGATAATATGAGAAGGTCCTGAGTAACTTACTGGTAATACTGGATTTTAACTTTGAAAGTACTTGAAGATAGCTGCAAGGACCTGAATTAAATTGATCTAAATAGAGGTAGGAAGTCAAGATTGAGAAAATTTTAGAAGAGAGTCATGAGGTTGTAGGAAGATTGACTGACTATTAAAATATTAGTATAACCTCCTGTTTCTCCACAAATCTCCATCTACTTCATTCAAGCTTTTATTGAAAATCAATGCTCTGTATATCTTTCTCCAAACATGACTCCTCTTTAATTTATTTTATAAAACTCCTAAAAATAAAAAATAAATAAATATAAAATATAAAATAAAATAATGTTAGGAATATATATGTGTATACACACACACACACACACACACACACACACACACACACACACACACAGATATATATCTGAAGAGAGGTGGCATAGTCATTTAGAACCCTGACTGTTCTTCCAGGGGACCCAGCTTCAATTCTCAGCATCGTATGGTTGTTCACAGAAATCAGTAATCCCAATTGCAGAAGATCTGACACCTTCCTCTGGCCTCCTGGTACTCAGAGAATGCACGTGTTGAAAACAATACCTGTAAGCAAAACATCTTATAATATGAAATAAATACCTTTTTAAAGAATATGTTTTATTTTCAAACTGCTGGAGAATCTAACAGAACTGAAATGATTCTATCAACATTAGGATTGCCTTAAGTTGTTTGTACAAATTACTATGAATTTTATAAAACACAGTCCAAATTTACATATTAAAAACAATGAAGAAATGCTAGAAAATCAAAACATAATTATACCCTAGGAAATATGAAATAAATCTAGGGAAATATATAATTTATCCACAAAATTGAGTGAATATTTATTAACTGGTGTGTCACAGATGGGTCTAATAAATATCAACACATTGGTTATAAGTATGCTTTTATTTTCTGTTCTTTATGTGTATATAGTCATTAGAAATTTATGCATACAATGTGCCATTTTCTTCTTTATAGTCACCAGTTTATCAGAGTTAAATCATGAATTTAGATATCTTTTTAAATTTACCTATAAAGTGGATACTATTTTAGATAAGTTAGATAAGAAATTTCATGGTTAGTGAAGAATCAAGCTGTAAAATAATAAGTAACAGGTGTTTCCTTTTGAAGGAAGTAATTAAACTTTAACTCTGAAACCATATAATTTGTATGAGTCCATAGAACTTTAGTTGCTGATTAGAACTATAATCACTTTACTATGGGTTCTACTTTGAAATAAGTATGAAGAATTAAATGTTAGAGAATGTTCTGTATATTGTTGTGACCTCAAAGTCGCTTTTGTAGATTATAGGCTTCACTGAGTAAGAGCACTATGAAGAAATGCGTGTGATGCATATTTTAAAGGAGACTTTATAAAAAGGCAATTCATTCAAAAATGAAGGAGCTATTTATTCCTTTAAAAATTGTACTGGCTACTACATTTAAACGAATTTCCACTTTAATATCTCTTGAAAATCTGACATGTATTTCCCAAAGCTCATAGGGAGACCAGAAAACAATATACAACACATACAAATGTGTTTTCAGGCTTAAGTAAAGCTTTATTTAAAAAAAAAACATAATTAAATCTCAGTTTGCATGTATGGAGAGTCGTTATAATAAACTCAGAAATTTTGAAATATTTGCTTGCTGCCTATATTTAACATTTTCTCAATAGCATATATGAAATGTTAATTTCGAGACTCAAGATGGAGGTGGGGCAGAGAGCAGATTCCATCAGGGCTATAGAAGTTTCCCTGCTCCCACCACTCAAGGCACCCACAGTACCTCACACATAGGTGGAATGGGAGTTACTACTTTGGTGCCAGGTTCAGTAAGGAGAACTTTGAGAATCCAGAGTGATCATAAAGATACAGGGGTGGTGACAGAACTGGTGGAACCTTGGACCACGGAGTCAAGAGGCCTGGTGCTGCATAATGGCTGGGTGCCTGCAGGTGATCCAGGTGCCTGCTGAGGCCCTGGTATCTACAGAATGTCCAGGTGCCTGATGGATGTCTGCGTACATGCATGTGTGATGTCTATCTGCCTGTGTGATGTACTGATGCCTGCATGATATCCTGGTACCTGAAGGAAGCTTTGATGCCTACAAGATGTCCAGGTGCCTTCAGGATGTCTGGTGCCTATGGGAGGCCCTGGTGCCTGCAGAATATCTGGGTATTTTGTGAGATATCTGGAGAATCTGTGGGATGCTCTGGTACTTGTAGGTTGTTGTAATGCCTGCTCAGGGTCCAGACGAATGGTTGATATCCAGGTGCCTTCCAGAGGCCTCGATGCCTGCAGGCGTCTTCAGCAGTGAAACCCAACATTAGGTCACACTTCATCATGCTTCGACTTGGGCTAGCATGGGCCAGGTGAATGTCCATCATCAGAGCAACCTGCTGCCTCCAGGAACCATGGTATTGTCTGTAATCTATGCACCTGTCACACTAGCTGGACTCAATTCCTCAATTTTCTTTCATTTTTTTGTTTTTGTTTTTGTGCTAAGGAACAAGGGCAGGAGGGTGAAACATGGAGGAATGGGAAGAAGATGTGTAGCAGAACTTTATTTCCAGTTATGCTTAAAATGTTTGCTTTGTGCATTGTTGGAGGAAGGGCATACTAGGCTTGGCATTTTGTATTGTCTGCAGCTGTTGGCATTATGTAAAAGATGTTTGATTCCTCATGATCTGCATGTGCTATCAATAAAACACCGGAGGAGCTTCTGTGTCAATAAAAACATCTGCGATCAGATGATTGGGGTTATACTGTCCATACTGGTGCTGGCCAGAGCAGGTGGTTCCCTCTGCTGAGATCTGGCAGTGTTTGCACTTCCTTGCCTTTCTTGCTGAGCAACATCGTAGGTATACTACAACAAGGTGTTATCAAGACACATTATATGAAACTAAAATTGTTAATAAAAGTACTATAAATTAAAAAATAAAATATTAATCTAAACAATATTCATTGTTTGTTGTTTCTCCTTCTCTACGAATCCATATTCATGCAATAATGTAACTTCAGACGGTTGAGGTTGATCATGTGGTGGTACATGTGAAAGAGGCTGGAACCATCATTAGTTCATAATGAAACACCAGGGTTACAAAATTGAGATTTAAAGTACAACATTAACATTAAGGTGGCAAACTACACTATTATCTGTGGCTTGTAATACTGAATTTTAGAGGAAATCACATATATTACTCTTTTGATTTGCTTGAGGCAATGAATTGTGATGTCATCTGGATATGCTTTCTAGCATCAGGTTGCTCTAGGTATGCTGCTTTCTGTATCTTACTTATAAAATGAACAGGAATTTCTACCATATTTTCCTTTCCAGATTGCATATTTGAATAATAAACTTAATTTTTGAATCATAACAGATGTAGGAATGGGTTAAATCCTGATAAAGAAGTCTTATCAGGATAAAACACATTAGGAATGAAGGGCTTGATGAACATGGGGCTTTTCATCCAAAGCCATTCTTTTTCATGAAAATGCAGATTTAATTAATGTGTCGCCACTACTATTACTGTTAATAAACACAGAAGCTGTGAATTGATTTATAGAGTATTAAAGCTGGCAATATGGGAAATTTGTGGGGCTTGTGCTTCTTTCCATTCTCAACTACAAATCATTACACAGAAATTACATTTACATGTTATCTTTAAGGGATATGTGTGTGGGCCTAGGTGTGGTATAAAAATACATATTCACATAAAAAGGTAATTTAAAAATCCCTTTATTACCTGTGATTTGAGCAGCAAGTAGGCATGTTGAATATTTGTTTTGGAATACAGCAGAGTGAGACACTTGTAATAGTCTGGTTAGAGAGAATGGGCAAAATTAAATAAGCAAGCAGATGGAAATCTCAAATCAGAAAATTCGAAGGTCATGCTGTTGACTTAGGTGGTGGTTGAGACCCTATGACCCTGAATGTGTGCATGACAGAGCTAAGTGATGGGAGGAAGAGAGTATACACACCATCACCCTCAGCAAGCAGCCCCATTGAGGTGTGCCTATGGAATTCATTCACTATTATCATTTCCTGAACTTGATAGTTTCTAAAATAGATTAAAGCCACCAACAAAATCATATTTGTAGGTCCTTCAGGAACCAAGGGGACTAAAATACAAGTATTTTGTGGAAGAATGGGAAAGACATAAGGAGAAAACATCTAGGCCTTTGCAACCAGAACATACTTTGGTTGCCAACTTTCTCAGCTGCAGATTTGCACTCAGGAGAGACTCACACATGGTTACCATTTAAGTCAATGATCATCGACAGCAGTGTAAGCTTGGTTTACACATATCTTAGGCAGCATATCCCAGTCAGAATTTCTTAAAAGAGCTTACTTGAATATCTAGTAGGACCTCAAGTGAACACATATTGGTTATATAAATAGAGGAGAAAAATAAAGCTTTTCTAAGAGCTTCATTAATTTTTAAAATTTATTTTCTAAAATTGCATATGTATGTATTATAGATACATTATCCCCCAAACCTCTCAATATCTTCCCACTTTCTTTCAAATTCATTATAGTATATGCTTGTGTGTGTGTGTGTGTGTTTGTGTGTGTAAATAAATATTAAAAATGCAATTTATTCATTTAATGTTGCTTAGTTAATTTAGAGCTGACAATATGACTAGTTGATATTCTTTTATTTTGTTTTTAATTTATCTTCTATCAAAATTTCTGTATGTTCACTAGCGACTTCAAAGTTTTTACTATTTTAGAAAGACATTGCTAATTTTCTTCATTATACAATTTCATATGAAGCCTCTTGTTCCAAGAAAGATGCATCTTGTGATTTATGTGGTCCTTGTCCCTTTTGAAACCATGTGCTGAAGCTTAGGAATCCTGTCTAACCACATTCGTGTGACCCACAGGATCTGGATAAAGACAAGCTTAATAAATATTCAACCAGTTGTAACCAGAGCTATGAGTGTTCATTGCATACTGAGGTTATGGGCACTGTACATTTCATCCAGGACTTTTTCCTTTGAATTAGAGACACACAAGAGGGGACCTTGCGTTCTCGGTTTCACTTTCCAATGTCCAAGTGCTACTAATACCATCACCTTCTCTCAGGAAACAGATGTTTCAGGCCAGTACCCAGTCAACGTTTGGATTTATGGGCGGTTGGAAGAAGGTAGACTCCTGATATAAAAATGTGAAACTTGGGCTAGTCTCGTGCAGGTGTGCGCAGCAGGACAGCCTAGCTGGAGGACTCCTTGTTTATCTGATACTCAAGTCTCTGCCTTGGGGCATAGTGTAAGGTTAAGTATATCCATCCTGGACTGTTTGCTCCAAAATGTTTATGACTTTGTTAAACTATTAAAATTAATAATAATAATAATAATTAATAAAAGTCTCCTGCAATTATCCTTAAATGTATGAAACTTTGACTTGGGAAATATTGCCAAAGTCAGTGAAACACATAATTATGAAAGTGATGTCTAGCTTCGGTCTCCAAAGTAAAGGTTCAACTTACTCAGTTCTACAAGAAAACAGAAAATGCTATTTACCTCCTTTCTAGTGCCTGCTCTGTTTAGTTGTACTTGTGCTGTCTTTTTATATTAATATGCTGTGAGAAGAAATATTTCAGAAAGCGTGGGACATAAGACTTTCAATGCTATATGCATTCCTATATTCTGTCTCACTCATGAGAGACTGTATTTTAGGCAGGAATGTGCAGATGTCACCAATGAAATAAAACATGTAGATTCAGTTTGTTAAGAGGCTACTTGCCCATCACCTCACCTCTTCTTATGTCTTCTGTTGTCACAGATAATCAGCATTTTAAAGGCAAGATTACCTTTCAATAAACTTATTAATTAGCTTTATCTAAGCCACTGTAAAAATGAATATTTTATTATTTATTTTGTTGTTTTTCAAGACAGGGTTTCTCTGTTGTAACCCTGGCTGTCCTGGAACTCAAGGTGTAGACCAGGCTGTCCTTGAACTCACAGAGATCCACCTGCCCCTGCCTCCCAAGTGCTTGGATTAAAGGCATATGCCACCACTGCCTGGTTGTAAAAATGTATATTTTAAATAAATTTTATATGCTAAATATTTACATTTCCACCTTTTAAAAAATCTGTGCACATACAGATTATATGCTCACAGGCTTTTCCATCTCACAACTGCATGCCTGTCTGATGCTTGGCTCTAATCCACCTTTCTGAAGCTGAAATTTCCCTTCACTGAACATTACCACTTACGCATTGCTTTTGTCAGAATTTTTCAGTTCTTTACAGTATCATTGATTGATGGTAATAGCTGAGATTTATTCTGTTGATCTCATTGTTGGAAATAATATCTGAGGCTTATTCTCTCAGATTCATTGTTCAGGAAAAAATCTGAAAAAAATCTATCTTTCATTTTCATTGGTTGGGGTTAGTACCCTAATAACATATGTGACTGCTTTGTAAATTTATTAATTTACTAATACATAATATTTTAAGATGTTTCTGCCTCACCTAACTTTCAAGTTCTCTCCATGTCCTTAGCTACCCACATTCATGTCCCCTCTCTTTCATCTTAAAACAAAAAAGAAAATCAAAACAAACAAATAGCTCAATCAAACCAAACACATTAAAACAAAACAAATGAAACAGTACACACACATGAACACACAAATAATACCAGACATTAGGTTCATACTGTGTTACCCAACTACTGGTGAGAAACATTTGTACCCTGAAGGGTAAATGATATACCAAGTGGCAGCCTATTGGAGAAAGTTGATTTTCCCTTTTCTAGCAAGTATGAATTATACATAGTTTCTTGATGAGGGGTGAGTCTTTGTGTCACTTCCCCTTGTCTATGCCGGGATTTTCACTGGTTTAAAGTTGTGCAGGTCTTGTGCATGCTGCCATGGTCTCTCTGTGTTCATACATGCATCAGGCCTGTTGTACCTGGAAGTCACTCTTTCCTTGGGGTTATCTACCATTACTGTTGGATACAATCTTTTAAGTCTCTTTTTGCATAGATCCTTGAGTCTTGAGAGCTGAATGTGTGTCAAAGTATCTACTCTTGGCACATGGTCCACTTATGGGTGTGTATCTCTATTAATTCTCATCTGCCTCAAGAAGAAGCTTCTCTGACAAAAGTTTAGTGATGTTCAGATATACGATTATAGCAATATGTTATTAGTAGTAATTTCACTGCTATCTTCCCTCAGCAGAATAATAGCAGTGAGTTTTATTTTAATTATTTGGTTTGTAATGATTTAAATCTAGGTTATTTTTTAAAACCCAGTATTTGTTGTCCTGGTTAGTTGCATATCAACTTGCACAAACTAGAGTCATGAAAGAGAAGGGCACCTCAATTGAGAAAATCTTTCCACTAGATTGAGCTGTAGGCAAGTTTGTAGGTCATTTTCTTAATTAGTGATTTCTGTGGAAGGGCTCAGCCCATTGTGGGTGGGGCAATCCCAGGACTGGTGGTTTTGGCTTCTATAAGAAAGCAGCCTGAGCAAGCCATGTGGAACAGGCCAGTAAGCAGTACCCCTGTATGGCCTCTGCATCAGCTTCTGCCTGTAGGTTCCTGTCTTGTTTCAGTTCCTACCTGACTTCCTTCAATGATGACAAGAGATATAGAAGTGGAAGCCAAATAAACCTTTTCCTCCCTAAGTCGCTTTGGTCATGATGTTTTATCACAGTATTAGTAACTCAAAAGTAAGACACCTGCTAACTGTTGTCTTGATTTCTCAACAATTTAAAGGTATACATTTTTTGTATTGGCAAATTGAACTGTAATGTATAAATAAACTTTAGCAAAAAATACATAATTGCTTAAAATATAATTGTTAGCATCTCAATTAATAGAGGTAATCTCATAAAACAAGCCAAATTAACATTCTTTTACACCAGAAACCAGAATATTCAGTAGTAACATAACAAGTGTTTCTTTATGCATAAGTACAGCTTGTTTGCATCTGTTGAATATCCTTTGAGCCAAAGAACTCTGAAGTAATATGTGTAATGAATGGACATGATGAAACTCTGATTCAATATTTAGTAAAGTATGGGATACAATGTTTAAATAAATATCAAAAGCATAAAAATAAATTTAAAATGAACTTAATTCCCAGAAAAACCAAAAAAATCGTATTGTTTATGTAGTTATACAAACAAGCTTTCTATACATCCATCTTGCATGGTTAATGTCAAGTAGTAAACATGGCTGCATGTCTTATATTTCTGCCTTCAGACAGTCAATAGGGAAGAGTTATGCTTGTTCAGTCTTAGAAGAAGTAGTGGATTTCAAAAACATGTACTTCACTGCAGCTCTGTCATACAGCAAGTTGTAGAGCTTTGATACACAACTAAGTCAGTTGACTCTGAACTCCTGATAGCAATACAGTGGCTATTAAGAAACATACAATTGTGTATGCTTCTCTAATATTTGTGTTGCTTCTTGTTAAAATATTGTTTAATTTATCATGAAAATAAAATCCTAAAATTCTTTCTGATAATATATTAACAAGAACATTTCACAGATTTCCTGGAAGAAAATATATTTGATCCTTGTGTATTCATCCAGCAGGGGATACTTCGTGTGCCTTTCATTAACTAAAATGAATCCATTAAAAGAATGTCACACTGTGAGGTAGAAGGAGTGAACTCCAGTGATAGGTATATGGTCACCAATGGTGAACCAAGTCTACATCATGTTTAAAACCTGAAGAAAATGCTCAGAGAGGGAGAAGCTGAAGGCAAAATAGAAATTACTGAAGTGGCACTGTATGCTTCAGTGTAGAATGGCTGCTGGAGTTGGTTAAGTAGCAGAAACAACTGGAAGTTAAAAGTTCCAGTAACTGGAAATTGTCCAGATTGGAAAGAGCTTAACAAAGTTTGTAAACTGTCTTTCTAACCCCAAGAACAGAGTTAAAGACAAGGATAACCCAGCTGCTTTATACCCTCCAATTGAACTCTGTGTGTGTTTGTCTGTGTTTGATTTTCCATTCTGAGAGAAGTATCTTCTCTGAGAATTCATCACAGACTACTTTGGAGTTTGGATGACCAACTTGATTACTAAAGTTCACTTGGATACAAAATTTAAAATGAATATAGCATGGTGTTGCATCTAAGAAAAAAATTACCATAGAGATTGATCAAAACTGCATCTTATTTGATAAGGTTATTTTACTAAAAGTAAATGATCTTCATGCTTCAACTAAAATATTATACATTTCATATCATACATAACACATAGACAGAGAAGTTATTTTTATTAATATATTCCATGGACATTTATATCTGAAATTGTGTGGATAATCAAATTCTGATAATATTATATATTTCAGGTTCAAATTTTTCCAGTGATTTGGATTTTAATTTTTAAATTAATGTAAAACTCCATTGAATTGCAAAGCTACAGGGGGTAATTAGGCATAGCTAATCCATGAATTGAAATTCGGGGTGCTTAAACAAATAGAAGTAGGTGGTTGAAACCCAAGACTAAGAAGATGAATTTGTATTATACTGTCAACTGGCTAGGATTGAAGGGCTATTCTGACTCTTGACCCCAGGAAAGGTCAGAAATCTAGAGGTTTCTAAATCATTCTAAACTTGCCTCAGCTGACACGCATCTGATGATGTCTTCAGAAAGGTTTTACAAATCCTTTAAAAATATGCATTTAATATTGATTACATAGGACCAGTGTAATGGCTCAGAAGGCCAAGATGCTTGTCTCGAAACTCGAATTCCATCCTAGGGTCCAGTGAGATGGAAGAAGAAAATAAACTCTGCTGAGTTGTTCTCTGACCTCCATATACTCACAATGGTACATGCTGCTACAGTTCACAAACATAATTAAGTAAATAAATAATAAACACTTTAAAATGGAGAAAATTAATAAGGCAAAATATACATGTCCATGTACAGAGATTCACTATTAGCTGTATCTATGTAGTGGAATTTCCTATTGTAAAGTGTCTTATCTAAGTTCAAAATGTGCAAGAAAATCCAGGGAGCTTGCATAAAATGAAATAATAACCTAGTAGAGATTATTTTTATTACTATTATTTTAAAACCATCATTTGTTATTTGATGAAGAATTATAGCCATGAACATCAAGACATCATTCAAAATCCTTTAGTGCTTTCTTTCTTAAAGTTGCATAAGATAATGAAACAAAATGAAGTGACCACAAATATCACATTAGTGGATAGGATTTGTGAATATATGTATGAAGATAACTAATTAAATATAACATACTAGATATATTTCAACTTGTAAGAACTCACATGTGCTCAGCTGTGCTCTGCTCCACAGGACAAAGGAGAAGAATATGACACTATTTGCTGCATCTAAGGTGAAATGAAAGACTGTGATAATAGTCAGCACATAGGTGTTCAATGCTCAAAACTGCAGCTTCTCAAAATCACAAGATTCTCAATGCTATCAGGTAGAGTGAATAGATGTGCTGAAACTTAAATAGTAAAACTGAAAGCATTCTATATGCTGAGAGGATACATAGTCTAATTATGATAAATCTTAAATTCCTGGGAAATTTTACAAATTTGTTCAGGAATGGGAGCAGATTCTGGTACAATCTCTTTTCTGTACAGGGACATCAGATTCTGACTTGCCTTGTCTCATTCTCATTTTAATTCCTGCTTTGACTGAATCTCTTCTCAATTGACCTTGGTCAGACACAGAGTAGCATGAAACTGTAATCTAGCTAGCAAATAATTCCAAAGTAGTTCATGAATAACAAAGTCAAGAAATATGTGCAAAATTAATCCATTTGTCATAAAATTCTGCTGCACTAAACGGATGTCTGTTTTGAAACCCATTGTGCACTCAGACTTTCTGTTAAGGAGAACAGAAACACCCTGGAACAAAGGAGGGAATCAATTCTGAGGCAGAAGCTGAGCCATCGGGTGGAGCCAGCTTTTCTTCCCAAGGGTGGAGATCCTCTGCTGTTCTCACTACATCTGGTAGCACAGATGGCAGGAAAATTAATAGGAGGGAAGCAGCTTTGACCTCGTGTGGATATAAGCAAGTTCTGAGACTTCATGTGCAGGCAAATCTGATAATATCCTTAGAAGAGACTTTGGGAGTTCACTGGGTTCAGCTCCCTGCCGCTGACACAGCTACTCAACACAAAGCCTAGAGTCCTGGGCAAAAGTCCTTTAAGTAATAGGCACTGAGACATTGGACAAGACTTCTAGGGAAGGATATGAAGTTGATATGTCTCTCTAGGTGTGTGTGGAAAGAGTTTCTGTTTTCCATTCGGATGGAGATAGAAATTGTGGAAAAATGACTCTGATGTTCTTCCTATTCTTCACATTAAAGCTTTTGTCAAAGTCAGCAGAGGGGGGAAAAACACAAAAAGATGTTCATCTTTAAGGAGTTAGTAGGGTGGATCCAAATGCTATGTTTCAGGGAAATACTGGTGGGCATTAGGTTCTAAATAAATATTGTGCATTGACTACATAGTTGTTGATTGAAAACTGATTTGAGGTTTCTACATATGGTGTGGTATCAGAAAGGAGTAACTCAGACACTGTTGCGGCTAGTCTAAATGCTGTTAATCCACAGTCTCTATCCCTACTTCTCAGTAAAGGTGACTGCATATGGAAGTGGGGATAGAGCGAGGCACTTGGGGAATTTAAAGGCAAATTGCTTGCTGATTGCAAAGGCATGTGTCTCCAATGCTGACTTCTTACTCCTGAGTTTCCTTGTCATGAACTTGATGACATATTGTTACCACAGATACAACAGAGGTCGGCTGGCAAATTCCTAACTCTGTTTAGAAATTTTCCTGAAAATATATCTCACTCTTTGAAAGTAATTAAATGTCATTTTGAAGACAGGCCAAGTTCAGTGACTTTGTTATTATTAGATCTAAATGGCACAGTTTCTACTATCTAAATATTCTCTTTTATAAGAAAAGGCAGTGAGGCCATGCCCTGATAGCTAGGGTAATAACAAGCTAAGTCTTCCTCTAAATGTTGCTTTTACTACTACACTTAGGCCTTTTGTTTTAGACAGAATATTGAAACACTGACACCAGGAATTTTTTTTTCAGTCTCTCTCTACTCTCAGTAACAATCGCATTTGATGTTTTTATGCCTGGTGAAGAGAACCATTGGCTCTGATGCATCTCAGAAATCAGGTGTCTGAAGGACTGTTACTTAATTTCTTCTTTGGAAAAGAACAATCAAATAGTGGCTGTTGGTATTTGTTTAATAAAAACTCGTAGTCATTGATATTAACTACTCTCATAGAGCTGCTAAAAAATGATCCAACTCATTGGCTTCATTTGTCCATGGGAATAATTCCCCATTCTTTATATTTTTATGCAGAGTCCTTCTGACACAACCCACTTAACTTTTCAAATGTTAGATTGAGCCAGATAAAGATGATTTGTAATGTGCTCACATTTGCTATCCCATACATCCACAGAGAACTCTGACACATTTATATGTGACAAATGCCATAGTCTTGATTCTACAGTTTATCATGGAATTAATCTTATGTGTGTCAGTATACTAATAGAATTCTCTTATATAAATGCATATACTTAGATACTCAATATAAGCAAATAAAAGAAAACATAGAGATTTTTTTGGTTGGTTTGAGTAATTCAAATTTGACCTTTTCATTCATATTTTTCATTCATATTTTTCCTAGAATTTTAAAAAGTCTTTCTTCATTTATTATTTATTATTTGCTAAATGACAAAAAGAATATCTCAAATTTTTTCATATGCACAAATATATTTTCAGAGATATTTCTGAGTTGTTTTGGGATTGACAGAGGACCTTTTGCTATAGAGCAGAGACACTCTTCTCTAGACTTTCTAAGTGTACTCAGAAGGAATCAGGGATGTCACAAGAATGAAAACACAGACCTAAACACCAAAGCACTACACGTTTATTCAGCTATTTCTGCGTATGAGACATTTTCAGGAGGATACAGGGAGTCGGGAGGAGATTTTTCAGGTAAAAAACCAATAGTCTAATATGCTGTGACCATAACTTCTATGAAAAATGTCCCTATACCTGAATGCAGTCCTCCATGGTATGAAGAAAGCAGATTATTTAAAATGCCTGTCACCACTTACCTTCCCAGAGTGGCCCATTCAATTCATGTCCATGGCTTCATGGCATTTCTTTCTCTCCCTCACTATAACTGAGAATGTCCACTGAAACCCATATCAACATGGAAACAACCTTCATTTTTGTTGGAAATTCTCCTGTAAACCCTGAGTCATCTGACGTTTTCTGTTGTAGTATAATCAACTTATAAAATAAATACACCATCTCACTGTTCAAAATATGAAAAAGAGTTATCTGGAAGGAAAGGGCTGGATCCTTCCTTAGGTTGATCCTAGAAGATATTCATTTCCTCTCCTTTCTTAACAACAAAAGAGACACTGCTTAACTTCTGCCCACCTTCCTCCCTCTTTGCAGTCATCAGGTTTTGAAATGTAGAATCCTGACCTCTGTTCCTTAGTCCTCCTCTCTCTGATGCCCTCCACTTTGTTTTTATGGTTGATGCATCTGGATACTTCAGTATGTTTTTCTCAAGATTCTCAAACTCACCACATCCATAAAATTCCCTTTGCTATATAGAGTCCCATACTCCCTTGTTAAGAGATTATTAACCGAGGGAATGTTTTTATTAAGTGATGAGTGCACAAAAGCTATATAAAGTCCTTAAGGGAACTTCTGATGATATAATCCAACTTAGAGTTATTTTACTGAGTAACTATAGGAACCAGATTTTCAAAAGTGATAACCCAGTGATTTGTATGAAGTTTCAAACTATTTATATGAGGTTATGAAACCTTCTTTCTGAAGAAAATCTTTAAATAGTTAAATGTTGTAGAGGCCTGTATAAGTTCATTAAAAGCATGCAAGATTTAAGGTATCTATTTTAGGGTAGTTAAACTAACTAATTGCTTCTAATTACCTGATTATAATATGAAGATTGGAATATTAATGCATATAATTTAACATAAACTGATTTGTAAATAAATAATATGTGATAGAACAGGAATGATTGACACAGTTTCCTTGGGGTTCTCTTTACTCCCTGGAGTTTATTAATAACATTTTGACTCTGCACAGGATGGCAGAAGTAGGAGAACCCAGCAGGGAAGAAAAGACTACTGAATTTAAAGTGGAGAGAAAGTTTTCTTGATGTTGATATTATGAGAGAGGTGAGAGCAGGGAAAGGGGATAATGAAGGTCAGACCACAAGAGAGGGAGGAATGGGAAGTGGATACAGTGTATGAAACTCTAATTACTATTAAACAAATTAATAAATAAATGAATGAATAAGTGGAAAGGAAACAATAAAAATGAAAGGGATTCTTCTTCTGTGTTGTACTGTGTCAGTGTTTGCGCACAGCAAACATGATCTAAGACCCAGTGAGGTCATAACACATATTAAGGGGGCATATCTGAGGTTACAAGTGGTGAGACATGTTCATGGGGGGTAGTTACGGAATTGAATACCCTGCTGGCTGTTGTAGAGCTGTATCAGTGAACATGTGATTGGTAAATCGCTAGTCTCCACAGTAACCGTGACAGTATGAGACAGGTGAGCCCATTTATCCGGCTTTCTTGCCCATGTAAAGTACGGAGGCCCAGAGCCAAACATCATGCAGAGCTCTGGAAAACTTGCAGAAGTGGAGGAGGAGGTATTTTGGGGACCAGAGGAGTCAGAGACATCAGGAGAACAGGCCCCATGCAGTCAATGGACCAGCGCTCTTGGAGTTCCTCAGAGCCTGAAGCAGAAGATAGGGAACATGAAGAGTCTCCAAAATACGTTATATGTGGTCATCTGGCTTGGGGTCCTTGCAGAGATCCTGCATACTAGAGTGCATGTGGGAATTCTTCGATACTTTTGCCTGTACTTAGGACCCATTTCCTCCAGCTGGGAGCTTGATTGCCTGGTCTACCCTCTATATGGGGACTGATGCCTCATCTTGTCCCACTTGTTGTGACATATTTGAGAGATGACCCCAGAAAGACTGCTCTCTTCTTAGGGAGAAGCAGGGGGGTGGGAGATATTGATGAGTGGATGGAGATAGGGAGGCTATATAATAGGAGGAAAGGGAGGATGGGGAGAGCAGGGAGGAATATAGGGAGAATAGGAAGGGTATTGTTCTGCATTATAGGAAAGAAGAAATATAATTTAAAAAATAATTGAAGGTATATGACAAAAATAATTAGATAATTCTGACCTGAGTACATTGTTTTCAAACAAAACAAATTTGAGTAAATAAATGTAATTATGGGTAAAATTGATATGAGGTGATAAAATGAGATCCTAATACATCCCTCAATTGGGAAATAGAAAGAATGCTATGAACTATATGACAGTCACATTAATTGGATAAAGAAGTCAAAATGGGAATATGAAAATCAATACTATTGATAAGACAATACTTGATAGATATAATAAAATCAATCATCAATACATATAATAAATCAACAGTTAATAAATTATTAAGCAAAATAGTACAGAAAAGATTTCTAAATCTGAAGTTTAAACATGAAAAATCAAATTTGTTATGATTCAAGAACATATCAAAGAAAGTATGCAAGGAAAGGTGAATTAGAAGGATATAGTAAGATGTTCTGATTCCAGAACAAAAATAATTATGTAAATTCCCTTATAATGTAAACATAACAGGTATGTAAAAAGTAAGAACCATTAAAATGACCCCAGCTTCAATGCAAACTTTAGGAACCATTTGTGAAACTGCAGCATCAGAAGACACAGTTCATAATCTATAATGAATCCTCCATTTTCTTCCCACTACACTCCCACCAGGCCCAGAGAAGATTATAACTAAATTCTATAAAATCTTAGAAGAATGTGTAGTCTCTAAATTATGTAAACTGTTCCAAAACACTGAAAAATGAGAATTTTCAAGCTTATTTAGGAAGCTGTTATAACTGTGATAGCTAAACCAGGTAAGGAAATTTTGAGAAAGGAAAATTATAGATAAAATATTACAAATCAAATTTTATATAATAGAACACTGGCATTTTAGCATTCTGTAAAAAATATAAAAATTGAAAATACATTGTAAACAGACTAGGTTTAATTTACAACAGCCAAAATGCAATCCTGAATAGTAGGTAAAGTATGTGCAGGATGTTCTTCATCCTAGCAATTACATTAGAAAAGTAACATGATTGCTTTGACAAAAATACAAATATTTAGAATAAATCAAAATATAAAAAAACAATGTATCTAGATAAGGACTGAGAAAAACTCCCTTCATCTAATAAAAATAACTATCAAAAAATAAACCTTTCTGAAAGAGGAGCCTGTGATATCATAGCAGAAAAAAAGCACTTGCCGCCAAGCCTGAACACTTGAGTTTGATCCTGGACTCTACAGAACAGAAGGAAAGAACTGCCTCCCACAAGTTATTCTGTGATTACTATACACATACCTTGTCATGTATGTCCTGACACAAATACACATATACAAACGTACACATACATGCACATGCACACACATCATGTAAAATATTTCAGAAATGTTATCTAATGGAAAATTCAGAAACATTCCAATTAAATTGTGGAATAGATCACAGTATTGTAAAATCAATGTACACAGTATTGTATTTGAGTCCCTAATCCACACAACATTATGTAAGTGGTAAAAGTAACGAGGAAAATAAACAAAAACACTTTTAGTACAAAATAATGTCAATCTCTAATGGACTACGCCAAAGACTGTGGTATAACATAAATGTAATGGTGCTGTTAGAACTGATGTGCCAAGTGATTAAAGTGAAAACACCAACAAATTCTTCTCCATTTCTTGTGCTGTAGAATATAAAAATATAGAATAGGCTTTTTTTTTAAAGTAAAAACAATTAAAATAATTTGTAAATGTATTTAAAAATAAGTCACAAAACTTCATGTTTCTGAACATGTCTGAAAGTCCAGCATTCCACAGCAAGTTGAGCAAGTAAGATGGACGTCTTGAGTCCAAATTGGGTTACATGTAAGACTGTTCACAAAACCAAGAGGGTTAGGAGGTAAGTCCCTGGTTGATCATTTCTTGCACATGCTTGAGACTCCTGTTTCGGTCCAGAGCTACCATAGTGTAAAGCTCAGTTCTCATGGACAGAAATGTAAGACCCCAAATTCATTCTGCAAATACTGCTGTCTTAGGTCCCTTTAGGTAACATAAATCATATAAACCTTCAGAAGAATTATGCTTTGGAGTATATGTACAAATGCTAATATAAATATTCGGGGGATTTTTATGATGGGTAAAACCACAAATTGTCATATTCCAGTGTTAGACACAGTATATGTCCATATGAAAAAAATGCCCTGACTGTTTAGCCCAATAGCCCAAAATTACTTAGAAGACCTAATAACACAAATATAAAATCATATACATATATATAACTTCATGAGGAAAAAGTAACTAGAAATTCTTACAAAGTCCTATAAAGAGGAAAGTGTGAAGGGAAAACTTAGTTTTCTATGTTATCTGAAACACTATGTCTTTAGTTTAAAATATTAATGACACTTTTAAATATACAAAGAATAACTACTGTACAGGACATTTACATAAATTAATGGCCTTTACATAAATGTATAAGAAAATCAGCCAAAGTCTATGAAGAGGCAGTCAGAAGACTGAAATTGAATAGAAGTTAAAGATTATGGAAGATAAGATAATGCAGTAGACAGAAACATAGGCTAAAAGTACTCAGAATCATTTAGTTGGCTAAATGTGCAGAACAGTTCCAAAAATGAACACATACGTGCCCTCATACCCAGATATCGCCTACATGCATAAGTACATAAGCCCTAGAATTCACACCAAAAGCATTGTGTCATTAAATTATACTAGAAATTGTTGTAATATTTAGAAAAGAATAGTGTCTTTCAACGGAAAATGGAAGATAATTTGTCAAGAGCACTTTGGAGATACGCAATTCATAGTCTTACTTGTGAATGAGCTGAGCAGTTTGAAATAACACATATAATAATTATATAGCACAATAAGGAAGTATAAAAATCAGTGGCCTGTATTCTGTGTATCTGTAATTTATTTATCTCTCATAGGAATAGTTATATCTAGGTATAGACTCCAACATAGTTTCAAATGTCTACAACAATCCAAGGTTGTGAACTGTACAGTGAATGCCACTAAACCAGAGAGAAAATATTTTGCTTTATCTAAAACCCAAATTCAAAGAAAAAAGAAGAAAAAAAGTGAAATGATGACAAACATGAACTTAATATTTTTATGTTGTATAATGACTGGACTATGTGCATTTTGCAAGGACAACAAAATACTATCATGTCCCTATGATTAACAGGAACACCATTGCAAAAGCAGTATTCTACACAATCCTTCACTAAGTATAGATAGTTAATGAAAATTCGGTGCAATCATGACAATATTAAGAGGAACAGAACAAATAACTCCATGAAATTGATGAACGCATTACTGCCTCAAATGCTGAGCCTCACTTAGTAAGTTGATTTGGGGCATAATTCTTCAACAAGAAATTAAGATGGGTGACAGTTGTTTCTCATTATGTCTGTAGATCTGTTCAGTCAAAGGTAACAGCAATTTCTTACAACTTTCTAGAAATGCAAAATTTTCCCAGACCTGCAGAATCTCAATCTCTCTCTCTCTCTCTCTCTCTCTCTCTCTCTCTCTCTCTCTCTCTCTCTCTCTCTCTCTCTCTCTTTCTCTCTCTCTAATACAGAAAAAGAATGTATAACAGAAACACCTACATTCTCTAGACAAATGATACTTTGTAAAAGGTATTTTTCTTTAGTAACTGCTAATGTCCTTTGCAACAACATTTTTCAGATCACACTCTCATTGAGCAGGTAATTTTCCTGCCAAAAAATGATCAACTGACACCATTTTAAAACCAGAGTTCTGAAGATGATCAGGTTGCTGTAGTCTATTTATACTGTGTTTTTTTTTTAATTCTAAGAATTGTTTTTTCAACAGTATCTTTCCACTATGTAGCAAATGTCTTTTAATCTGTAGCAAACATTTAGGCATGTATGAATTAAAGATCCCCAGAAGCCATGTCTGGAAAAATGCATATGATTGAGAGATTAAATGGCATTTCATCTTTAATTTTTGAAAAGCTTAGAAAACTGAAATTGATTATATACAGCTTTACTCTCTAGTGAACCTCCCTATTCTAAAAGTTTCAAATTAGAGAGTGTACATAGAGATTCAATAATTTCCAGGTATGAGAATCATATGTTATAAACAATTCAATGCTATATTTACTAAATGTCCTAAGATGAAAATGGGATTTTTTATATTTTTTAACAACAGAAATATTTGTAAAGATATCTTACAATTAGAAATTTGCAAAAATTGTAGCTCAAAGCTATTTGAATGTTGGGATTTGTCAGTAGGTTATTATTTAAGAAAATAATATACTTTATAAACTTAATTTTGGTGAATTTTAGCTGAAGAAACACAATTTATGTATCATTATTTCACATTCTTTAAGAGATTTAATGAGGAAAACACTGCAGGTAATTCTTGTTAAATTCTCCTCTTAGATCTTTCTGAGGTACTGTCCTGCCTTTTATAGATGACACAGAAAAGTTTTTGAGACTTGTCTTCCTTAGAAAGGCAGCAATGAAATCAGCTCTGCCTTTATCAGGGAAACAAAAGCTCTCAGAGAAACAAGAACTTGTTCATTAAGATTCCCTTCCCAGGTTTACAGTGATTGCTGATTTTCTTATTACTGATTTTAAAGAATTATTCCAGCATTCAGATTAGTCCTTAATGAGAACTGTCTTTCAAAAATATTTTTCTATTTCTGTCTAGCCCGTCTTTTCTTTCTTTTGACAATGTCCTTGACAAAGGACTGTATTTTAATTTTAATTGTGCTCAGCTATAAAATATTTTTTCTCTCTTTTTTTAATTGGTTTCCTAAGTCATTGACAAATCTGAGATTTGCCTATGTCATTTGCAGCAAATTTCATACATCTACATCGTGCATGTGGGTACTTGATTGGTAGTGATTAAATTTATATCAAGATTTGAAAATTGTATCTGGATTATTCCACTTCCCCTCCCCTCCCCTCCCCTCCCCTCCCCTCTCCTTCCTTCCTTCCTTCGTTCCTTCCTTCTTTCCTTCCTTCCTTTCTTCTTTCTTTCCTTTCTACTTGTTTATTTGCTTGCTTTTAATTTGAGACATATTCTCCCTATTGTCCAGGCTTAGCTGCAAGATGATATGCTCTGCCTCCTGACTGACACGATAGTAAGATTGCAACAATACTGGTATCTCTCTTTCTTATCTTCACTTACCCTGTCTTTCTCAGTTTTACTATTTTTTTCCTATATCTACTTCCCCAGCACCATTGAACAACCATTTTTATTCTCCATTTTTTTGAGTGTGTGTTTGCTATATGTTCAAATGTTAGCTTGGAAAACTTTTATGGTTTTAGTTCTAGACTTCTTGTTTGCTACACATACCTGTAAGGTTGTCTATTTTTTATTCTTGTTTCCCACAAATAATATGTCAACTTGATAAATGTACCTTTTTGGCAAGTAAACTATAACGTCAGTTGTCAATATCAAGAATCAAGCTTACTGTCTATCAACATTTTCCTGGCTGTTCTAGATTTTAACTTCTTTAGATTAACAGAAAAATCAATATACCTATTTTTCACTTTAGTGGCAGGAGTTTGGATTCAATACTGATTGGGGTGAAGTAACTGATATAGTGTAAAAGAGAGTCTAATTGTTACTTCTCTAACTATGCCACTCTGAATACAATATCTATTTGTAAAATGTTTTCACTCTAATCTGTGAAAATGTTCATCTTTTAAGGGAAGCTCATGTTCGTATTTTCAAATAAAAGTAAATATCTGCCCCAAAATGTGATAACAAATTTAATAGCTATGAAAACACTTTAGTTCTGAAAGATTATTTAAATATTAAAAGAAATGCAGCACCATAAATATATGACCTGTGTTCAAGATTATAGATGTTTATTTGGTAAGTACACAATGTGCATACATATTCAAATACTATATTACATCCCACAAATAGAAGATTTGGGTTATTAAACAAAACTTCTCTACATGAGTTGTTAGTGCTCCTAGAGGCATCCAAACAATACAGTCTCATCTTCCTTTCCTTTGGTTGTCAACCAAAATTAGATGATATGACCCTATTGATGAAAGTATCTACAAACAAGGTTATTTGCAAGATACAGAGAAAACAGGGGAGAATTGAGCTAGAAAAAAATCTTCCTGTCAACTAGGTTTCAAAGTGCAAGAAGGTATTACACAGACTTCTGGGGAGAAAACATATCGAATCTTTCCCAACCATGAACCACACAACTTAAGCAATAATCTACCAGGTAAGACACGTTATGGGATAACCAACTATTCTCTAATTGGATTTGAGTCCTGCTTCAGAGAAAGGAAAACACTCATTAACATGTGTCTGAAGAAGTCATGCACTCTAGCATGGAACTTTCTAATGTTGTTTAATTAGATTGATTTAACATCAAAGTTCCCTCTAATTATTTGCTTATACCCATAATCAAATACTACTCTCAATGTTAACAAGAAGCTTCTGTTAACAGTGAACTAAAGTGAATACAGAGACAAAGCTGCTGAGAAAAAATAAAGCTTGAGTGCTCAAATCCAAACAAGGTATTTAACAAGTATCACAAAAGAAGCAGAAAAAGCATAAGAATGAAAAAATAAGGATATATGCTGTTAAAAACCATCTTCTGGTATGGCAATTTTCAACGCACACTAATAATGATGAACTGCATCCGTTATAACTGATCAGTTATGACCTGTATCAATTACACACAGGGAAGCAGGCAATGGGTCCCCACTTTCTCTGATTACCTATAGCCTACTAAAGAATCTGGGGACACTCAAGTCACTTTTCTCAGTTGTGTAGCAACTGGTCAGCCTACCAGGAGCCATTAGAAGGTCTACAACCATGACTACATAGACAGTCTTGTTAAATTCAGTGGGACACAAGAAAAACACCAAGATGTGAATTTAGGAGCAGGATTAATAAGCAGGAAAGGTTAGCATGGATAGGAGGTGAGAATACTTAGAATGAAGTTTACACAAGCATGAAAAACAATAAAGAAAAAATTAAATTAATTTTAAAACTCCACAAAGAGTGAAAGTAAAGCCATAAATTTAAAATATTATATTGACTGTTCTTGCTTGAGGCTGAAAAACAACATTTGCAAGTCATGTACCTAATCAAACATTTATGAATGGAGTGAGCCATAGATTTGAGAGGCAGCTCAACAAAAAGCAACAAGAATGTAAAGTAAATGAAAAGGTTTGTCTTCAGGAAATGGCCACCTACAACTATAAGAATCTGTGCAATTGTTTAAGTAACAAGAATCCCAAGGAATCAGTGATATCACATGCCTATGGAGAAGAAATGTCTGTCTCTGTATTATATATTTGAGTCAGGGTTTCTCTGTTGTAACTCTGGCTTCTGGCTGCCCTGGAACTTTGTAGACCAGACTTATCTCGAATTCACAGAGATCTGCCTGCCTCTGCTTTCTGAGTGATGGGATTAAAGGCGTGTGCCACCATCACCCAGTTCTCTGCCATATTTAAGCATAGTTTTGCATGCAGCTTCATATTTGGGCTCTAAAGAAGTTCTCTATTCAATTTTAAAAACTATTCTACAGAAAATGTGCACACAAATGTTTGTAATTGCTTTATTTCAAAATGCCCCAAACCAAGCATGACCAAGAATCTCTTTAACAGATAAATACCTTTTGAAAATTGGAAAACTGGTACAATGTTTGCTGATTCAAGTACACACAAAAAACTTTCATTCCAAGGGCACAATATTAAAGCAATGATAAAACTATAACATGTATAATTTATTTGATTTGTGGGACATTGTACATCAGATAAAGCACAGACCATTTTCAGGCAATAAAATTACTCTGTATATTACTGTGATGATTGATACATGACAATATGAATTTGTCCAAAACAAAAACTTATGCCTCAAATGATGAGACTTAGTATATGCAAATCTATACAAAGTGAAATCACTTAAGAGGCCAAAGGTTCATGGGAAAGTTGGTGAATTATTACAGATGCAAGGAAGTCTATCTAACTCACTGTAAGTTTTCTAATAATATCTGAAGATGATGGCATCAGAACCAATTCCCTTGAGATATACTAAGATATGGTTGTAATTGTATGTAAATCAAGGTACTTTTATAATCCTAGAAAGTATATTAAATATATGTTTTAAGTTATTAAAATTAATCTATAAACATTAAACTCTAGTATGGTGACTCAGACAAATACCATTACATATTGGTAGTGGACTGAGTTTAAGAAAACTTATCTTATAACACAAGATGTCATAACACTCATATGGAAAATGATAACTGCTGGATTCAGTAAGGAAGTACCTGAGGTACTGTAAGTTGAAATGCAACATTTATTATTCAACCACAATATTAATCTAAATTAGTGCCCTGAACTTACTTTGTCTCTCCAGCATAGTTTCATTGGGAGGTTGTCATATACATTTTTAAGTTGAGTTATATATTAAAAGAATATTGGATTTTTAATTGTCGAGTATATATCATGCAATACTTGTTTCTTCTCTTTTATACAATGTTATAAAATTAAATGAATCAATCAAGAAAGGATTTAAATACTGGTAAGTGCAGTAATTTCATTGAAATTATCTAATATTTTAAAGTTATTTACTATCTTTATACCTCTTACAAATAGTTTACAATATATCTCTAGTATGCAGAGGGTCCTCTTGCACAGCTTGGTGCTTTTAATACAAGCATTTTCTTTGCATAGTCTTTGAGCTGGGCTTTCATGTATGTCCTCGCTGTTATTAGGAAACATTTCACACCCAGACACAGATGCTTGAGTTATTTACAGGAGTCCTTACTGATTTTGTCTGCTACACTCAAGAGTGTAGATAGCTAAGTGTCACACTTTCACTGAGACATAAAGTAACTTCAGTTATTTAGTTATTTGGCATTTCTTATCTTTTCCTTCAACTTATTTTAAATCTCTAATACATCACTAACAATATAGTTTCCTATGTTTATTAAAAAAAAAAAACTGAGAACCTACAAAATGGCTCAGATTTTAGGGCAAGATCTTCTTTCCAAGAAATATTATCTTTTTATAAAGTGTGCTTTGTGCTTTGTCACATGCTTGAATTTTGATGAGTGTAGAGATGTCTATGTTTACAGATAAAAATGAACGGTAAATGAGCTTCAGTTTTTCTCATATTGACCCAAGAAAACAAGATCTAAAAATAAGAGCCCAAAATGAAGTTGAACTCTTGTAAACCTTATCTTCTATTTGTAAAGAAAACAAACGAAAGTTTTAAAAGCTTTTAATTCCAGGAAGAATGCTTTCTTCCATCGATATCTAAGCTTTCTTTTCTTCTTTTCCTATATTAAGCTCATTAATCCACTTATACAAACACTCAAATAGCTATCCTTTGCTATAATTTTTCGGTTAAATATCCAGGTCACATTACTGAAAGTGAAATACTTGAGGAGAAAGAGTCTACGTATCAGATTTGTAAGTAATCTGAACTTATTCAAACAATGTTCTTTTACAAATTTCTTTTACCCATAACTTATTTCTAGACTAGGTTTGTTTGTTTACTTGCCCACTTTATTAATCTACTGTTAAAGTTGTCAAAGGTAATTAGCATCTGTTATTCACACAGTATATTCCTACTTGATTCAAAGCATTTTCTTAACCACAGGAAAATATAATCATTCAATTTTTTAAAAATCAAACTTTCTATAGCATGATTTATTCATCTTGTTTTTATCTTTTAATGAAATGATGAAGAAAAAATAACTGGTCAGGTTTTTATATAAAATTTGACAATTACTGGGATATTATTTTTATACTTTCAAACCCAAATAATTTAGTAAATATTGAGTGTTAAAACATAATGCCTCTTAAAATTATACTACTGGTTACATTTCAGAAGAGACATTTCTTGCTAATAGCAATCTTCCTTTAAGGTTGGTGTGGCTTTTAAGAGAAAAATAGGTTAATATGTTAAAGAAATATTTCTGGGAGGTAAGTCATCCAAGATATTCAAGTATCAAGTTTCTTAAAAAAATAAATTAAAAGCAGCAACTTATAAATCAAATATATAATTATAGAAAGAAAATTACAAAATGTAAAGTAGGTATAATAGTGATTTATTTGGTATTTTTACTTTGATTACCATAAAGGTTTCTTTTGTAGTTTAGATTAAGACTCACAAGATTAATGACTCACTTAGGCAAGCACTTGAAATTTCTTTTTAAGCTGGTTCTGTCTCTTAAGCTGGAGATCTAGCTGTAGACTTTATCCATAAATTGCCTTCAAGGAATGGATAGCAATATAAACATTCAATAAAGTCAAGCTGAAGGAATTGTGTCTCGTCTCTGAGTTTCTTTTTTGCACTCTGTTGGCAAATTTCCTTGATGATGTCTTCCTATGGGTTTGGTTACTGCTGCATCCTGCTGGTACAACAGTTTTCATAAATGTACTATTTCTTTATTTCTCTTTGTTTCTTCTTCCTGTAACTCCTGCATATGCAGTTTGACTAATTATATCAAATTCATGCCCTTGTATGTTTTCAAATCAGTTTTTCTCTCATTCCCAAAGCAGATCTTGACTTTTGTTTCTTGTCAATAAGTTACTGTTTTGAGACCTAGAGTTAGCAGTTCTTTTGGTATCAGAATCATTCTGGAGATAAAGTTTATCTTTGAATTTCACCAGAAAGATTTCTGTAAAATGAGAAACGATACAAAATACAACAGCCATTTCATAATTAGATTTTGTAATAGTACCATGTTTTGAATGATTCAAGGAAAAGCATTATTTGCTTAAAAACAAAGGTGCTGTGGTTGTGTACTTAAAATCTATTCCATTGTTCAACTAGAAAAACCATCGAAAGAAATTTCAGATTCCTGACAGCTTATGTATGGAATTTCTTCCAAAGTGAATACAAAATTCTCAAGTTAGATTATGGCAGTAACTTCATGCGATTAGGATGCAATAAAATTCATGTGTTCCACACTTAAATGGGTGAGGCGTACAATTCATCTCTCAGTAAACCCAACAACTCTTACAACTTTGTTAAAGAAAATACATTAAGCTGGGGGGTGGTGGCACACATCTTTAATCCCAGATCTCAGGAGGCAGAGGCAGATGGATCTGAGTTCAAGGCCAGACTGATCTTCAGAGTGAGTTCCAGGACAGCCAGAGTTACAACAGAGAAACCCTGTCTCGGGAAAAAATGAAAGAAGAAAGAGAGAGAGAAAGAGAGGGGGGGTGAGAAAAGGAAGGAGGGGAGGGAGGGAGGGAGGAAGGAAGGAAAAGAAGAGAGAGAGAATGAAAAAAGGAAGGAAGGAAGGGAGGGAGGGAGGGAGGATGAAAGAAAGGAAGGAAGGGTAAAGAAATGCATTAAGTGTGAGCACAGTGCTGAGTAATTGTGACAATCAATGCTGGATAATGCAGGAGCTAAAGTAGAAAGCACCTCACTCAGCAGGAGCCCTACAGAGGCTGGGTGGATGCAATCACAACGGTTTAGTAGAGATGAAAATAACAGGGATACATTTCTGAGAATGGAGGGGAGAAATCGGCATGAAGATGATGAGTCATATGTTCCTAATAGATGGCCCCATAAGAGGGCACTTGTCTGTGAGCCTGAAGCAAGGAGGACCACACGGGCATACACAGATTACTCAACTTTGTCTTTACAAGTTTCTTTGGAATGAAGTAGGAACTATAACCAACAGTGATCAGAAATGCATATTTTCAAAAAGTACCTGACATTTTGCAATATTAAATTTGATTCCAGAACACACAAAAATACTCTCTTATTTTTAATTAAAAAGTAAAATAATTTTACTATAAAAATTTCAAATAAAAACTAAATCACATATCAAAATTAAACAGACCCATACATCTTAATTAACTGTACCATTAGAATAAACACTAAAAATCAAACTGTGTAACTTCACGTTCGATTTTACATTTTCACTATGGAATATATTTTTATGCATTAACATTCCAGCAAAACTGAAAAAAAAAGACATGGCAGAGTTAAAATATTCCATTATTAAAAAGTCACAAAATCTCAGAAAAAAAATAAGGCAAAAACATATTCTTCCTCATGTGAGGAATCTAGTCAGCAATTTATGTATACATGTAACAAATGTCCATGTGAGTACAATATAAGATGTAGATAAGAGAACAAGAAAGGTAAATATCAGGGGTGAAAAGAGACTAGGTGCCAGGAAAAGGCAGCAGTTGTGAAAGAGGTTAAATTAAAAGAGCTCACTGAAATAGATATAGACCTTGGTATATAGCCTGACATATTGGGAGTTGACACATATTCACTGAGCAAAAGAAATAAATGTTTCTTGACTTTTCAATTGAACCAAATAGATGCAGTTGTATTAGTGAGGGTTCTCTAGAGGAATAGAAATAATATAATAGATAAATGAATAAATAGAGTGGTTTACAGGCTATGGTCCTGTTGGTCCAACAGTGGCTGTTTACCAACAGCAAATCCCAGAACCTAGTTGTCACTTAATCTACAAAGCTGGATGTCTCAGCTGGTCTTCAGTGTATGCTAGAATCCCAAAAAAGTAGGCTGTAATGCCAGTGAAAAAGCCAGCTTACCACTGAGAATGAGGACCAGCAGGCAAAGAAAGTTTTCTTCTTCCATGTCGTTTATATAGTCTGCATTAGGATTAAAGTGCCCAGATTAAAGGTGGATCTTCAAACTTCAAAAGATCCAGATTAAAGGTAGGTCTTCCCAGTTCAAATGATTTAATTAGAAAAAAAAAAAATCTCTCACAGATATATCCAGCACTTGGGATTGAGTTAATTCCAGATGTTGTCAAGTTGACAATCAAGAATAGCTACCACAGAAGTTAATTGCAAGGAATTAATAAGGATCCAAGAAATCCTGCTGCAGTAAGAAGTTTCCAAGCATTTTTTTAGGCATCAGACAAAAACATTTATCACTGCTGATGCTTCATCTCTCTGCAAATTGACTGGGGAATTTTCTCAGAGAACAAAATTCTACCATCTAATTCCACCTTGATGCACAATGTCAAGTTTTGTGGGACAAAAGTAATGAATGAAAATAACACTTCAGCTCTAAATATTTCCACTGAGAAGAGATGTTCTCAGTTCATTCAATGCCATCTAACACTAAGAGAGTAGGAACATAAGGTTTTTCTATAGCCCTTGAATAAAAGAAGAACCAGGGATAATAGCAAGATCCAGTAATGCCTGTCTCACCAACAAACTATCTACCATTATTATTTGACAAAAAATTTTATTCAGTCTCCTCTAGAGCATATTGGCATTCTATGGTGAATTTGAGCAGTAGTGTCAAGTGAGGTATCTGGTGTAAAGTATGTAATAGACAGATGATACTTACAGAGGTACCTAAGTAAATAGATGATAGATTATATAGATGGTAGATAAATGATAGCTAGACACATAGGTAGATGATAAATAGAATAATAGATAGATGATAGATAGATGATAGATGATATATTAAAGAAAAACAGTGGATAGTTAGATGATAGATGAAGAGATGAACAGATACATAGATAGTAGGATAGATGTCAATGATAGGATGATAAAGAGCCATATTTAAGAAGACAAAAATATCTGCACTGGAAGGAATGAAACGAAGTACATGGAGTTCCAAATTTAACTCTTTTGCTGTAACAGTGTGATTTTTTTTTTAAAACTTGATCTTCTTTAGAGCAAAGGTCATGGGCAGAAGGATGCTGTCTTGAGTCTAGCATGCACATGTAACTCTGCTGATTATATCTTATTACAGAATGTTTGTCAGTGGCTTTCATGAACATTTCAAACCTTGGTTATTTTTATTTATAAAATTGAGATATTATATACCTTAACTGTCTTTATTAGTACAAAATAAAATCTAGCAGGGTGTCATGAGTTGATCTTGATACAGATGAAGGTTGGTGGGTGAATCACAGAGGTTGGCATGTGTTGGCAGGATGATGCTGGGCAGCGCATGACATGTAACAGGCAGTCAATCCTGATCTGATACTCTAGACGCACATTTAAAGGACTGTGTGTAAAGATGTGATTAATATCAGATTGATTCAGCAATGAAGAGCATTGGCAATGAGGGCCATCACTCTCTGTAAGAGGACACACAAAAAATATCCCAAACCAAGCAGAAGCAACCCACTATGTTTTCTAAAGGGTAAGAAAGAGCAAAAACCTCACTGATGATAATACATCTGTATTAGGAATTCAATATATCTTGAGGAATTTAATGTGTTGACACAACTAATACTTAGTAAAGGATAGGAAATGAAGTATATATGAAAAAATCACCTTCAATTTTTTCAATTTGGTGATAATCATTGCTAGATACTAAAACACTAACCATGGTTACTCTACTGAGCATCGTCTATTTAAAATAGAAACCATATTGTATAAAGGGGTTATAAAAGGTTTGAATACTCAAATGATATCTAAACATTTATTAGTCAATGAACACACTTCATCCCTTTTATGTGTTCAAGAGGCTACTAAAATTTTCTAAATTCAATGATTCAGGAAAATATTAATGTCTATCTTATGACAATTTATCTTAGTTTATTTTTCCTTTCTCTCAGATGCTTGTTATCCTTCAATTTCTCATTTAATGTCTGAAACAGAGGATTCAAAATAGCCAAAGAATTTTGCTGTATTACTTTTTACTGCATGTAGTTCCAGGATAAGATTGGTTGTAACTAACATTGAAAGGTTGAGACTATGCAACAGCTCTGTAAGTTTCCCAGTGAGACTCCCTGTTCTACCCACAAAGACAAGAACCAGAATCCAAATAAACTCAAAACAGTTTCATGGAAGATTCCGTCAAGGCAAGCCAAGATTGTTTTTCTCTATATCAATTGAGTTAATTCTCCAAAAGGAAACTGATCTGTTACTGGTCAAATTAAAAAAAAAAAAATACACTACTACTTAGATTTGTCTTTATGCTCCAATTTGCTGCACAAAGCATCATTTTATGGCGATTATTTAAGTAGTTTTTTCTATGCAGTTTGTCTGTTCTCCCTCTCAAATAGATAGCTCATGCTGCAGGTAAATCAGAGAATGCCTTAAAAGGCTGTGTTAGCCACATCGTATGAATGCTTCTCACCTACTAGTCTTCCTGACCCTGGTTTGGCAACCTTAGCAGCTAAAGTGCCTTCAAAGCAATTTTGTTGTTGTTTGTTACAGTTTCTCCCTCCCACTGTTTCTAGTTCTCAGTGAGGGTTACTATGTCTACAAGCTGTTCTGAAGTCAACGTTTCAAGAACAGCTGCCAGTAGGTTTGGCTGCATCAATCTTCAGACTGTTAATCACATGTTATTTAAAATATAGCTCACTATTTCTCTGTTCAAATGATTTGTGTGTCCAATTTCAAGTGGTTAAATGAATAAATTGACTCTAATACTTTCTGAGTTGGAGTTCAACACCTTTGCCCATTTAAATTTTACCTCAGGTATTGTGCTGGGTGCATAAATATCCAGAAGTCAACATCATATCTTCTACTGTGTACAATATTTCTCTACATTAACATTGCATTGAAACTTTTTTTTTGGTTTTTCAAGACAGGGTTTCTCTGTTGTGACTCTGGCTGTCCTAGAACTCACTCTGTAGACCAGGCTTACCTTGAACTCACAGAGACCCACATGCCTTTGCCTCCTGAATGCTGTGATGAAAGGCCTGTGCCACAACCACCTAGCAACTGTCAAAACTCTTGACAATAAAAATAATGTCTATTTTCAAGAATTTCTTAGTTACAAATGATGTTACTATGTCCCAGTAATATTTCAGAACTATGCAAACTTAACCCATAGAAAATATATGAAAGTAGAAAAAACTGAAACAATAAAAATAATTCTGTATTATTTTATTTAATACCAAGTACAATGTCTAAAACAAAAGCAACATGAAATTTCTGGTGATTCTATTACCTGAATTTCAACTAAACAAACCAGATAGCATCGGTATAATGGCAAAAGAATAACTTGATATGAATGATGAAAGATAGATTAAAGTAAAGCAATCTTCAATTATTGTTCATTAATAAAAACTCAAGAATATGACTTTGCAAGCCTACTTCACTTGCCTGTCTTATTTTCTCAGGCATAGAGGAGGCAACAGAAAAGAATATGAGCAGTTTTTAATGTTGATATATTTATAATTTCATGCTCACTTTCTTGAGTTTTTAACCTCTTTCAAATGTTTTTCATCTTTCCTCATCAGGCTTTTGTAGTTAGGAAGTGACAGCAGTTATCCTTATCATTTCTTGATAAACCTCTGATGGTGACATGATAGGGAGGACTGAGTAATAGAGAGCGTCAGAGCTCATTCCCCCAGCACCCTAAGATTTTCTGCAGATTTGAGCAATCATAATGCATTCTCTCATGAGCACAGCAGTGACTTGCCCAGAGAAGAAATTAGAAGTTGGAATACAGGAAAATCATGCTTAATATTCTGAAAGTTCCAGAATTATATTTGAAAGAAGCATTACAAACAAAAAATAACACAAACATTTGGCAAATCTAAATGAGAGCAAGAAATATAAGATTATACAAGATTAAAAGTTCTAAAATCTTTAGAATTGTAAGAAGATTTTTTTTAAAAAGCAGGAAATCTACAGTTTGTATCCACAGTATTCTTCCTGATTGTAATATTGAGAGAGGGTAATGGCTTCTCATTTTCAAAGCAAGATTAGTGAAATGAAGTTAATGACCAGGGATGACTTGAGGAGTAATCTTGACATGAGTAAGAGGGATCTAAATATCTCAGCCTCCTACATATTATACCAAATTGCAGAAAGGAATTCAGAGATCGATGTAATTCCCTGTAATGATGGGTGGAGTGGTAAAGCTAAGGGATCATTTTTTATAAGTACAGCCAGTTAATTCTGATAGTAGGAAATATCTCAAGAATACCAGAGAAAAATTGATGACCTAATTATTCAGTGTTATTCCTAAGATCTACTCCAGATGCTTGAATTTAGGCTTACAGCAACCATGCAGCTGACATGGTATCTGAAATCTGTAGGAGTCTATTGGAAACATGAATATAATAACAAAAATTAATAGAATATTGTATTGTAGAGAGGTATCTTTAAAGTATATGAATCTGGCAAACTCTAAAAAGATTCCTGATTTTTCATTTAACTTTTGATATCACCTTTCAATATGGTTTTATTTTCATTATGGCAAGTATAGCTGTTGACACCCAGCATTTGCAGAGGACTTCATTCACAAGAATAGTATAAAATTAGTCTGCACAATCTTGTATTCATTGTCACTGAAATGCAGACAAATGGAATGATCCTATAATATGCTCTTAAGCCCTCTAGCCCCTCTTAGTCCTGCCAGGACTGAATGGTGGTATTGCCTCCTTTTTCGAAGTATACTAGCTTTTGAAAAATGAGGGGAAAATCTCACTGAAGGAAGTATATAAAGCTGTACAGGTGCCACATGACTAAGTGTGTGAGATTTAATACTGAATCATATTCTTCATTAGCCAAGGAGGCATGAAGATCAGGGTGGCTTTCTGTATGAAAATATTAATCTTAAGAATAATGTTTTGAGAAGTATTGGTAATAGGTTCTCCCTCATGGAGTGGGCCTTAAATCCAATCAGAGGTTGGTTATTCCAGCAAGATTTGTGCCACTATTTCACAACCACATCTTATGGGCAGATAGTGATTCTAGATCACAGGGCTTGTAACTGAGCTGTTGTTTGTTTTCTCCATTATAGAATGCGGAATTTCTCCCCTACCAGGAACACCAGTCCATAGGAGTGAAGACTTTAAATGGGCACCTGCTCATCTTCTCTGTGTTCAGTAAGTTGTGTAGGCATTGTCTTCAGCGATAGGGCCTTACCACCAATTTGTGGAAAGCAACCAATACCCATGACAACAGCCCAGATTGTTTGGTGGTACCCATAGGAACCTTCTAGCAAAAAAATATATCAGAGTACACATTCCTGGATCTAAGAGCTTTATTGGTTGATGAGAGATGTCCAGCTGAAGCTCTCTCTTCCCTGTTTCTTGCTGTTTTATTTATATTACCTTCATGTATTTTTATACTTTAGAAACATTCTACTGTATTAGGTTTCCATATGACCCCTCAAATGACACTTAGTTTTAGCTGCCCCTCTCTGTATTTCTTCCATACATTCCCTTACATTCCTCCAAATTTGATCCTCCCCTTCCAGTCTTTCCCCTTGTCCATCCCTAATTATCTATTCTATTCTGCCCTCCTAGGTAAAATCATTATTTCTCCATTTCTCCATCTCTGTACCTACTCTCTATGGTTATGTGGATTACAGCCTTCTTATCAAACAATTAACGTTAATATCTATATACAAGTGAATAAATACCATATTTGTCTTTCTAAGCCTAAGTTATGCCACTCAGAATGAATTTTTCTAACTCTATCCAGTTACTCAAGAATTTCATTATTTCATTTTTTTTAGCATCAGAGTAATCTTCCATTATGTAAATGTACATTTTTTTTATGTAGTCATTCCATTCTGTTCAGGTGGCCAAGGACCTGAAACTAGATAGGCCAGAGACCTAGGAGAAAACCAAATTCTACTGTTCTGGTAAAGGAATGAATGTATCAATAAAACGAGTCCTGAGGACATTCAGTTACACTCATATATCTGTCAGTGTCTTGCTCAACTATCATTAGAGAAGATTTCTCCTGTAGCAGATGTGAACAAATACAGAGTCACACAACAAGGCAATGTGCAGAGAAGACTTTGAAACACTCAGTCTTAAAAGGGATGCCTCCATTAAACCCTATCTCTCAGTGCTCAGGGACTCAATGGCATCTTGGAGGTTCCTCATCTCACAATTTTTCATCAGGACATTTCTATAACTGTTATTTATTTATTTATTTATTTATTTATTTATTTATTTATTTATTTATTTATTTTTGCTTTCTTAAATGCCCTTTGCATATATATTATGGCTTTAATCTTTGTGCTTTATGGATTTTCTGTGTGTGAAAAGTGTCTTTATGTATATGTGTGGCTTTTTTTTTTTTCCGTTTTGTGCTTTTCTTAGGCTCTTTTGTTGTTGTTGTCCTACTTAGATTCATTGGGTTTCATTTTAACTTCTTATAATTTATTTTATTATTATTTTTAGATAATTGTTTTCTAAAGACAGCCAGAAATGGGGAAGCTTTAGGGAGATTTGGTAGAGAGAAAACCATAAACAGAATATACCATGGAAAAAAAACCTAGTTTTATTAAAAGAGAAATAAAAATTTAAATGTCTAAAAAGAATATCCAGGAGTCTCATAATTTAAGTATTATGACCAAAAATTAATAAATATCATCTCATGAAGTTAAAACACTTCTGTATAGCAAATGACAATGTCATTCAAACAATGAAGCAGCCTACATAATGGGAGAAATCTTTAACAATTATACATCTGACACAGGGTTAATGTCACGAATTCAAAAGAACTATGTTAGTACACTCTCCATATAGCCCCAAGATGGCGATGGGTCACAAAATAGACAGCAAGTTATAAACTAAGTGCCAACCTTGCACACACAGGCTCATCTAACAGAAACTCCTTCACAGCACCCCACTTCTCTGCAAAAAGTCCACACTTCCTCTTCTTTTTTCTCCTCCCAGTCAATCAGAATCAGTCACCCAACTATTCTCCAACTGTATCTCCCCCTCTTCCCTTCCCACCTAGGACTGTATATAAACCCACCATCTTGTCTTTGTTTGCTACTACCCTCTCCTCAGCTAGTGCTCAGGGAACAAAATATCCCTCTTCCCTCTTCCCTTACCCCCTTCTCTTCCCTCTGTCCCTCTGGGGCAAATACATCCCATTTGTGCTAAGAATCTGGTGTATGAGTGTTTTGTGCTGATCCCGAGGTCCTTACAATCAAGAAAACAAATACCTAGTTAAAAATGGGGTAAAGGAATGCAGAGTTCTCAAATGATGAAACAGAAATGGCTGAGAAACACTTAGAAGTGTTCAATACCCTTAGCCATCAGGGAAATGAAAATTAAAGCTGCTTTGAGATTGCATCTTACCCTAGTCAGAATGACCCAGATTAATAAAACAAGTGGCAGCTGATGCTGGTGAGGATCACAGAAAACAATTATTTATTGCTGGTGGGAATGCAAACAGGCACAGGCAGCGGTGAAATCAGTATGGGAGAGGGGTTTCTTGAAAACCTGAAACTCAATCTACCACAAATCCACCTCTATCACTTAGGGTGTGTGCCAAAAAAAACTCTCTATTTTTACATAGATCCTTACTCACCCATGTTCATTGCTGCTCAATCCAAAATGCTTAGAAACTACAAACAATAAAGATATCCAGCAGCTGATCAATGGATAATGGAAATGTGGAACATTTACACAACGGAATATTATTCAGGTATGGAATGAATTCTTAAGCTTTGCATGGCCGTGAATGGAGCTAGAAACAACCATCCCTAGTGAGGTAACCCAGACACAGAAAGACAAACCCTGCATGCTTTCTTTTATCATTTTCTAATCTTCAGATATTTGTATTTTATTTTAAATATCTACAGAGGTTAAGTAACAAGTATGGGACTAGGAGGTACAAGTGGAAAATAAAGGGAATTTAAATGGTATTATCATATAATTGGGAGACAATTCCCCAACTAGAAATCTTAAAAGCTAATACCAGTTCTATGTGTTCACCCCCCAACCTGATGGTGACCCTCTTGCTGAAGACATCACATACTATGTCACTGGACATGAAGAAATTGAGCTGGTGTTCAAATAGACAGATGCTTTACCTCTACTGACTAACTTTAGTAGTGCTCATAGGTACCATGAACTATACTGGGGAAGACAGGTAACCATCAATATCCCTCAGTTATGAACCCTGTGAACTACAATAGCAAACTGCCAGCAACATCCTTTAAGAGTGACAAAATGGTATGGAAGGAGCAAGCAGCCTTTTCTTGATTAAATTTAATGCCCACTCCAACAGTTGGAACCCGTATCTGACACTGTTAATAATGCCAAGAAGTTGAGACTAGATAGCTCATAGGTTCTATGGGAAAACCTGCTGTAATTGTTCTATGAAAGAAATGTAGCAATAACTCCTAATAACATGTTGCTAAACCCACATATTAATGTATTACTCAGTCCTCATATGAGAAGCTTCTTCATGCAATAGGTAGTAATTAACAGAGACCCACAACTGTACAGTGTGCAGAAAATGAGAGACTTTGGAATATTTAGACCTAAATTGAATCACATTCCTTCCTTCAGGGCTTAGGACTCTATGCAGAAGATAAGGCAACAAGATTTTAATAGACACAGGTTGTGGATGACTCCAAGGAAGATACAACAGCTGGTAAACATGTCAACCCAGATACTGGCAGCATGTACAAGACCTGCACAAGTTCAAAGTAAACAAATTACCAGGATGGAAAAGAAGAGGATACAAAATCCCATCTCTAATCAAAGCCATTTGCAACTGATAGCTACTGAGAGAGGGACAAAAACAGTTTTGTTTTTATTTTTTAACAGAGTGACACTGGTTATATCAACTGCCCTTCAAAGCAGGCCTCACGCTCAGGAGTACTTGGTCAACACAAAACTGATTCCAGATTTCTTTGTCTGTGTTCATGTTTGTTTTATGTTTGTTTTAGGAGAGACAGAATATGGAGTTGGGTGGCTAGGTGGAAAGAAGGGCCTAGGAGGAACTGAAGGAGAAAAACTGATATGATCAAAGTTTATAAGAGAAAACCAAAAAAAAAACATTAAAAATATATAAAATCTTGTGATTCCAGGAGAAATTTTATAATTATAGCCAGTGATAATTTTGAAGGAAACATTTTTAGAAATATTGCAAATCACTTGGGTTATTTAAAATGATCTGTTAGGTCAGTTTATATGTGCATTAACCAGAAGCACCAAGGCAAGCTTTTGTAGGTGTACAGGTTTATCTGATTGCTTATAATAAATGATAGAATTAAGTAATTTTAAAAAGAGTACATTTCAAACAAACCAATAGGTTATTACATGTTTTAAGATACTTAATACCAAGAAATAAAAGAACCAACTATCTATGAGATGAAACACAAAGTTAAAAATAAAAGAACATACATAATACTACAGAATAAAAATAAAATTCCTACTACTGGAACAACAAAATTGGATTAAAAAGGAATATGATATGCATTAGTCAGGCTAACAAGAAAATGTTTCTCAATGATGCACACAGCCATTCTTCCAGGATAATATTGTTCCTCTTGTTGCTAAAAATATTAATCATATAGTAACAGTTGGACCATTTCACCCTACAGTTCTCATCAAATCTACTACAGATGATTAAGCATCATATGCATTTGTGCTACAGTGTAGAGGTGATGTGGTAATGGCCACCTTCTGCAGTGGACACATTATCACAAACTGCAGCTTACTTGGGCTCCATTTAACTTGTGCAAGCCCAGCTGTGTAAATGCCATTCCCATTCATCCGTACAACACTCCTCAGGCACATCCAATATTGAAGACCACAGCACACCAGTTCCCGGTGAGCAGTAAAGATGGATAATGTCTTGCTTGCACATGTCACAAAGTAGGGTACTCAGTTTGGAGGTTGCTTTTGAAATGACTTATAACTGTCACGGACAAAGAAAGGTATTGTAATTCTTTTCAAGGTTTTTCGAAGATTCCATGCCTTGTCTCACAATGGCATTTTAGTTCTAAATTATTGTAGAGTCTTAGGTGGCACAATCACTACCTCTAATAATCACCATAGCAGGATTTAACCTATTACTCAGAATGACCTACTGAATATGGTTCCTTTATATTAGGTACTGGAAGTTACAGTATGTAATTAAATTACATTCATGCCATTGTATTTTTGAGGACTTTTCCTAAGTTGTCAGGCCCTTAGATTTTAATATGATTTATCTTTTCTCCTTTTATATATTCATAGTAAGATCTTACACTCTAATGGATTGCTCCAATTTTCATGATGTCATCAATGAACAAGAACATGATATTTTCTTTGAGATTATTGAGGTCACTGAAATTTATGTATTGCAGAAAACAGAAGAGTTGACATTCTTCACAGGTATGAGAAGTTAGTTCCACTACTGTCCAGTCTCATTTCATAAACTATCTGATTATGTTTACTGAAGGAAACCAAGGAAAAACCAAACACTGTTGTAAAAATGAATACTTTGAAGGTTTAAACAATCTGCTCTCACTACAGATGAGGTGAGAAGGATAACACATCTTCCATCAGAAACTGGAGAAATTAGCCATGTCCTTCCTCCACCAGACATTTAGATGATGCTATAATCAGGCATATCTAACATTTGGCCACAGTTACAGGATGTAGTCATCTACAAAGTTCATGTGTGAGAACCACTCAACCAAGTAGAAAAGAAAATGAACACACTTCTTCATAAGGCATGTATAAAATGTATGATTTGTGCTGAAGGATGAATATAGAAAATGTGTCAATAAATAGGAATTTCTTTGAGTAATGCTTTCTGATAATGACAATAACACATGTCGACACAGGTTTCTTCAGGATGTTTTAATGTGTTCAGAATATTTTAAGCATGGATAGTTCTGGAAGAAGGGCAAAAATCCTTGCCTGTAAAAGTGACTTCCTTACCAAACTATTAACTTTGCCCTTTCAAACATTCAAACACAATATATTGTCATTAAAACATTATCATTATGTTCAAGATGTGGTAAGGAATTATTATATCTGATGATTTATTAATAAACATACATGAGACAGGGTGAATAATACAAGCCAGACAGACCTGAGGAGAGCTCATACAAAGCCATGTTCCAGGAGTTCGATTACTAGCTCCAACTCCTGTTTCCTGGCAGTTCATTATCTTAAAAGCCTCTTTCTAGCTCTCTCTTTGAAATATATTTGCAGGATCAAAGAGACAATGGTTTACTCCTCCCAAACCTTTGGCTGTCTAGGATTGTCCAGGTTTGTAGTCGGGTGCCACCAACACAAAAGGAGGTAGGCCCCACCCATCTGAGCTATGTCTACTTTTACAGTGGAGGAACTGAAGATCTATAGGGAAGACCAAGACACATCTAATGTCTCCTCAGGTCTGGTAGAGCATCCAATTGACCTCCTTATCAGCAACTCAATTTACATTAAGCTAAGAGGGAGTAACTCTATTTATATGATAACACAGACTGGCCCAGACATAGAATCCCATCCTGCTAACTTCCAAGCATCAGTGCAAGGGTCCTTAGTAAATATAATATCTGAGATATGTTCAAGTATATTGCAACAAAGAAGTAGGATTTAAACTCCTTAACAACATTTAAAAAAAAAAAAGAACTAATTCTTTGATTGATGAGGCATTCTGAAATTCACATGTATTTTTGTAGCATGTTCTCCAAACAGTAAAATAATACTTAAATGATCACTTACTTTGATTTATGTTGCCTAGTGATGTGAAAGCAGTTCCACAATGATGACCTGTACCAAATGCAGACTTAAAAAATAAGAATGTTAAGACTAGTATTTGCAAGCCAAGGGTCAGCTTTCCAAATATAACCACATAAGGTGAGGATTGCCAAGCATGTGAAATTAAATTTTTGTGTCTTTTCTAACCCTGAAGTATCATGTCTTGTGGACTAGCATTCCTGCCAATAGCCTCAGAGAGAAAGCTCCCAGACACCTGTTGTCACAGGCTTCTTCAGGTTTGAATGTGTTCAGAATATTTTGGACATGGGACTTTCTAAAGGAAAGGCCAAATCCTTTATCTGTAAAGGAAGCTTCTGTACCTAATTATTAACTTCACCCTGTCAAATAGCTTCACAAAATTTATTTCTGCTTATGAAAATGCTGCTTAGGATGCCAAAAAATTAACCCAGCAGGAGTGGCATTTACTTAGTTAATTTTAGATCCCTCATGAAACCAACAGAATTGAGTATCAGCTGTACTCTATCTCTACTACAAGGTGGGAGGACAGAGATCAGAGTGCAGCTGTCTTCCTCTGCAGCAGTACTACAAAGAGATGACCTACAATCTAGTTGAACTTCCAAGATGAGACCTGAGGAGCTCCTATTACTCCACCCATGGCTGAGCTTTTTATGTCCTGTCACTATAGCTATTCTGGGTTCTATAAAGTTACAGGAGGTCTCACCTCTACTCCTTCTCTGTGATCAGGGTACTCAATAATTTATGGTTTGACAACTGTGTGCAGATTCTGGCCTCACTCCTTCAAGGGATTTCCCTGTACCCTCACATACTTATGACCAAAGGAGATAGCAAATTTCCTCTCATTATAAGCTGTGAAAAGGGCAGTGTTGAAAGATGTGTGATCTGCTCAGCTTCATTCAAAGTCAACATAAAGGGAGAAGGGCTATGTGAAAAACTGAGAAATGCACTTGGTTGGACACACTGTGCATCAAATTCTGGCCCCAGCTTGTATGGGAATACCTGATCAAAGCAGGAAGAACTCAGCCTGGCTTCTGGATATTGAATATGTATTTTTAGAGAGCAGTTAAGTCCAAAAACTGCTCCTGTTCTCATATTGTGTTGAAGAATAAAGCTTATAGACATGCTACTTGATCATAATTTTGGAAAATACTTTCCCATAACTTAATGTAATTTTCTTTGTAAATATGATTTCAAAACTAAACCATTTGTTTAAGCTGATTTCCCCAGTCATGTTCTGTGAGCAACTGAGAAGGAAAGAGAGAAAAACCTTTCAGAAATAATAACAGCTTGAGATAATATTTAATAAAACAGTATGGATAACATGAGAAGTAGTAGCAAGGAACAGCTACATTAAGCATGCCTGTGTACCGAGATTACATAACTAAGAGGCCACATATAGTCTGTTTACATTTCCAAGGTCTATAAAATAACTGACAATGCTTCTGCTCTGCTATTTCTTCAGCAACAAATTACACTCAGGGTTGTTTCCCACATCATAATCATTTTGATGCTTATTTTTGGCCTTTCTTTCCCTTACCGTTAAATCTCTTGTGCATGTAGATGTCATATAAATGAAAAACGATAGAAGGTAAAGCATAGGAAACATAAAAATTGCTAGCTTTCACAGCTTTGAAGAAGAAAAAGATTAATTGAATGTTGATCTTATCACAAAGTAAATGTTAACTATCTTTGCTTTAAAAAATGTATACACTGGAAAACGAAATAAATTACAAGGACAAATGCACTTTATTAAAATGTTTTCTTAAACAAATGACCTCTACAAATCCCGAGTTGCCCCATTTATCTCAAACATCATCTAGAGGAGAATCCATTTCTCTACCAAAATTGTGCAGTTTTTCTAAAAGACATTATGTTAGGGCAACTTTTGTTCTGTAAATTATAATCAAGAGTATGTAAGAAGACTTTGGTTATAGAATAGAACAATAGAAACAATAGGAATTAATGTCAGAAAAAATAAAGTCTTAGTTGCCAATTTAAGTAATATGTCTTATTTCTTATCCCATAGTCAATTCCTTAATTGTTGACAGCAAGAACTTGGAAAATGTCTTCATTTTAAAATATGCAATGCATTGTAATAAACTATTTTATTGAAATTAAGGCTGCATTGTTCATTCGTTCTAAAAAATTAGAACAAAAATATTATTAATTTTAAGTGATGTATTTTTCACTTTTTTAGTGTGAGTTTATAATAAGCAAGTTGCTTTAACTCTGTTTCTTTTCTCTGTTTCAAAGTGTTATTATAATCAGTGACAGCTTTCCAAGCCAGGAATGGCCACTTCAGAAGTGACCATCCACCTTTACCCAACAAGTACATGGAACTTACATTGCGGGAAGAAATTCTTCAGGGTAATATCTGACTCATCTGAAATGCCTTCTACATGAGAAAGGTTAATTATATCCTTGACAGGAAGTCTGTTTTGCATAAAGCCAGTCCAGGTGTTCATTAGACATTACAATGACATCAGATGAAAAATTAATCAACAAATGAGAGCTATGAATGTGGCACAAACATTACCACCAAAAAGGAAAAGCAGAAGCAAATGACAAACATAAGAACATATGTCCTAAAATACAGTGACCTTCATTTCATGTTATCACTTGAACTTCAATATTCAATGCAAAGCATGACAATGTTCGGAAAAAGAGAAGCTATCTCTACTTGTGGGGTTGGCACAGATCTGCTTCCTCTCATTATATGTCACCTTCACTCAAGGGCATACAGAAATAAAAAAGCATGTCTGTTTGATTGTTTGCTTGATGACTTCAATTTCTCAATTATTCAGAATCAAAATTATAAAACAGAAAATCAAACATATATGGTACTGCTATATATATATATATATATATATATATATATATATATATATAGTTCAGAAGCCCTTAGTCAGCCTGTGCTGATAAAGTATATCATCAATTTGAAACGTAAAATTAATTAATTATAAACGCTATAATGCTAATAATTGAAGCCATGTATCTATACTTTTACCACATAATTAAAAAAAATTTATTTGCTCTTGTAACAGGAAATGCTGTATGGCAATTCTTATTAACCCAACAAAAGATATTTTTCCTTATTTGTGGATATGACACCCTGTAATACAAGATGGCATTTCCATATATTTTTATTTGCTTTTTATAGGCTATTAAACACCATAACCTTTTATTTAGGCCAGTTTCATCAAATATGTATGATTTTAGCAATCTGATTCCAAATGTGGACTGCAGACACTGTGCACTAACAGCAGTTCTGTTCCCTCTAATGGGCCTGTAACAGCGTGCTGCCAAGGAGAGAGCAGGGAAGACGCACAAGCCGCTTAGAATAGCAGCACACCAGACTCTGTGAAGCAATAGCCCAATAATTTATATGTGGAAAGGCTACTAGCAGTCTGGAATGTGACACAAAGATTATGCAAGCGAAGGAAATATTGAAATTTATCTTCATTTTGAACAACAAAGAGGCAGCCAGGCAAAGTGCAGCAGAGCCAGCTACTTGGTCACTGTGATGTCCTTGTCTGTGTAGCTGACCTTGATAATAGATTTTTCATCTATCTATATTTGAAAAAAAGCATGAGCTCTGGACATGTTTGTCTTGTATTTGATAAACTATGTTGACAAGGATAATTGTGTGTCACCTACTGTTTTGAGGAAACATTAGGTCAGGAAAACAAGTGCAGGTTTCAAGAGGGTAGCACTCTTGCTTTGTCTTTTTGCAAGAATCTGAGTGCTCTGAGCTGCCAGCCACTGCCCTCATATCAAGATTGACCTTGACATACTTTCTGCAACTTTCCTGGTGGCACTATGTGCCATTTTTATGTGCATATCAAGGTCTAAAGATCCAGGAAACAAAATTACAATAAAATAAGAGGAATTTCCCTTCTATATTATACCACTGTGCATAAAGTCATGAACCAGGGTCAATAGACATCAGTCAGACTTGCATATTGTGATAATCATGTTTAAGTACAATCTTGACACAACTTAGAATCATCTGGAAAGGGATCCAAGGTGGGGACTGCTCAACTAGGTTGGCCTGTCTATTAGGGATTATTATTGGTGGTGGTAGTTTTCACAATTTTTTCATTTTCTATATAATACATATATTAAATTGATTGCATTAATTCAGTTGGGTGAGATTGTCTGTTGCAGTTCTTAGGCTTCGATCCTAGATTGTATAAGTGTAGAGAGAAGCCTTAACCCAATTAGGTATGTGTGCATTTGCATTTGTTCATTCTCTCTTTGCTCTTGATTCTGGATGTGATATGGCTAACTGCTTGAGTTTATTCCATGACTTCCCCTTGATGACAGAATGAAACTTGGAATTGTGAACCATGTACATCTGCTCTCCACTAAGTTGATTTTGTCAGGTTATTTTAGCACAGCAACAGAAGTGAAACATAGACACTTATATCATAAATGTTTGCTTGCCATACCAAAGAATCTCCCACATATGATAGATTAGAAATTGGACATATTTGGAAAGAGCATTGTTTTCAAATTCTTTTTTAAAGTCTATTTTTTGCATTGAAGACTCACACTGTACAAATTATGATTAAGTCAGTCATTTCCTTGTGAGCCTTTATCCTTTCTAAATCATAAAAAAATAAAAGTAAGAACAAGATTCTCAACCCAGTAAGATATAACAAAGACTTTCAGGACTGTAGATTCTCATGTTACTGATTAAAGTTGCCAAACTGATTTTTCATTTATTCTTGTTAAATTATATAATATTGGTAACAAAGTTTCCATAAACACTGAATAATTAGAATTATACAAAGAAAGGCTGGAAGTATTCATTACTGTCCCTGCTTTCTAGCCCCTGACTGTGGGCTATGTGAATTTAGACAGAGACAAGAATTAAATGAGGTAGATATGAAGAGTCTTTCCAAATTTATATTTCTGATTTTCAATATTCTATAAGTATCTTTTACCTAGCTGAATAAAAGCCATTTTACAAGATTACATGAATGTATGTATAGAGATATTCATGCATATATATAGACATAGCTAAGAAATATGAATTTGTCCTAAAACACACATCAAATTAAGCAAAAGTATTTATTTCTCTCATAAGAAAACCAAGGTTTATAAAAATCTTTAACAATATAAAAGGTTAAGAAGATATTTTTAATAACTATTGAGTCATTTATTAAAGTCATCCAAGACAAATGGAGAGTTTTACTGTCTTTGATTGTTTGAAGATTTTTGTCATCACTGTTTATGCATTTAAACTTGCTGGCAGGTCAATTGATGTAAGATAAATTTCAGATGAATCATTAATTGAAGTATAATAAAGTAGAAAAACTAGCTACTTTACAATGAGTTTAAATTATTAGTAAGAAATATATTTTTTGAAATATAATTAAATATTCTTGCAGTAATAGAGGTATAACTTGAAAAGTACTTTGAATTCTAACTATTAAAGATGTTATTTTTAATGGCTAAGTATATATTTATTGAAAAAATTTTAAATGGATTAAGTGATTTGCATAAATTATGAAATTAGTTAATTTCAGTATCAAGTGATCAGTCTTTTTTTCTCATCAGGCCAAGTAAGCTATCCACTGTTGATTATTCAGTTCTTGTTCAGTATCTTTGCTAAAGTGATGTGGAAATATTCTTATAAAACCATATTAGGGAAGATTGTTATCAAATGCAACCTTCAGTGATCTCTTTATATTTTACTACAGTAAAATCAAGCTGTAAATCCTAAAGGATTTAGAACATTTAGAACATTGATTTAGAACATGTTGTGACGATTTCCATGTTTTACCAATTGATGTTTGTATCTTCAAATAATGACAACCTGCATTCAGAAATTCAGACAATGAGATACAATATTATATTATAGAAAAAATGGTCAAAAGGCATAGGAAGAAACATCTGGAATCAATAAGACATTTCGTGGATTTCTACTGTCTTAGCATTTCTTTACTAAAAATTGAATGTCATTTCAAGCTGGGATATTCTGCTGTGTGTTCTCTGTTCCACCAGAATCATTTATGAACCTTGAATAGCACCATTTTGGCAACAATTCCTATACTGCCATACTGGTTGTGTTTTATAACAGATGAAATTCCATTTGTTCCTGCTTGTAATTTAAATTCATAAGCCTACCCTATGGTAAAACTGACAACTCATTAAAAAAAGACAAAAATATTCTTTGTTAATTGGGAGATTGGGCTAATGGCTGAAAAGGTTTATACTTTAATTGAGAATGTTCTTGCTGTTCTTATTCTTCTTGAAGAACATGCAACAAGCTCAGAGAATTAAACAGTAAAGTAAAGAACAACAAACACACAAACATTTAAGCTTCCTCAATAGGATTAAATTGATAAGCATTTCATTCAAAGATATAAACTCTTCCATACCACTCTGGGCCATGGACAAAACTAAGGAAGTTAACTTTGATTTGGGATTTAATTTAGATAGCGACCATCATATGTTCACTTCTTGCCATTCAACTAAACAGAAGACATGGGTAGGCCTATATTCCCACTGTGAGCTGCTCGGCTTCTCTATGCACAGCCTCCTCATTTCAGTCAGGATTTCTCACCCAGTATCTCACAGGTAGAAATTGTTAGCCATAACAAAACCCCCAGCTCTTATGCTAAGATTCAGTAACTCTTTGGATTCTCATGTGCTGGAATGAAATGACTTGGAAGAAACTAATTCAAAAGAGCTCCTTTGGCATAGTGATATTTCTGAATCTGTTCCACCAAGGAAGCAAAGATTCCCTTCCATAGCATTCTAGGAATTCTATTCCTATGCAGAAAAAGCTCCGATGTTTCATGGGATGACCTGGTCTCTAACATGCTCTGTCTTCTTTTCCAGCATCCCCCTCCATCTCTCCCTGATCTCTGCCTATTTTCTCTGACATCCCATCTATGTTCATCTCTGGCTGCTTGGTTTTTGATCCATTACCTGTCTTGCCGGTGACAAGTGGTAAATGAATTCATTGTGAAGCTCCCAAGCTCTTCTGTGTGTCTTTTTTTCTGACCTTGGGTAAATTAATGCAGGTCTACAATGAGGTACCCTTCCTTTCAGTTGCGGCCTCTCTTAAACTTAGAAGTCTGTCTGGGAAGGGCCAGTTCTATGAACATCATTCATGCCAGCTTCCATTCTTTAAGTGTGCTCAGAATTTGATCTCTTTGCTCAAAAGAGAATGCTGAATAAAGCCTGTCACCCAAATACAAATTGTTTCAATGTGATCAATTAAGTATAATGCATTTAGAGACAACAGACAGTATATGTTAATTCAGGAATCAACCATATATGGAGAGCTGATGAAGTTGGTATTATTGTATGTGCTCCAAATAGTCACATTTTATGCAAGAGAAAACTACTACATTTTTCTTTGATCCATTTTATGGTTCCATGTAATTGTCAGGTAAATAATATTTTCAAATCTTATACCATAAATAGAACCTAGAAAGATAAGGTTTTGACATTGTCTAGTAAGCTTCATAAGCATGGGTTACAGGAGTAAATAGATTCTACATATTTTGTTTTTATTCTGCAGTCTCATTGGTAGAAATAGAATGATGAAGGGAATGTATCCTATCTTCTTACCTGGAATTCATCACTGTATTTTAAAGAGACTGAGTAAAGGGGCATGATTTGAGATTTATTTCCATCAGTGGCATATTTAATTAAAAGATAGATATGTGATAGCATTATGGAAGTTAATAGCACCAGATAGTAACATATTTTTGAATACAGATTGTAACTTTTTCTTAAGAGTAATTCTGTAACACATCCAGGGATTTTACTCAAATTTTTGTATGTAAATTAAGAAATTAAAGTTAATTATCCATAATAAGAAGCACCAGTGAGAAGAAGCAAGTTTTGTGTCTCTAGTATCAAGACAGAAACATTTCATAAGTAAACAATGCTGGGAGAATGAAAGGAAGATGCATTTCTCAAGTTTCATATCTATTCCAAATGGACAATCTTGAATATTGTTGAGTAAAAATGAAGTCCTTGGAAATTTTGAACAGAAAATTGTTATGATAACTTCATTTAATGTCTGTGAGAGGTTAGTATTGTATGGACTTGATATAGGTCAGGTTTAAAAACATTTTATATAACTGATCACAGAGATAGGTACCAACACAACCACAATTCAGAGCTAAGTTTGCCCCACATGAGAATTCTTCCTTGCCCTACTCAGGAAGCAAAGGGCACACAGAAGGCAAAAGAGGGAGTAGAGAGATGGAAGGAAGAGCCAGTTAAGAGATGAATCCATTGAGTACTCTTTGACATCATTATTCACATAGAAGAAAGGTAGAAGGTAAAAGGACCAGTGATTATTCTATACCTTCTTGAGATAGATTATACTAGTAGAGAAGAAAAGTGAAAGCTTGCTATAGTTAACTTGCTCATTATTATACAATAATGAATGATAGTGTTGGGTCGGGGATTTATGCTTTCTCCTTCCAATTTCAGTACATCAGGGCATTCTTTGGACCTGATAAACAGTCAAAAGTACTTTTAACTTCCTTGAATCAAATATGCTACACATAATTCTGAGCTAAATAGAATGAGTTTTCAATCTATTGAAGTGCAGTAAGAGAGGCTTAGATAAGCTTAACTCATAAATTCTAGCAAAGCAAAGATAAAAATATTTTACCAAGCAAAGATGAATTATCCAATCTTCTTAAATATAATTGAGGAAATAAGATGAACTGTGATCCTTAGAAGTCTGTGGAGGTATTCTAGACCTTGGGGGATCCAGCTAATATCCTAAGAACAACCTTATGGGGAATCTTTAATTGTAGCTTTTAAATCTATTCTCAATTAAAATAAGAAGTTTCTTATTCAAAATACAGTAGACAACTGAACTCCAAAATGTGGAAAGGACTCTTGGACATGAATTTATACTTGAGATGGTTATGAAGACTTTACCCCTACATTTTTGGCATTGTTTTTAAAACTTGACAACTCTTAAAACCATTATGGACATTCCTATGATAATATGTCTCTATTGCTAACAGAAACACAATGATGCATGAGCTCACCACTGCAATATTGAAACAGTTTTGTGTACCATTTTTCTGGAAGAAGATGGTCTCTGGGAATTTCCTTAATGCCTTAATTATGTCATGGTAGCAAGAAGTTCATTTAAAGGGGCAATAATATATTAAAGTTTCACTTAGTAATTATTACTAGTTATTGTGTGCCTGTTGATTTATAATTAACTGACATGATTAATATCAATGGGAGAAAATTTTGCATTTCACCCTGTCCTTCACCATCTTTAGAAGACTAAGACAAGAGAAAGCAGTATCTATCCAACTTCTTTGCATATCACTATAGTTGGTGATTGTTTGCACAGGTGCCCAGTGAAGACAGCAAACAGATGAGGCTTTGTGCACAGTGGTAACTCTTATCGCAGAAGTGCAGCAAAGGCATTTAAGAACAGAACATTGTCTTAAAGAGCACCTTGGGATATTGGCTCATTTGGTATTTTACTTGCTAAGCATTCAATAACCATTGAACTCAGTATCTATCCCAGTAATGCATGTAAACCCAGTACTTGGCAGGTAGAGGCTAAGGGATCAGGAATTCTAGATACCCCTAAATACATAGTGAGTTTAAGACTAGAACCCCAAATATAAAAAAGTAGGCAAGGAGTGGATCAAATAATTTCTAGAACTTCTCAGTTTCTCCAGCTTTCATGAAATTACTTGCTCCATCAAAGGAGGAGGGAATGAATTGTCTATTAGAGGAAATTGCCCTATGAACCAGGGCAACAGTCACAGAATCCCAAAGACCTTAAATCTCCAATAAGTAAGAAAATTGCAACTCATTTCTAGCTTTGCAGAAACTAGCAGAACACAGTGGCATGTAGAACTTAGGTCCCCAGTAAACCAGATGTGAGTTTCAAAGACCAGTTGGATACCACACAAGTATCCATATTGTATCTCTGAAATAGTGCTATGATTTCACATAACTTTCTAAGTTTGCTTTCAGCAGAATATGAGCGACATAAGATTCTCATAGTTACAAACAAGAGAATGAAAGTAAGTTAGCCTTTACATGCAGCATTAACAGGCTTCAGTGTCTGAAGAAAGAAAAAAAAAAGGGAAGAAGTCATCTAAAAAATAAATGCTTTAAAATTTTGTGCATATACCTGTGCTTGCTACTCACCTAATGGCCACCAAGAAATGAATGTAGCAGATTAATGTAGAGGCAGTCACCTCTAATCGTTTTGCTTTAAAGATCACTGCCATAAAACTTGTTTGCTGATTATAAGCTGGTATAATACTTTGAAATATTCTAATTTGACAAGAGAACTACTGCATGTCAAAAAAGGAAAATAAGGACTAAATTCTACCATATAATAAACTTCTACCATATATTATGTGTGTGTGTGTGTGTGTATGTCTGTATATATATATGTAATTTTACTGGCATTATTTTTAAACTTTTCCTACAATATATTTTGATCATATTATTTCCTCTCTCCAATACCTTTGAGATCCTACCACTGACTATACATCCAAATTTATTTTCTTTCTCTCTCTTAAAAATGAAACAAAAAAGTACAAACACAAACAAGTAAATAATAGCCTTCTTACATACAGAAAACACGGAGTCTGTTTAGTCTTGTCCAACTGCTTAGGAGTGTATAGCCTGGCCTGGAGTGTGGTTGACATTACAAATGTCACATCATTGAAGAGAACTCTTTTTCCTTCTCCCAGTATGTCTCAATTACAAATATCTTCTTGGGTAATGTGCATGTCTTCTTCTCAGTGCTAGAATTCTGTCCGGCTTGAATTTAATGCAGATTATTTGCATACTTTTATGGTCTTTATGAGTTCATATTTGTATCAGAAGAGTTATGTCTAGATATGCTATTTCTGTAGTGTTATCCCTCATTGCTGGTTCTTATAATATTTCTGCCTCTTCTTATACATATATCCCTGAGCTTGGAGGAGAAGGCTACGATAAAGACATCACACTTAAGGCTGACTATTCCAAAGTCTCCCATTGTCTGTGTACTGTTCAAATATGGGTCTCTCTGTTAGTTAACACGTATTTCAAGAAGTTTCTCTGATGAGACTGGGCAACAAACTAATCTCTGGATATAGTAAAATAAAATAGGGTCAAATTTTAAATTATGTTTGTTTAAACTTTATTCTGTTAATACATTGATAAAATTTAAATGAAAATATAACTATTTCTTGTATTTATTTGACAAATTATTAATAAAATGTTGAAAAATAAGTGTCAGTAAGATTTTAGAATTAGTTCACTAGTTTCTCAATCACTATTTTCAAATGGACTGATCTCAATTCAACAAACTCTATGCATAATTGTTTCTATAATTAAACTTTACATGTTGCCCTGTAGTTGTATGTCACTGGGTGGCTCAGCAAGGAAGATAAGAAGGTATTTTCATATGTGGAAGCCTTGCCAGATCTCAGCAGAGGGAACCACTATTGTGGCATGTGCTATATTGGACAGTGGAACCACGAGAGTCTCAGCTCAGGTGTTTTTATTGATTCAGAACTCATCAGATGCAGATCATAACCAATCAAACATCCCCACGCAGATATCCAACACTTAAACAACACAAAATGCGAAAACCTAGACAGCCCCTCACACAACAGTACACAGAACAATATTTTAAACACAACTAAAAATAAATTTCTATGACATTGTCTGTTTCCTCATTTATAGTTAGGATACTATCAGAGATTACTGGTGATTTGCTTAAATCAAGAAAGTATGTGTGAAGCAGTTCTTGTCTGTTAGTATTTTCAAAGTAAAGAAATTTTATTATTTTGATGTAACAGTCTGTTATAGTTTAATTTCTATTGCACTGACAAATATCCTGAGCAACAGCAACTTTGGGGAAGAGAAAAAATTATTTGGCTGAAAATTCCAGCTCATAGTCCACCACTGATGGAAGTAGCCTGGCAAAGCAGGCCCTTTTGCTATTTCTCAGTATTAGCTTTGGTCAAAGCACTCACTTCACTGCCAAATAGAGTTGTCATGAGCCACAGAGGGTGTTGCTTTCTGGTTCATAGGCAGAGATTCACTTTCTTATATAGGTCAGGACCACCTGCCTAGGGAATGATGTCTCCCACAGTGGTCTGAGACCTCCTACATCAATAAACAATTAAAAGAGTCTCCCAGAGAAAAGCCCATAGGCCAAGGTGATCTAGATAATTCCTCATTTGAGAATATCTTCTGATAAATTTAGCCAAGTTGACATTAAAGCTCACCAGGACATGAGTTAAGGAAACAATACTGGTTCTGTCAATTATTATTTAACAGCCTTGCTAAATGGACTATCTACAATGATGAAAAAAAATCTATTTTATCAGCTTTCTACTATGCTAACCACTAGCAATATGTGTCTACTGTGTAGCTAACTATGACTAAGAATACACATTAATGAGGTTTAGTTTAAAAATCAAATAAATAAATAATGTAATTATATAAGATTATATTTAAAAGAATATCACTTAAACACTATAAATAGAATGCTTAAAATTCAGCTTGGTGCTATATTTTTGACAATTCCTCATGGATGAACATATATATTGTTTTTAACATTTAACTATGTTAAACAATGTGATGCTTGTAAATTTTACCTGCATCAAGTACATAAATAAAATTTATATTTAAATATTCATCTTTCTCATTATTTCAAAATATATTTTTCTGAGGTACCTACCAACCACTAACAACCAATTTAATCCCACTGTTGTAGAAGGAGATTGCATTTTCTAAAACTTCGGCAAATAATGCATAATACAAACCAACTCCCCCATTTATAGGAAAACTAAACTTTTGACATTATTTGCCTTTTTTTCTTTTTTGCTTATTTGTTTGTTATTCTTTGAATTTTGGTCACTTACTTCCAATGGTTAATATCAATTACATATGCTGCATATTTTTCTACTGTTGTATTATTTTTTATTGAGATGTTTATGAAATACATATCAATATTGTATGTTCCATGCTTCAAAGTATTTGCCAATAGTTATACTTTATGACTATCAGAAAATCCATATGAAGCACTCTGGTTTATTACCCTTTCATTTCAGTCTTATGCCAGCAGTGTATATCAACCTATAGTTCATTTCAGTGATTCTTGGTTCCCATTCTTGACATCTGAATGTTTAATTCATCTGGATTTTATTAGTCTGCATGTTGTGAGGTAGGGATTTAGTTTGTCTTCCTTTTCCACATGGATAGCCAATTGGCCCAGTTCTCTATGCTAAATAATTCATCCCTTTTCCCCCCTGATAAAAAATGTCATCTTTATCCAGCTGACTTCAAACATATGCACAATATATACTTGGCCTGTCTGTGCACTTCCTTTCCTGTGCCATTCATTGGTCTGTGTGTCCAAACAAATCTGACATCTTAACCACAGGGCAACTTGAAATATGGATGGAGTGAAGAGTAGGCAAAGCAAAAGGCTGGAGTTGGTGTCTTAACAGGATTTAGCACAAAGAGGGACAAAAATCAAAATCTCCTGACATGAAAGTTCCCTTTCCTGTAAGACCTGCAACAAGAAGACTCCACAGGAAATGCTAACAAGAATAAGAGATAGAGTTTTCAATATTTACTCTTTCTTTGTTTCCCACCATCACTCTAGCTAAGGAATCCATGAGATAACTTTGTGTTCTCAGTAGGTGATCTGACCAGCACTCAGTAAGGAGATGCTCATGATGGCCAAGCTCTCTGGAAAAGCAAGACTGTTGAAAGCCTGACTGAGATTTAGAAAAAGTTGTTTGCCAGGTTCAAGAGCAGACTATTTTCCACAAGACAGTTCTCCATATCTTTAGTTGTCCAGACAACAGTGTCAAAGGCTTTCTTAATTGAATATCTAAGCATCAAAAATATGGCACTAATTTCGCAAAGAAAGGTCTCTCTCTCTCTCACACACACATGCACTTCAAATTTTATATATAATATTATTTTTTTTTTGCTAAGAATGATGAAATATGAAATGTTGGTCAGTTAAAGAATTATGAGAATACTTTACTTCTGTGCAATAAATATTCTCATTTGAACCTTAAATTACTTTACAATGCACATAAAAAATGATTACCTGAGCCCTTTATGGTTTTGCTAGCAAGCTCAAATGTTTCACATGGGTTTATATATGACATGTCCCCAGGCATACCATCTATTCTATACATCAAGAGACTAACAAGATACGGCTACCCACAAAGTCAAGGTCTGTGTAGCTCCTGATATGCATTCCTTAAATACTTGTCCTATGAAAAATATCTTCTTGCTTAGGTTGGCTGGATAGGATGGAGTCACATCAGCACCGAACTCCAGTGTAAGGAAAAATAAAAGAAATATAAATGTATACATTTTAACATATTATAATGAGGTTGGTGTGTCTCAGCACCATCTGTTTAGGTAATTAAGTACAAATAGTGAAATGCCAGAATACTACTCAGCGAGAAATAAAGTTGAATCTGTAGAGGATTCATAAAAATATGTTGAGACCTCACTCAGACTCCCCAAACTATCTTCACTGAGAGGGTATCAGGTTCTTTTTTTTTTCTTTAATTGTTTGTTTATTACAGGAATTGCAACAACAACATCAACAAAATTGTCTGGCTCCCTGCCAAAGTCTCTGTGCACTTATCTTGCGAGGAAGGAGAGACTGGGCAACATGGAGTACGTGGTATTGCTGGCAAGGAAGGAAACTCATCACAGGTTTCTGCAGAAGAGCTACAGAAAGGATCAGGTCCAGGAAAGCCTCAAAAGACAGCATGTGAAATGAACTCATCCCTCTGGAGTAACTTCCTTGTGTGGGCTTGCCGACCTCCTGCTTTCCTTCTAAGATGAGCTGCAGTATTCAGCAGCCAAAGAGAGTTAATGCCAATTTATCCTTAGTTAATCACAGCCAAAGTTCTCCCTTGCTTTCAGTTGTTTAGATATGATTATCTTCTCCTTTATAAACCTTTTCTTTCTGTGCTCAAACCCACTGCATTACATTTTCTAATAGTCTTTATACATGAATACGATCAATTGCCCATTCAAATTAAATTATTTAAAAATTATCACACATCATTTCACTCATTACTTAATACCTGTTTGACATTAAGCATATTTGATCTATATCACACAAGTAAAAGGCTTCTTAAACCACAGTATTTAAGTGAAAGAAAATGACTATCAAATCTCTGAACTCTCTCCAAGTATGATGAATTTGTTCGTCAAATTTTCCTATTTTCCATGGGTGTGATTGGAACAAATCCATGGAAATAAAAGTATTACCTTAAGATTTAAATCTGATGCCTCAAACAGTATAGAATTATGGACACATGCTTCTTTACACAAAGACTAAGAAAACAACCATATCATTGCATGGCAATAAACACACAAGGCATTTTACGTCTCCTTGGTGTCTCTCTGCTAAGAAGGGACATACAGGTGTTCTAGGATATTGATGTTGCAAGTGTAAACAGGGAAGCACCCATACCAGCACTAATAGAAAGTTCTTTCTATTCTTTTGGACAACTGATTCCAAATTGCATTTCACAACATTTCCAAGTGTATACAGATACTTCTGTGTCAATCTGTGCAACTATGTGAAGAAGAACTAGTGATGGAGAGGAAAATACAAGAGAAACTTGGGGGAGAAGGTCCCTTTCAAACCCTGCAGGCATATATTTGTGGTGTATCTCAGTCTTGGTTTGAAACCCTTTTGCTAGAGTCCTAGATATGACTCTTGCCAACAAACCCCGCATTCCTGGAAAGAAATGCTTTCCATGAAGTTTTCAGTGTTCAATGACATTGCAAATTTTTTAGCAAAAATTAAAAAAAAATGATTTCATAAGATTGAAGACCAAGAGGAGAGAAAGAGAGAAGAGAGAGAGAGAGATAGATAGAGAGAGAGAATGAATCATGATTCCACAGGCTTCCAGGTATAGCATAAATAAGAAGACAAGAAGTATCATGAAAGATGTGCCATCAGGATCACTGAGATAAAAATGCCATGGGGACCAAGAATGTCTGTGGACTTTTTGCTTCTGAATTGATTGTATCCCAGCGATTGGAAAATACGTGCAGTTACAATTGATGTGATTTGCTTTCATTTGCTAAATAATCTCTGAATACAAATGCTTGGATCTAAAAAGTACAATGAAACTAGTTTCAGAATGTGTCAAAGATTTTAAGATTAGCTTTTGTCACATTGCATTTGTAAGAAGATATCAAATTGAGAAGATTTCTGCTTTTGGCGAAGATTTGTTTTCCCACTTATGAAAATACAAATAAAAACAATATAGACACAATCTATATAAATCTATTGTTATCACAAAGTCAGGTGACTGACAGTGTGACTCCACGGCAGAACAATCTGGTTCTGTAGATGAGGGACTTGGCTTAACAGTCAACACCAAAACTAAAAGGAAAAAAAAAAAGTTTACGTCATGAAATATAATACAGACTTCTGACAGAAGGCAGTAGTGTTTGATACACGGGAAGAAACGATTAAATCCTCAGATGGATGCAACTTTCTCACTAGAGGGTTTCCTAGGGAAGCAGATAAAATGCTGAATGAAGGTGGGAATATGAGATTTCCAATGTCCGAGGATAATTTGCAGTTGTAGAGAACCAGGGTAAACAGAATCATAGGAAACACCTGAGAGAAGAGACAGCTACAAAGAGATAGAGCCTAGAACACCTGGAAGTCTGAAAGAAGAGGTCCTGGGATGCTGTATTTCAGAAGAGCAGTGAGCCACATTGGTTGAAATTGCAGTGAGTTGTAAGCACTTTAGCAATTGAAAGGAACAAATCTGTTGAAAAGAAAATTAGTATTTTACAAAATGATGTTGGAATACTAGTATCAAAAATTTCCAGCAAAATAATTGGCATATGTAAGTGAATAAAAAGGCAAAATTAACAACTATTAAGGAGCAAGGTTAATACAAACACAGGAAGAAACAACGCAAAAGATAAAATTAATAACAAAGGAGAAAACATTTTTTTATTTTCACATTCTTCCTCTTAAAGCAACTAAGGGTGCAAGGTACCATGTTAAGAGAGGAGAAAGATGAAGAAACAACCTAACCCAAGAAAACAACCAAAAACTAAGTTAATTTAAACTAGAAAATTACAATATGGACATAAAAATATTCTTATCACATTGAAATGAAAATTTGAATAAAAATACAGCATAATTAAAAGAATAAAAGAAATGAATAAAAATTTTATTCCCAGGGAATTGTGTAAGCTATCACAGAAGAATTTGCACCCATATGATTATTATTGGTACATTCATGATAGCAAGGAATTGGAATTAACCTATTTGTCCAACCACAGATGGCAAGCTGAATGCTACTTAGATTTAACAAAAATGTAATCATAAGCTTGGGAAGAAAATGGATAGGCTTAAAATGTATTATATTAAGTGAGGTCACAGAATCTTAGAAGTAAATTGCCTATTGTTCCTTATATGTGGTAATATATGTTTATATATAAACAAATGTGCATGTTGGTAAATTCTAACATGAAGAATAAATATCAAGTATGGCAATACATATTAAGGAATAAGCAGAACAGAAATCACATATGAAGATAATTTATGAATGATGATATAAATCTAATAGATTTCTAGTTCTAACTTTGTCATGGATCTTCTGGCTTTAGGTGTATATAAATGCATAAAATATATTCCACAGTGAAAGTATAAAATCCAATGTAATGCTACACAGCTTTCATTCCAAATGGCTATTCTAAATCTATAGAAGTCCAGTGAAATTGTGTAGACTTTGGATCTAGTTAATTTTGACATGTGAAGCTTTTTTTCATAAAATGAATAGTTTTTTTATAATAAAGAATATAAAATTAAAAATAAAAAAGACAAACAAAGCTAAGGAAAAGAGAAAGATTAGATAGAAGTTAGATAAATAGAGATAGTAGGTGATAGACAGAGAAGATACAAGTTAGCTGAGAGATTGGTAAGTGGAGAATAGGTAGGTAGAGAGAAAATCTGCATATCCAAACCTCTCATCAGACACCAAAAGATGGACACTCATGTAAAGAGCACCATATCACAGCATATTAAATTAACAAAAGTCTTATAATGGAAAAAAATATTAACAGCAGCCTGGCTGGCCTGGCAGAGGTCAGGAAAGAGAGTGTCTTAACTACTTGTATCATGGTTGTAGCAAATACACAACGAAAGCAACATCAAGAAGATCATATTTGCCTCACTATACCATGGTGCTCTCCATTATGCAGCAGATGTCACAACAGAGTATTCTTGAGGACGCAGCTGGCCATTGCATCTGCAGTCAAGATGTACAGAGAGATAAACCCTTGTGCTCAGCTCACTTTCTCTTTGTGATTTAATCCTGGATCCCACCACACAAAGGGTACGGCCACATGCAAAGCTAGTCTTCCCATTTAAACTAATTTAATCTAGATTATCCTTCACAGTGTGCAGGCTTCTCCCATAGTTAATCCTAGATTTTGTCCTGAAGACAATCAGAGGTAACTATTATAGGAAGGAAAAGTTAGAGAAAGTACTAAGTCTTGCAGAGAACACAGGGAATAGTATGCATATAAACTGTGCAACACACTTTGCTTCCAGTCTCTGTTTGGGCTCTAAAATTCAGCATTTCATGACTGCAGTGCTGATGGTGGCTCTTCTGCCTCATGTGCATGCAACACAACAAAATGAAAATCTTCAGAATCGATACTACTTAGAAGCAGCTTTTTTATATAATTAACATAGTCTAAGTACTTTATAACATTATTTACACCAATAATTGCTTTAGACTGCATTAATGCTGTTTTACAGCTGAGAAAACTAAAGACTGATGATGATTACATGTGAACTAGCCAGCAGTTTCAGGCAATAAGGCCAGGAGATCTAAACTCAGAATATAATATTATTACTGTTAATCAATTATTGACATTAAAATAAGAACTCAACAAACATCTGAATAATGAGAAATTATCTAACGCCTCCAATTCTGGGAATAGATACACATTTTTTTTCTACTGTATTTTTTTTCTTTATTTTGCCTTTATTTACATTTACTTTGATAACCTCATTTTTAAAGACTTCATAAAAGTGAAATATTTTTAACAAAGGTACATTTTTTGCTTCTAGAAAAGTTTGAGAGAAAGAAAAATAGATAAAAATTATTAATCAAATTGATATAGAAATTCAATGTCTATCAAGTGAAACTCCTGGCAGGTCTGGTAGAAACTTGTGAGTTCACTCTAAAATTTATAGAGACACAAAGTATCTAGGTAGCTCAGATGATTGAATAAAATACTATGTTTGCAGAACAAAAAAGTCTAATTTGTAAACCTATTATGAAGTAATAATGATCTAGACAGTATAGCTATGGTGTGATGACATAATTACATAGCTAAGTAGAATGGAACAAGGTGTTTAAATATAAACCCAGAGGTACATAACCTGAGTTTCAGCAAAGATGCAAATTAGGGAAACTATGGACTTGACTTAAATAACCAGTGCATAAACTGTGGCCATAACTCAGCAGGCAGAGTGTTTACATAGCATGTGTGATGCCCTTGCTTCAGAACCAGACCGCATAAAAAAGGCATTAGCCAGCATGCCTATAGTCTCAGCAAGTGATAACAAGAAGATGAGAAATCCAAGGCCACACTTGAGTACACAAGGAGTGCCAAGCCAGCCGAGGTTTCATGGAACCCTGCCTCAAAACAAATGAATGGATGAATGAATGAATGTTGCTTGAATGATTAACTGTGTGTGTGTTAGTAAGACAAAATAAAATAAAACAACAAAAAATAACTTTCATATCTCAAAGTGGATGATGACTCCAAATGGAATAATAAATTTCCTAGAAGAAAATCATTTGTCACCTTAAACTATGGAAGTATTTTTGGAGACAATTCCACGTAAAATGCACAAAATAACAAAATGATACATTTAAAGGCTTCAAAAATTAAAACTTTTAATTTCTAGTAAAGAAATTTTAGTAAATTTAGTAAATCTAGTAAAAAGGATGTAGAATAAAGCTGGATACGCTGTCATTCAGACATGGCATAACTGATATCTATGTAGATATCAATGTCAATTATGTGTATTCATATACTGTTGACTAATACCTGTGCATGTCTTTTGCATATTTTGAAATTGCCCTCTGGGATATATCAATATACTAATGAAATGTGGTGAATGTTAAGAAGAGAGAACTAACACATCTAACAAGATTGGTGGATCTCAATGGATTTTATCTGAATGAAATACAATGGGCCTCTCCTCTCTTCGCTATTGAATTTCCTAGAAGTTTCGAGACAATCTCTAGTAATCAGTCGGACCAGTATTTCATGGTAGCAGAAGGGGTGATCAAGACAAGAGGACTGAATTTGTAACCAAAAACATAAGAAACCTCACAGTCTCTTTTGGGGCAATGGTTCCAGTAATTCATACATATAGACATGTTTTCCTTCTGCTTTTTCATGTGATTACCTTATTCTTTGTCAGATATGTCTAATTTTTCTAAAACAAAGAGAAATATTAAGAGTTTCACATTTCTTGGCATTGTCAATACCCTTTTTTCCATCCCTCCTCCATCTAGGGTAGCATTCTTAGCTTCTGGTCCGGCTGCTTCTACATTCATTCTAGTGCTCCTTACAGGTGGGGGGCCCACAGCCTATGGAATCACCTGTGTTTACTGACAGCTGTCTCTGAACATTGAATATAATTCCTAAAATTCACAAGGGAAATGTGGTACCTATTGGGCCTGAGTGCCTGTCAATGAAGGGTGAAGGAGTGAATAAACAGTGAACCTTGCTAAAGTACAGATGTTGTCAGGAGAACAAATAAACAAACCTCCGAAGATTAGCTGTTCTTCCCTCCATGCTGGTGGCAGTTTGAGACTAGCTGATGTTTGTCTTTGCTAACTGAGGAGAAAAGAGCAGGGGCAAGTACTCTCACAAATATTTAGATTCTGTGTGCAAATACCAAGGGCCAGAAGAACTCTTTAGACCAGCAAAGGGAACTTCACTAAAACACCAGGAGGTGATTAGGAAGGTAAACACTTTGACAAAATGCAAAGACATATTCCAGAAGGATGAACTTCTAAGATCAAGATGAAAAAACTTTGGTTTGTTTATTATAGGAAATATGGGTGCCAGTTTGCATAAGTCTTCCCAAAGCAAGAGTCCTTATGCCTAGCAACCTGCTTGAGTCATCAACAATCTCTATATGAGAATGGTCTTTTTCTTTGTAACAATATGCTTTTTAATGTCTGTGTAAATGAATTTGGATTAGGGCTGTTAAAAAATGTTAAAAAAAAATCACGTACACAATTTCTGTCCTTAAGATTTCTCAAGTAATAAACAAGTTTTTTAAAAGTTATTAATTATCAAATACTTTTGCTTAAAACATATTACAATATAACATTAATCTGAACCCACTTCAACACAATTGCATGGTTAGAGCATGTTCAACCTATTGACTGATCTTATACTCTGAACTGTGTTAACAACTAGAATTGCATACGTTCCTATTTTTAAATTATATACAATATCAATAAAGCTACACAATGACATTATTTTAAAATAATACGTTAATATAGCATTTCCAGAATGATTTAATAACCTTCTTTTGAGTTTATGATTTTTGAATAAAGGAATCCCAAGAATAAAAAATAAAATGTTTATTTTTTGAGGCCTTGATTTGAAGGTTTCTTGTATTATAATGATAGAGCTCACATTCTCAATCGTCTATGCTTAGCAATTTCACTTTGTATTCTGTACAAATTCACCTCAATTTCTGAGATGAAGGGACTTAATTGCATTATAGTGCAGGTCTCTTCAAATAAAGAAAAATTGTCATTTCATCTTACTACTCCTGAATGTGAACTACCCAAAGGGATTCTATTGTTATCCCTGGTCTCCCTTTCCTAGAACTCCTATGAACTTAAAAATACCTGTCAACATTATTATCTCTGCATCAGTGAATTGGACTAGCATAATCAAGGACTTATTGGGAGTAAGATTCGACTATAGAGGTTTATTAACCTGAAGATGAATTCTGTAGCCAGGCTGCCTGCACTGAAGGTGTCAGGGAGATTTCTAAGGAAGCTTCGCCTTCCAGCAAGCCTCTCTACATCTCTACACAGTGAGCATCTCTGCCTAAATTTGCTCTTCTGAAAAGTTCACCTTAATTACCTCTTTAAATAGTCGTTCTCTGAACAAAATGACACTCTTAAGTTCTGAGGATTTGAAATTCATCATTGAAACAGGGAGGGTCACACAATCCTAGTGTTCCTATAAGGATTGAGATTCAAACTAACTTTGTCAATTTTTGATCACCCATTTTATCTTCTTCTAAAATTACACATGAGCATCTTTTTTTTTTCATTCCACTGAGGCTTTCATTCAGAAATTTTGAGCTTTTATTTCCACAGAGAAGATAAATGTCTTCTTGCATTCAGAGTCAGTGACTTCAACACACAAAACTCCCTGCAAGTAGTTTATCATAAGAAGACATAATAAGGGATATTAAAACATCACAGGACCAGTAAAATGATTTTTGAAGCTCATAGAAATGTAAACATTCAGGAATATTAGCAGGTGTCATCACAGAGCAAGACTACAAACATCAGTGTTTGCCTTGATGTGTCTTCTGAGACATTATTAGTGGACATTTTCTGAATCTAGAACCATATCCAGGTATTATAATTATCAACCTCTTAGGTAGTGTGTGTGTGTGTGTGTGTGTGTGTGTGAGAGAGAGAGAGAGAGAGAGAGAGAGAGAGAGAGAGAGAGAGAGAGAGAGAGGAGAGAGAGATAGAAAACAACTACGGTCAGCTGTCTTCCCCTTTAAGGTATTATATATACATTATGAAATCCCACCCCTTTCCAAGTTAACTTGATCTGTGAAATGAAAACTCCAGCACAGCTTTGACCTGTGTCACCAAAGCAATAATACAGAGTGGAAAGATTATATATGCGCATATATAGCCAAAGACTTTTTGTGGGTTTTTTGGGGAAAAAAGGACGAGATAACTGTTGACATTGTCTCTAAAGGTTTTAAACCTAAGAGACTAAAGGAAAAGAGCTGTCATTTAGCTAGATGAAAAATATTGTAGGATAAACTTTTATGAGAGGAAAGTCATCGTAAGCTGTACAACATCCTTGCAAATCAGATAAAACTACTTTCCTGTAGGAGGCAAAGATACATGCCTCTTTGAGTGCCCTCAACACTGACTCACCAGGGATACCTTAATTGTTTTAGTGTTGTCATAGAGACTGACTGAGCTTGTTTATAAGGAGCTGAAGTACAAAAGCAAAACTGATAGTTGCATGCCTGCCACAGAATGAGTGCTTAATAAATAATGGCTATGTGTAGAATTTATGGGATATTTTGCATATTAATATGTACCTAGAACTAAATTTCTCTCTTAATCACACTGTTTAATATCAGTTAATTTTTATGAAACAAAATTGCTTGCAACAAAATGATTCAAGTTGTCATCTACCAAGGAAAATTACAAATAAGTTAAAATGATTAGGATCTTATATGAAATTCACACTTTAGATCAGCATGTACTTTATAGTAAAATTAAATTAATTTTGTGAAAAATATTCATGTAAATATGAATTGGTCACATTAAAATAAAGAAGCTATAACTAAGGGAATTTTAGCTACCTTCCAGGAAGACGTTGAACACTGTCATCAAAGGCTTTGGGCCTTAATAGTGCCAAACATATTTTCCTCTAAATTACTCAGTCCCAGTCTAGTCAAAGTTCAGGGTACTCAGGGCCGCAGTGATCTTTGTACTCATCTGGAAATTAAGCACTGCCTCTAAGTTCAACAATGCAGACCTTTCCTACCTAAGGGCGAAAGAAAATTATGTCACAGCATCAGACAAATAACTGATGTGTCAATGTGTGGAAAGGGAAGAGTTTGGCAGTTATGAATACCATGGGTTTTTAAAGTCTACTTTGCAAATTATGGGTAATGAAGCCAGCTGCTATAGTTTAAAGTTATAATTTGAAATACTACTCTCTGTCTCTTAAGGTATAATGTCTATGATGAAGACAGAATAGAAAGTGTGCTGTTTCTCACTACTTCATTACAATAATTATGTTGACTTACTCCTCTGGCAGGTCTTAGGTCCTGCCATTTCTTAAAGGTCAATATTTCCGGACTACTGGATTACTTTGAAAAAAAAAAAAAACCTCATCTATTTGCTTGCATTTCCAGCCAATGGTTGCAAAAGGAAGTTGCTTTGATGTAGCTTATTTCTGTTTCCACAGAGAAGAGAATCCACTAATGTGGATTCTGTATACCTAGAGCAACTGATGGCAATGTGGCTATTGCTATCAGCACTGTTATGAATCATGAAAGAATCCCAGTTTCTGTAGCCTATTTCACTAAAGGAGTTTCTTTTGGGGATCAAGTTTGACATACTGGCACATTGGATCCTGGGCCCACTTGGCCTCATATTCAGGACAAATATGCTTACAGTGACAATAATACCAGTGTATACAATGATGAATAAGAGAAAATATAAGAAAATATTCAGTCCAATAAACTTGAAATAAAATTTCTCATCATAAGGCTGGAGAGATTGCATAGTGAAACTAACCCTCATAACTCACTTAAGAGCTGGGTATTTTAGGTCGTGTTTGTAATCCCAGTGGTCTGACAGAAGGATGATTTGAGCCATGTACCACTGCAATTGATGACTTCAACACCTCACTTTAATCAACAGACAGATCATCAAGACCAAAGCCAACATCAAGAAGAAATGTCATACAATAGGCAAACTAATGTCAGTGCAACAAATCATCTGGATATCCATCTGCCAAAGAATGAAATTCAGCTTTATTATTTACTCTGTATAAAAACTTACACAAAGTAGACCAAAGACCTTAATTTAGAACCTCAAACACAGCAGATTCTCAGAAAAAAATAACCCAAAAAGCATTAAGAGGTCTTCTAAGTATTAGTATAGACAATAACTTTCTGAACTCCAAAAGCATGAGAACCAACCCCGAGAATTAACAAATGGAACTACATGAAATTAACATTTCTACAGAGCAAAAGAAACTATCACCAAATCCCACAAGATAAGAACAAAACTTCATTAACTATATTTCAAATTGGAGGCTAATATACAAAATTTACAAAGAACTGCAAAATTTAAACACCAAATGCCAGCCAATCAACAAAGAGGCTAATGAACGAACAAACTCAAAAGACAAAATACAATTAGCCAATAAGAATTTTTATAAGTATTGGATGTTAAATAAAGAATAATCATACTATAATCCACAGAAGGAGATGGGCTGGGAGAAAGGAGAGAAAGGAGAATGGGGTCAGGATGTATTAAACTAGAAAAGAAAAGATATGACATATATTCTCCCTCTCTCTCTCTCTCTTTCTCTCTCTCCATATATATATATATATATATATATATATATATATATATATATATATATAGTATAATATGGTGGCTAGGAGATTTTCTTCTGAAAACTTTCCATTTCACTCAGTTAGATGACTAAACTGACAGTTGGATTCTACAGTCCAGGTGATTCTTGGTCAGTATAACAATAAGAACATTGATAATACTTCCATTGATAATAGCTACACCTATAAGCTGTAAGTCCAATTAAGGCAATAGTGACAGAGTGCTTTTAAATTTGAAGAGGCCATAACAAAGTTGATATTTTTTGTGTATTGTATTTTAAAAAAGTGATCAAGATTCCTAGTCATAAAGAAAGCTTAATTGAAATTATTCTAAGATACCACCTTACTCCAATAAGATCTATCATCAAATACCTGAAAAACAAATGTCAGAAAGGAGGTGGGAAAAGAGGAACATTTGTTCACTGATGGTGGGAATGTAAATTAGTCCAGCCATTGTGAGAATCAGTATGAGGGTTTCTCAGAAAATTAAAAATAAATCTATCTTATGTTCCAGCTATCCCACACCTGGTCAATAGACTCCACATATTGCCACAGAGACACTTCGCACAACCATGTTAATGCTAATATATTCACAACAGTAAAGGTATAGAACCTGCCCAGATTCTGACTGCCCAGATAGCAGTCAGTCGATGAATAGAAAATGAAAATGGGGTATATTTATATATTGGAATATTGATTGATCTAAAATAAAAATTAAATCAAGAAATTTCCAGGAAAATAGATTAATCTGGAAATTGTAATATTGAAGTGATCTAATTCAGAAAGACAAAAATCACATGTTCTCTCATATGTTAATTACAATCCTAAATATATAGAGAAATATATGTAAACAAGAGAAGTCTGAAATTCTACAGAGGAGGCCAAGAGATGGTAATATTAGAAGATGGGAAAACATGGTCATTGGCCAAAGGAAACATGGGCTTTGAGAGCAGGAAACAATCCTTGGGGAATATTGGTGACAAAGGGATCCTGTTGGTAGGAGAGAGAGGTAGCCATCAGCGCCTGCACTAGGGCTAGCACCTCAGCCTGTGGCACAAGGTGTGGCCCTTAAAATGGCAGATCCTAGTACACCAGTTGAGCCCCAAGGTTGGAAAAGTGCACAGGGGTGGTGCCTGCTTTACAGAAACCTGCTTTACAGTTCACCAACATTGGCTAAACGAATAGACTAAAAGCTTAAACATCCAAGTCTAACTTTCCCAACTTTGTTCACTTCTGCTACAGCGAGCTTTAGGTAGGCTGATTGAAGTGTTTGAAGTGTCTAGTAAGCATGGATCAAAGCAATTGGACCTCTCCCTTATGCAATGACATGCTTTCTCCATAAGCATCCCTGTTCCTTTCAAAATGAAGTAGATCTGCACTGCGAAGCTGATCTCCAGGGTCTGAGTTTCTTGGCATAGTAACTCTGCCACCATTCATCCTCTTGGGGACCACCCTACTTCCACAAAAGTCCATAGGGGTAGTGACAAGAAGGAAATGGAGACAGGAGATAGAAGATAGAAGAACCACAGAATGATTTAAAAATTTCATAATGTAATCTTTTTTAAAAGTAAATACATAAAAAGTGCCAGGGTTAATCTTCACCATAGAACAAATACATATAACAAATTCAAATGGATATTGCAACCATCTGCAGGACATTCCATCCAGAAGGAGGTAGGTAGATGAATAGATAAATAAATAAATAAATAAACAAATAAATAACAAATTGGTGGCTGAAAAGCCACAAAGAGTCATACTATTAACTAATTAATTACCCCTTAATCCCTGGCTTGCATGTAATTCAGTGTATAAATACACATAAATATGATATACATAACTTTTCACATCTGGATTGATGGTGCTCCCTTGAAGAACCAATAACTATTTAACAAAACTCCTAATGCCAGACATATGAAGTTTTTTGTAGATGTAGATTCATCAGATGTAGACATTGATTCAGGTTCAAAGGCAGTTTATTTTTCCAATTCAATCACTGGTGGTTAGATCTTGAGCGCGGGACTTTTAGGCCTCCATACAATCTACTCTTAAAATGCTAGCTCAAACAACATAGAAGGCTTCAGCCTTAGCCTACATACAGTCTCAACCTTTGAAACTTACTGCTGACTAACTCCTTCTGTGCTCTGACTTTTCTGGTTCAACTCACTCATTGTTCTGGCCCAAACTCTCCTCCAAGATCAACCTGACCAACTGATCAAACTGGTTCAAATTGACCTTGTGAGCAGGCTCACTGTTTCTGATCAGTCTTTTCTGATATTGGCAAATTCTGGCTGATTCTCCGACTACCTCAGACTGAACTGCTCTGCTCAGCTTCAAACTGATTTATTCTTTCATTCTGATATCGACTTCTGCTGCAGAGCTGCCTCTATGTCTCTCCCCAACCCTGCCTGCTTCAGACTGTTCACTTCATACTCCTTGATGCATTGGACATTGTAACTGGCCCTGTTCTGAGCTGAGAGCCCAGTTTTATATCATGAGAGTTGCCGGTGTCATCACTCTAACTCATTCTGTCAATTCTTCCTCTGATTAGTCACTTTGTCTGTCCTTCACTGACTCATCTCATATGTCACTTCTTGTGTGACACTGAATCTTTCTGAGCTCTGCTTCATATGTCTACTTCCACACTGTTTCTGTCTTACATATTAAAGGTGTGGGCCACCTTCTTTGAATACTGGGATTAAAATTGTATGCCAACATTCTTAACATATGTTTTACATTCCATCTAGATGATATAAGCCTCTAAATGTGATTTCTTCGTATAGTCTCCTGTAATATTGACTATTCCTAACTTTCACACTGGTCTATGCCTCTACAGCTCTTTCTTAAGTTGTTTGCCAGGGATGTCTAAGAGCCTCCAAAAACCTACAACCTATACTGTTGCCCTTAGTTACCTCCCCAGAGATAGAAGGTAAGTCCCACTTGCTGAAGATGCCATGTATTTCATAAATAGGGCCCAGAGGTTTCTGAACTGACCTGAATCTTCTGTCCATGAGGATTAACCTCATGGTACCATAAGACACTATGCTATCTTCCAAAGACAGAGGCAACCAACAATCCCACCCAGCTATGATGCCCATGTACAGTATCAACGACTAGCATGGCATAATAACCCTACAGGTCCAGAAGTAGAACACATAAATTGATGAAAACCAAAGGGTCTCTAATTGAACCTGAAACCTTCTCAACAAGAAAAATACTATGCCTGCTACTGGAAACTTTCTAATCAGTACTAGAGACATAATGGACTTTGGGAAAGGATCTCAACCACTAATTTACTAAATAAACATAATCTCTAATGACAATCTATAAATATTTGTTCTTATGCCCACAGAGAAGAATAGTCTTCACCTCTCATGTAGGAAACTTCTCTTTGCAACTTACAGAGATCGCTACATAAAATTATAAGCAATCAACATGTAGTTGTAGAGCCCATTCCCAGTGGATACATTTATAAAAACACCCTAACACCTGCGGCTCAGGAAGCATTGCAGAAGAGAAAGCAGAAATGTTGTAAGAGGCAAAGGATAAATGCCTTTGCTGTGAAATGGTGTCTTCTAGTAACACGAAAAGCTAAACCCACAAACTCTCACCATCATTACTGCCCAAAAAAGAGCTGAATGAAGAGGACACCAACAAAGATGCCAAACTGCACAGAGAAAAGAGAAAAGCCTACAAGGCCTCAACCTTACACAAAGTACTGTAGACAACTGACAAAAGCTAAGATTGAGCGATGCAGCCCCAGGAAAGAACAATGTTGTCCAATGCCAAATTGTTAACTACGGAAACATACATACGAGTAACATTGCGTAGATCCAGCAGGCTACGTTTGGGAATATATATGTATACACAAATACATATATACACGTAATAACAGTCGATAGAGAATGAGGCCATGAATTTGAAAAGAAGAGTGAGCAGGTATACAGGAGCACTTGCAAAGAAGGAAAGGAAGGAAGAAATGTTGTAGTTAAATAAGACAATATCAAAAATATTCAACAACTACAAAATGAAGGCACACCAAAGTGTCAGATTTAATCATTGTTTAAAATGACCACTTTTAAGGAATTATGACTGCAAGAAGTATTCAAATGAGGTTTCAGAGTCAGGGTCTATTGGTGGTATATACTAACAAACAATTTGGCTCTGTTCTACCTGTGTCCTAAAATTTTGAGTGAGACCAAATCAAAATTAATGGACAAATTAATCTTTGGTGTTAATTTCAAGACAGCATAGTGTTCAGACTGTTGCTGGACCATCCCTGGCTCCTACTCCTCAGGCATACAGTAAAAATTCAAAGCAAAACGATGAGAAAATATGGAAAAATATACAGATTAACGAAGAACAGAGCATAAGGAGATTTAAATTAGAGGACAGTACAGACTTGAGAATACAACTGAGGTTGTCAAAAAGACTAATGCCATTTTTAAAAAAGCCTTTCCCTTTGCACTAGAAAGATGCCTACAAGGAAAAACCTGACCCATTAAAGTGTCCTGGGTGTGAATATATAAAACAATCTTTCCTTCCAGAAGTGATGTCTGAGAAGATAGAACTTCCAGAGTTATTTGCTCATACATGGGTTCTAAAGAAAAGTGAATTGGGCAAGGCAATATGTAGTAGGGCTGTATTCCCTTCAGGGCGGTCCATGAAGTTCTTGTGCATGGATCTCTGAAGGTGATGGCTGAGTTCCAATGAGGAGCCAAGGATGCTGGAGATGTAAGAAAGGTGGAACATCTACTGAGGAGGCAGCAGATATTGAGTGGGCTGGAACAAGAGAGACGCCATGCATATTGCAATGGCCTAGACTATAACGGGTGGATAGGCCAAACCTGTTAGAGCTCAGATGATGACATCATGAGACCTAGATTTTAGGCATGGACCTACGGATGCTTGACACTTGTCCTTCTGGGTTTCAGGCTTGATTTTGTGAGTTTCCCTTAGTTATTGTCTCCTTCTCTTCTTTTAGCAGGAATATTTTATTTTGTTCTTCTGCATATTGGAAGAGTGTTACTTATTTTTCAAATTGCAACTGAATCATAATTAACGTTGTTCTTGAGTCTCAGCAAAGACTCATTTTTGAGTAAGGAGGGAGCTCTGAAGACAGTGGAGACTTCTGAAATTGGACCAAATGGATTTAGCATTAAGAGACATTAATAAGTCTATGTGGGATAGAAACAGAATTTTATAGTTTGAATGTGAATTTTTTTTCCAAATGTGCATATGTTTCAATACTAGTTTCCCAGTTGGAGCTACTGTTTTTGGCAGATGTGGGAACTTTGAACATGGAGCCTACCTCACAAATGTAGCCCAATAAAGATGAGTCTCCCAGGTGGTAGCTGAGTCCCACCTCTTGTCCTGAGTTTTGTTCCTGATCCTCTTACATATAGACAAGTGTCACACTGTAAGCTCCAGCCTCCAGAGGGGTCCATCCAGATTCAGCGTCTGTCCCTTGATGATGGACTATGCACTTTGGAATTGTGAGTCTATTTATGCCCCCCACTCTTAAGCAACTTGTGGCAGGTATATAGTGAGAGCATGAGATATGGATTGATAAAATATTTTGCATAATTCTATAGAATTATTTCTGTAAAAATTTGTTCTGCCTGCCTCCTTCTAAAGGGGCCATAGTATTAGATTTTGTTAGAATTTAAGGGGGAAAAGTCTTAGAAGCAAGCCCTGGCACAAATTGATGCTATGAACTCATTACATTATATTTTACTCATGTAAATTTAATAGAAAATATAGTTTGTATTTTTCATTCATCAAACATAAAATTATAAAAATAAACATAAATGGATTATATTTTTGTTTATACTAGATTACAAGTGATAGTAAGTAAACTGTTGTTTTATTTCCTCATCTCAGAGTACCATGATATTTTGGGGGGTTACAATATAACTGGGAGGCTCTGAATCCTCCCAGTCATTTATGCTTAATAGCCTCAGTTTGCAGAGGTTGTTGTTTGCCACTGTCAGTATAACAGACATAGTGATAGATGCTGAAAAAATCTGCCAGGGTTGGGGAGTGCATCTATGTGTGGAGAGACTGCAGATGATGAAAGATACACAGTAAATTCAGTAAATAGGCTGTTTATTCTAAATACTCCACTTATTACCATAAAGTAAATTAAGCAACGTGGAAATAACCTAAGCTGCTCTAACACTCTGCTTATCTTAATGTATTGTCTCAATATCACTTTCAAATAAAGCTGTTTGAAATAGTATCTGCAATCTACATTTTTGATCTGCCTAAATTGCTGCTGGCTTCAGCAGAACATTAATGCAAATCTAATGTACCTGCTGGTATGATTAGCTGAGTCAAATGATGGCATTTAAGTAACACCTAAATAATCTTAATTAGGATCTTCAACTCATCTTAGCACTCAGAACTCTACAGATGGATAGTCTTAATTATCAGCCTTTTGATTAGGATAACAGCTCTAATCAAGATGATGTGAGCTGATAGACAGGGTATCAGTAAATTAATGATTGCTGTGAAGGGGAAGTATGAGCAAAAATAAAAATAAAAGAATTGCTTTCTATGAGACATGACATGTGTGCAAGGGATTACGTGTGAAAAGATGGAGATCTGAGCAAGGAATCATGTATTGGAATTAGTCATAGTCAGGTATATTGGACCCCTTACTGACAGCATTGGATACATTATATTATTATATTAGTCTTGAATTCAAATAAAAACAATAACATATAGGTTATGTTACTACTGTGCCTAAATATTGTTTTCTTAGTAAAATAGAGTGGATTTTTCTATATGCCAATCAAAACTGTGGAAAACACCTCATTAGAGTAGCAAAGATATGATAAGTGGAAGTCTGGATAATTTCATATGCTTTGCTAACTTACTTCTAAGGAAATATAAATTTTGTAGTTTTAGCTTCCTATACAGTAACAATGTGGTTAGTTAGCCATAAAAATATAATAAAATCTTTTCTTGATATTGGACTTTGATTCATTTACTTCAAAGCTCCACTAGCATTTACTAATGAAAAAAAAAAAGCAAGCATTGTATTAACATTCTTTTACACAGGACTGTGTACTGACATTGGACTGATGGAAAGGAGAAGTTCACCAGCCTTTATTTGTGCTTGATCATCTCAGGTCTCCAACATGAAAGATACCGTACCATTTCACTTTCTTCACTCAAGGCTGGGTAACAGTGCCCCATGTTTATTCTCCTACCTTGGCTTATTGCCAGGATGGATCCTCTGGTCCAACTTAAGAATGGCAGGATTAGAAGAAAGAGGACAGAAAGAGGAGGAGGGAAAAGAGAGGAAAAAGGGGGAGGAGGAAGAAAAGGAGGAGGGGGAGGAGAAGAGGAGGAAGAGGGGTAGGAGTAGGCAGGGGAAGAAGAAGAGAAAGGGACCTGCTTTGAAGACATTCTCTGAGAGATTCTCTTCTTGGTAGTTCTTGTTGAAGCTCCTGTACCCTTGTGAGTCCTATCAACACCAGGCACTAGAGAACTTTCCCTAAAACTCCCTCACTTAACCAGTGTATGTAATAATGTCAGGTTTATATTCACAAACTGGATATTTTGAAGATGATGCCAGTGGAGGTGAGCTGTGTTATTCTCATCTACATGCAAAGCACAAGATGATAACTGAGGTCTGAGTAAGTGAAAAGGGAACAGATTGGTCCCAGGCTTAGGAAAATTGAAAAGAAGACACTTCTCAGTGCTTGCCTTAATGTTCACATTTCCTGCATGGGCTGGGAAACCAAGAATTTAGAAGTTGTTTGCACACTCTATAAACCATCCATGCTGAAAAAATACCTGTTAATTTTGCACCTAAAAATCTTTCCCTAAAATATATAGTGAATACATGTGACCACAAATCCATCACACACAAATCAAGATGTTTCTCCTTGTAAAACTACAAATAGGGCATCAGACAACCTGAATTTGATCCCTTGAAACCACAGCATAGAGAGTTAGAAGAGAATTCTACAAATAGTCCTTTGATCTCCACACAAGAATATAAGGATACAAACATTTTTTTTCTGCTTTCCTTGGGAAAAGCAGCAATGGGAACTACTCCTTTCATTCTTGCAGTTCTCACCTTCATCATTAACATCTCTGACAATATCATCTTTCAGTTTGCTAACTTATCTTCATATAACTCCCTTCAAATGGCCTAGACTATCCTATCTTGTGTCATTTGTGAATGATCACATTGCTTTCAGAGTCTTATCCTCTTAACAACAGTTCCTTTTTGTGCATTGGTATCTAATTCTAACTCCTCCAGATCTTATGAACCTCTTTATGTTAGTATGTTGGAGATACTCCTGCAAAGTACAGCCCATGACTTTAAATAATGTGTGTGCTTGGAACTGGGAGCATGGCTTGGTAGACAAAGTGCTTACTATGCAATTGAGAAAAGATGACTGAGGTCTCCCCAAACCACATAAGGAGGGCATGCTGGCTTGCAGCTGTAACCTCAGCTCTAGGATGGGAGAGACAGACTCCTGGAGCTCACTGCCAGCCATTTTACCTGAATCAGTGAGATGTATATTCAGTGAAGACATCCTGTCTGAAAAAAAAATAAGGTAAAAAGCGATAGGGGATGACAACCTCTGGGCTCCAAAAGCACACAAAAGACACACAACACACACACACACACACACACACACACACAGTGCATGCACTAATTTACAACCATTATCATCCTTTCTGTTATTATGACCCCATCAGTGAGACTCAGAAATTTGCGGTTGTGCTGGTTGGCATCCCCTCTTCTTCCATCTGTGGTAACCATGGTCTAACTCTGATTCACAAATAATGTAGCAATTACTTTTTGAATTATTCCTATTTTAACTCGTCTTTTTTAGCCTTTTCTTTTCCACACTATCTTCTCTTGTTGAACTTTAGTAACCATGCAAGTTCACCTGTTGGCCTGCTAAACCAATCACCTTGTAGACCTGAGACTGAAGTTCTGGACAACCTCACCAAACAACGAAAATGAAAACATTGTTGTGATCTCCCCCCAGTGTTGTCTGGCAGTATGTATCCTGTAAAATGTCTAGCTGGTGTGAAAGTGTCCATGTTGCCATTTAAACACTACCCATCTTTCTTGCCTAATTTCTCCATCAGTATAAAGTCCTAAACATCACTGTCAGACACAAAAATGGTTTTGTGATTTTCTGTGTGTATTCCCAGTTCTAAGCTCCATTTCCATTCCTGCTGTGTGATCAGGTTTTACAAAAATGTCTGAGCATAATTCACTTTGCATAAGAATGTTTGTTGTAAGAAAATTCTCATTTATGCTTTTTGCTTCTATTTCAACATAAAACATAAGAAAAATTTTATATCGAATCTGATAGCACCTCAATCATTACACAATCATAGTATAAATAATATCTAATCATGACTATTGTGATTTAGGACATGTATTTCTCTGTATCCATTGGGAATGCTCTTTGGAAAACAAAATTCACGGACACCTGGGTCCTTTATAGATACAATGAAGTGGTGTTTATATGTAATATGTGCACATACACCATAAGATATAAGTAGTCATTAGTAGATTGTTTCTAATGCCTTATGATGTAAATATTAGTAAATTATCATTATATTGTATCACTGTGGGCTATAACACAAAATTAAGTTAATAATTAAGTTAATTGCATACAATGTATAAACGAACTATGATATCCTTACTGGTTACCATATATTTTATTTTAGAAATAAATATAATTTTATTTAAATATATTATATATGCAAGTCCAGATTTATGTACTATGTAGAAAGTGCTCAAATAGTATTTTGGACTAAGATTGCCTTAGTGTAAAATTTGAGTTTGTTTTTAATCAGTAATTATGTAATCTGTGGTTAGATGACTTACTGGCACCACCAGTAAAGATGCCAGTCCCTTATTATCATATACCTATATACTGAATTACCATAGTCTATTATTCAATTATCAATACCTATTATTGATATGATATGTACACTTTTCATCTTAAAATACAATTATATTATATTATCATTTTGAAAGTATTTATTTCAAAATGACAGCTGACATGTAAATTTTAATAAAGGTATATCATAACACCTGGAAGTATTGGTAAGCCGACTATTACATCATCTTCATAGATGAGTTTTTTTCACATATGTTTGAGTTAGAATCAGAGACATATTTTATCTATGTGCTATCAAGGATGGTAGATGACATCAAGTTTTGAAAATGTCATGACAAAGATTTATGTCTCCTTATGAATTCCTGGGAGTCTACCCAGACCTTGGAAATGTTTAATAATTGTCATTGGTCTTAATTAATAATCTGATGATAATGACATTCTTGTCAAAAGCCTTTCATGATTTCCCATTCCCCATCTAATTAAACTTGAAATAAATCTTGCATTAATCATAAGATTCAAGGCATTTTCTGTGACACTTTTCCAATCTCCCACTCTTGTTGATTCCTCAGAGGATGGACTCAAGCTATATTTGTGCTTTCCAGGATATTTTTTTTAAAAATCACTATTCATTTATGTGCCACTTTTCTTCTTCCTTGGTCCTTTACAACATGGACTTTACTTAGACTTTCTCTCTACTCTGAATTGCTGCCTTATCATTCTCTTTCAGGACCTATGCTAAATGTATACCTTGTATAGATAATTACTGATATTATAACCATCTATGATTATGAATTACAGTATTATTTTCACTTATTCATGATTCTGAACTAGATAATTATCAAATGAGGATTTTTATTTTATTTTTTTATTATTTATTTTTATTTAATAATTGTGGTTATCATACCACATATACCATAATATTTTGATTATAGGAAATGATTCATATATGCATATTATAGATATAATTATATATGAATAGTTCATATATATATTATATACATAAAAATGTGTATGTGTAAAACAGAACTAGAGATGGAAATGTTTCTATGTAGATAAGTTACTAAATATAAAATAAAGTGTGGATTTGATTATCACCAATGCAAAACAATAATAATTTTGGTTTTTGATGAACAATATAATGTGACAAATTCTTTAAAGAAAAATTACAAACATTGAGTAGGATGCAAGATATTTAAACATCATTTTATTTGGAGTCAAAAATGCCAATCTCATATCATGTTGTTCCAACATGAATCCAAATAAATAGAAGATTTAAAGATGAATTCATATTGAAAGGCGCTCAAGCAGGACCTAGAAGCAGAAAGTGAAACAAAACATGGACGAATGTTGCTAACTGAAATGTGTCTTTCACCATCTCTAGTGTACTGGGCACTCTCATATTACTCATTATCAATATGGAAACATTTTCCCAGTTAGGACTCCAACTTCCCAGATATATGTAGGTTTCTGTCAAGTTGATTGAAAAATCAACCAGCAAAGAGGAACTGAAACAATTTAAGATACTTCATGATTTTACTAATATAATGCGATAATATAATTTTTACCAAATGAGTCAAAATCTAATTGAAACCACAACAGTTTGATATTTGCTATTGAAATAAATGACACACTATTATATATCTAAATAAACAAAAAATTTCTGAGAAAATGCATTGGGGAAAGCAAGAATATTATACATGAAACTGAATGTGACAAATTTCCCTAAAGATAAGTAAAATTAATATCATAAAAAATATTGAACTCTACAAATAATAGTACATACTCTAAAAAAACAAAATGATGTCCTGTCATTTAAATCTTGATTATTATGCTGTTTCTAACTAAAGAAATTTAATCTAACTACTAAATTCTGCTCCTATTTAAATATTTTCTCTACAACTGCATCTCTTCATTCTCCTGAAAACAATTGTTCAAGACTTGCTGTTACAAGTTCCATTAATTTCTAGGCTTCCTTTCATTTGAAAGAATTGATACAATGATAATTGTAGTGGACTAGAGGAAGCAGGAGGGTTTAAGAATTAACAATACACCAAAGAACTATTTTTGCCTGTAACTGGATAATTAGTGTTCATGAATTCAAAGAATGCTTATATTATATACACAGTAAGCATTTTAATACTTTACCTTACAAATGAAAGCCATATATACATAATTGTTTAGGCTCCTGTAATGTTGGAAATATCATAGTGACTTTCATATAAAATATGTCAGTGATAAAGTTCAGTTAGTTTAACATTGAGAATAAAATGCTCGGCACAATCTGTCACATATGTGAAATCCTGTCCACTGATTATTGTTTAAGATTATTTTTTGAAAAAAATATAATTAGGATTCTTTGTTCTCCATGTGTCTAGTGATGCCTAAGAATAGTTGACAGCAAAAATAAGCACTGGTCATGAACTTTGTAATATAATGGGCCATTATTTCAGCAGTTAAACTAGAGAAAAAGACACACTGCCAAAGTCTAAGAATTCTCCACCCTTGCATTACAAAGAAGGAGTAAGATCAGGACATAGGAAAGTTGGAGCTCAAGTGCATTCATCAGTTATCTGTTGTTTATGTTTAACACAAAGCCATAGTCAGAATCACTGCATTGTCCTCTTAAAATTATTGTGAGAGTCAGTCCCAATTTTGCACAGACACATATTACCACGTATACAGATGGCGATAAGTAGTTGGGATAAACATGACATCCGATTTGACCATAATAATCTTTACAATTAATGCACAAAAATATCATGATGTGTACCTGGAATATTTACAATTTTTCTTGTCAATGTTATATCACCAAGGTTGGCTGCTGGGATATCTTTTCAATTAACATTCATTACATTTCCCTTTACTGCTATGTGCAGATCAATGTGTTGAGTGGAGCAAAAGTACATATCAGAAAAGTAGAAAACATGCTAGATGTATCTCCATCACTCTTTCTGAGTTTTGTGCTATCATTTTATTGTCATGTCAAAGCTTTGCTTTTCTTTAGATTTTTTTCTTTGATTTTTGAGATTATTTTCAGATTATAGTGTAATTTTATCATTCCCTCCTCATTTTCTTCCCCTCAAACCCTCCCATATATTTATTCTTCCTCTCTTTAGAATTCAATCTCTTTTATCATTAATTTTTGTTAGATGTATGTGTGTGTGCACACACACACACACACATGCACACACACACACACACACACACACATGCACTCACATGCACACACACGCACACACACACACATGCACACACATGCACACACGCACACACACACATGCACACACACACACGTGCACACACATGCACATACACACATGCACACACATACACACACATGCACACACATACACACACATGCACACACATGCACACACATGCACACACACACACACACACACATGCACACACACACACACGCACACACACACACACACACATGCACACACATGCACACACACATATTGCTAAATAAAATTTGAACAGTCAGTCCATATAATGTTACTTTTATGAAAAAATTAGTTTTTTTAAAGATTTACCTTTTAAAGTTTATTTTATCATGTATTTCAGTGTTCTTGAATTTATGTATGTGCACCACATAGAGTATATGGTGCCTATAGAGAGAGGAGGGCAACAGGACCCCTGGAGGTAGAATTACTAACATTTGTGAGTATAAACATTGGTATTGGGAACCAAAACCAGGTCCTGCATGGAGCCAACTTTCCATTCGCAGAATTTCACATATTCTTTGAAGAAGGTGATAGAGTCATAGTGTGCATACAGTCATTACCTTTGTGCTTTTAAAAAATTTAACATATTATTGTGTTTCAGTCATTTTATCAGCTTACTTTATACAAACTTCAAGGCCAATGCTTACATCGTGATGCAGGCCACTACTTTGACACCAGTGATGCTGAGACAGGAGGATCATGAGTTTGTAGCTGGTTGGGCTACATAGTGAAACTCTGCTTCCAAAAACATACAAAAAAGTTGTTTCATAGTAAGCCGTTTAGTAAAGTTATTTTGGTATTTGGTTTCTACATATTGGTTAGAAATCTCATATGGGCAAATTGAGTGTCTTGTGCAAGGGGCATGTATTATGACTATTGAGGCCAAAATCTTAAACTCTTTGGACTGAAGACATGCAACAAACCGATGTGAAAAAAATCAAACAGAAAATGTGACTCGAGTTGGAAGCTCAGATGTGGCTTTTGCTAGGACACTTTTCCTCTAGCCTAGTGTGCTCACTGCCTCCAATCCATGTGAAAGTCCCTTACCAACACCACTCTGTCTCAAGTAGAAGGCAGAGGACAAGTCTCTTTCTGGTGTACTGTAAAACATGTGATAGCAAAAGGGTTTCTTTTCTGAGTTAACCTTTAATCACATATTGCCAGTCATAGATTCATGTGATTCTTTACCTTGGGGGATGAGTCTTCCTTGCTAACACCAACAGAATAATTTTAAATAACTATAATCATCTAGATTCATGTGCAATAATAAGCTGTTTCTTCCTGTGAAGAATTTTCCAGAACTTCAATCAAAATATGTTAAGGACATGAAAACAGTGGAGCAAGACTCATACACACAGGACCACTGAGTGCAGAAGGCAAACTCAAAAGGAGAAATTAGCATTTAGAAAGTCTTCACAGAGAACTTACACTGGGAATCATGGAAGCTCACACCGCCAATTGCAAACTTAAGAGACACAAAGGCCTCCTGATTCTTATTTAGGAAGAACTTGAAGGAAGTTTGTCTCTCTAAAGTTTTCTGGAAGTTAACTCTACAAGGAAAGTGGTGATGTTGGTTATTATGTTAATTAGCACGGCCACATGTTAACAGAATTGTGCATCTTACAATGTGCATGACATAAGCTACTTAATCACATTTATTTCTCAGAAATAATTTTATAAGTAGGCACTATTTCTATTTTAACCAACAATTTAAAATTATTTCCTATGCACATGTTGCTTTATTGGCTGCTAATCAAATTACAATCGTATAAGTGTGCATTCATAGTAGTTGTTATTCACATTATACTTTCTGCATACATTACTGGTCAGATGATTTAAGTCAGAAGTGACATAGATGGGCTAAATCAGGTACAACTTTCTAAATATTATTGTAAAGTGATGCTTAATCAAATTTATATGATACTTAAAATACAAACAGACAAAAAAAAAAACCTGTCTTCCATAGAAAGGTAATGAATTGTTAGTTAGGTAAACATACATTTATAATCTCTGAAATCAGTAATTAAATGGGAACTGAAATGTTCTTACATGTTTGCATACCATAAAATTGCAGTATTTTAGCACACAGTAATTAATTCATATTTAACATACACTCCTGTATGCTTGATTAAATGTCAATTAGGTGCCTGTGTGTGAAAAATCAGCCATCACAAATTTGTGGCAATATTAAGATAAATCTAACAATTTTCTTCCTGCCAAAAAATTTATACTGGTCGAAATGTTAATTCAGTTCAATTTTTAACATTTTTTGGCATTATCACATAACATATTAAATCTACCTCATGAAATAATTCAACACAAATATTGACAGCACCAAAAAGAAAAACAAATGTTTTCTTATAAGACTTACTTTTGGATGAATTCAGACATTTTATTAGTTTGTTTCATCATATCTTTAACTAAGTTTTACCATTACTTTTTCTATTTCTTCTTTTGGATAATCAACAAGTTTGGCTATGTAGAAATTTTTCTTAAATGTATTTTTCACATAATCTATATCAATGCTGTTTAATAAACATTATATTTATTATATGCCTATATTCAACTAGATGATTATTCAGAAAGACTAATATTTATTTTAGATAATTAAATATAAATAAGACTAGTTCATACATAATTCCTATGATTTATTTATCATGATTTATATCTGTTTGGAAAATGATATGCATGATTGTGTGTGTCTGTGTGTGTGTTTGTGTGTATGTGTGTGTGTGTGTCTGTGGTGTGTGATTAAGAAAAAAGAGAGGACAGAGTGTGACATGTTTAATAAAGAGTATTTATTGTTCTTGTAAAGGATCCAGATTCAGTTCCCAGAGCCCATATCTCCCCCAGTCACCTATACCTCCATTTCCAGAGCATCTAATACCCTCTGTTCTTCACAGAGTCTTGAATGCATGTGGTGCACATACACTAATAGCTCATACACATCCACATAATTTTTTAAAATAATTAAATTATTTAATTAATTTGTAAAAATTACAAAAATTTAAAGAGACTGAGACACAAGCAAACTCTTAATGACATTTTGATTGTGTTTTCATGTGCTTCAATATTAAATTAGTCTCCTCTAGTTAAAATAACTCCATTAAAATCATATGCTTATCTATGGCATGAAATAGATATCAATTACCTATGACAATAGTATTTTCATGGGAAAAAACATCAATCTAAACACTTAGGAATATTTTGCCTTTTAAAACGAAGAGTAGAATCTAGAGAGTTATACAGAATAGACACATACACACACACACAATTTTGGATCATAGTACATTTTTAAAATTATATTATCACATATGTAGGTAATGTAGTAATACCAGAGTTTTCCTTTGACCCCTGTATAGGCATCACCCATGTCATCTTTCTATAATTTATAAGTAATATAGTTGCCAATGGTGATATATGATTGTGTATTATATTTTTTTAGAGGACTTATCTAAATTGATAGGCTCAGAAATGTCCTCGAGTGTCTATGATAAGTAGGTATTTAATTGAGAGTCACTGGCAGATTAGAGAAGGTTGTATTATAATGGACTGCAGTTCTACTTTTAACAGATTCAAGCCACATCATTAAGTTGCTAGTGTTCACAAAGCAGCAAAGTATGTTGAAATTTCATTGTTGTTTTTGAGATAAATAGCTATAAGGCACTTTTCAGCTTAATTTTCAACTGATTATGACATACTGTATAAATTGCTGAAACCATATGTGTATTTTTGGCCAGAAATCAGATGTTAACAAAATGTATTTTGATTCATTTTTACTACTCTGTGAGAATAAAATATAAAATTTCCTCCCTCCCCTTTCCTCTTTTCAATGGAAGACCTCACTAGCATGCCCCTGTCTTTAGCTGTTGCACTAACGTTGAGACTACATACTATAGGAATCTTGATATTCCTCATGGGTGTTCTTCAGAGCCACAAGCTACACAAGAGTCTGAAGCAACATGACAACCATTGACTGATGAGTTTTAAGACCTGAAGGACATCAGGCAAGCAGTCTGTGGCCAATCCAGGCAGCACCATTTCGCATTAGCACAATTACCTCTCAAAGAATCATTAAATTTTCCATAATTTAATGTAAAAGCAGTCTGTCCTAGGGCAACAACAAAAACAAGAATTTATCACTCTGCTCTATGCCATTCTCTGATGCCTTCTAGAACATCCCATGGCAGTAGAGGCTCATTAATCTTTGCTTATAAAATCATTTTGGTAGCACAATTGGAAGCTTTGCAAAGAGCCAAACATTAAAGTAATTGTATTTTGTATTCAGAAACCATTTTAAAGGAGCAATAATAAATTGTCAAAATTCTGTTTCTATTTTTGATTCAATCCTCATCTTTTGCCAAATAACATACTTCATTCAATGAAAGTAACTGTGTATATTTGAAAAAAGTCTTCTCAATATTAAGATCCATAGAGTTTATGGAAATGAGTTGATTGTATTCCAACTTTTTAAATAAGGACTTGTTATTGACACTATAATGATAAAATATCCTACTCACAAAATAAAACAATGTATGCAATATTCAGAAGCTAAAACCCAACAAATACAAAATATTCAGGATATGAACTCCAAGTCATACAATATAAAATAATTCCTATTTAAAGTGGTATGAAGAAAATTTTGGTACATTTTCCTCAAAATCTAGGGGACAGAATAGTGGGTAATGCAGCATGAAATGAAACATGCTCAATATTCAACATATGCATATGTAAAATGCAAAAATAAACCTTATAATATTAATGAAAATGTAATTTCGTCTGCTTAGGGATTATACTAAATTTATGTCTGCATAAATATATATGTTTCTATTGTCTCAATAACTTTTCATATATTAATGTGAATGTATAATTATGTATTTATTCCTTTAGACATGCTTTAATGGATAAGCTAATCGGTGACTCCAGAAGAGGACCTGAGTTACATTCTCAGCACTCATATGGACAGCACACAACCATGTGCAAATCCAGCGTCAAGGGTGTTTGATACCTCTGCACTCTGTACACAATGCAGTCATGTGCAAAGACCATTCACTCACATATGTGTATATATATAATAGAAATAAAATAATTTATAGAAAAGATATAGAAATGAATAGAGACAAATATAAAAAAGTATATGAAAATATGATGATATCATAATGAAGCCCATTATTCTTTAAGTTAATATAGGTAACAAAAATACAGGGTAATAAATTATTCACTTGAAAAAATCCATTGTTTTAAGTGTCCTGTTTTAAATCATCATATTATTGAATTATGCATTTCTTATGTATTATAAATTTTTGAGGCTAAGTTTCCTCTGTCTGTGTAGTAACATTGTGTGTTTGAGTTTATGATAGTGTAACCTTCTCAGCTTCACATCAAATTATTTCATTATAAAATAATATTATAATATAATATTATATTATCAAAAATTATAATTATAATATCAAAAAATTAAATGAATAATTATGAAGAATAAGGAATCAACTTGTAGCAGAAATATATTTTGGAAAGCTATCATCAACTGATACAAAGATATACAAGAGTGGAAAAAAGTTGAAAAGAAAGATGGTTTCCTTAATTGCAATAAAAAGAAATTCTTGCTTTATTTTCTTTTATTTCAAACAGGTTTTCAGCAAATGCCTTAGAGTAATCTAGAACTCATTGTGTAGATCACTTGGATTTTCAAAGTACTGATCCTCCTGCATCAGCTTCCACATTTCTAGAATCAAGGAACTTAGTATCATAACAGCTACAAATGAAGACTTACATATTCAACATTGTTACTATAATGTTACTATAATGGAAGATACTTCAAAAGGAATTCATAGCTCTTTTTTAACTATATTAAAACACAAAACATGAACATGAACCATAAAATGATAAATTCAAATATTTCTTGAAATATAAAGAGTTAGTTAGAGAATATGGAATGAAGGCCCAGGAAAGTAAATAAATAACTACAGAAATGTGAAGAATGGAGTTTGGATCCTCAAAACCAATGTAAGTGTGTGGCTGACCAGACTGCCCCTCTACAACTCCAGTGTGCTAGAGGCAGATATAGAGGGTAACCAGAATAAAATGCCTAGTAGAATAACCAAATCAGGGAGCTGTAGGAGAGAGAAAAGTTGCCTCAATATGTGGAGTAAAGATTATTAAGGAGGATACCTGGCATCAACCCGATACACCGACAAACTACATGTGCACTCAGACTTATACATAAATGAACCTAAATATATGAGAACATGCATTGAAACACATGCATGTAACAACCACATAGAAATGTGTAACAAAAATAATAGAAAATGAGAGAGCAAGAAAAGGTAAAGATGGCCATAGAAGATGAAAACTATTTCTGTGGCATACTGTCAGAATGCGACCTTTTCAGTAAATATGCTCTGGAAGCCAGTTTTCCATCCCTTTATGACCATGTACTGCATGCTCTTTCTGCATGAAACCTTTGCCAGTCCTTAGAGGACCATGACAGAGATTTCCTGCACGCTGTATAACTATGAGGATGAGAGATAATTGATTGGATAATTGTATACATTGCTGAAATGCCTATTTTAACACTAAACACAAAACATATGTTTCTTTAATTAGAATATTCAATATGAAACACAATAGAACAGAATGAAAAGGTCAAAGTTATAGAAGAGATAAAAAACTAAAGTGTCATGTTGAAGCGTCCTCCTGTATTCTCAGTTGATTAGATGTTGTATTACAAAGGACTAATGAATATGTTGCAGTGTTTCCATCTGTAAATGTAACTTGTGAAAATGTCTACCTATATCAAATAGTTTCATAGACATATCACCATTAAATTAAAATAAATATTATCCCCAGAGAAATGTTTTGGTTTTATTATTTTGGAAAATATAGAAGAAATTATCCAAGTTAAAAACATAAGCTAATGCGAAATCTGCATTTAAAATAAGAGTGTGAATTATCTCATGATTTTACACAGACCTGACAATTACACTGGGTAAAGTAATAATATGGTACTCTTAAGAGTCAGAACTCTGTCAAAACCTGTTTCCAGAGAAAGATATCTGATTTAATACATAAGTAATCTGCTCTTTACCAGACTGCCTAGTGATTTCTAAGGTACCATATCTGAGTTTTCCTTAATGTTTAATAGATATTAATCATAATATTGAATTTCAAAAATTGCATCAAGGAGAATCCCATATTTTCTTTGATATGCAGATAGAAACATTTGGAAATCTGAAATATTTCACCAAACATGCAAAAATATCTGCAGATGAGGCAGATTTTTGAACGCTAGCAAAACATTTATTTTTTGTTTCCTTATACTGCTTTCTATAAGTGGAAAAGAAACTAGCCTGAATCCAGTTCATATGCAAATTGTGAATTGGCCACATAAAACCAGAACATTAATGGCTTAATATTCAGTTGAGGCATTTTGACTCAAGGGCCCTTACCGTTGGCTCCTATCAAGTTTGAAAGTACATCAGGATGCTTAATTAATTTTTTTTACCTTGAGGCTTTACATATTTATAGCAATTATTAACATTTTTTTCAGAATTTGAAACTGACTAATTTATAAATTCTTAAAGAAAAAAACCAGCCAAATAAGTATTCAATGGCGTTTTCTGCTTTATTCCTAATGAAAATATACACACTATTTAATTAATAGCAAATTGATATGAATTCCTCAACATTATTTCATTATTTGTGGGTACAGAAATTTAAGGTGACACAAATTAAATTTTAGACCTAAGAGACACATCAATAGATACCTAATTTCTCAGATAATTTTATTAATGAAGAAAATGTAACTGGGTCCATCTGATTCACAGTTAATGATGATGATTTCTTCTACCAGAGTAAACATTTATGGTGCCATGCAAGGCCACCTCAGCAGAAATGCAGTGAGAAGAAAACATTTTCTTAAACATTAGCATTTCAGGATTATTTTATAGAATTTCACAAAAGAGGCACATTATACTTCCCTATGATCCTGTGTTCCAACCCCCCAACTCACAAACAATCACTCTCCTAACCTCTTTTTCTAATGTATGTTTTTGATGGTAGATAAATGTGGTACTTGTATAAGCATGATAAATAAAGTTTGGTTAGTTTTACATTCATGACTTTCCTCTGTACATTCATTCATGATTTCATTTAATCCTATAGTCATTCTATTATCTTCCATTTTCTACATTAATTCTACTAATACATAAGAATCATTCTGGTTCATTCTATCCCAATATATTGCCAAGATTTTTTAAAAAAATTTTCACCTGTTTATATTTTCATGTTTTATTGAATTTTCTACTTTTCTGTTTCTATTTAACTCTAATGTGTTGGATTTTCTTTCTATTTTCAAACTTAAATATTTAAAGAGTGCATAACCAATACATTTTATATAGTATACTTTATATATGGATATGGATATATATATATATATATATATATATATATATATATATATATATATGACATACGAAAGCATCTGTTTGTGAGATAGAGCATTAAGGGGTGAGAGTGAGAGAGCAAGCAGAAAAGAGAGAAGGGAGAGAGAGAGATAGGAGAGAAAGTAACTCAGAGATTCTAGCTACAGATTTCCTTGCCTATTATTGATAATTTCTGACTGTCTGCCAAATGGCATTTCAAATTATCACTTCTCTTTCAATAAATATTCATATGTAACCACTCCACATTACTTGAATATTTCAAGTTTTCAGTCATTTTTGACAGTAAAATTTTGGTACTCAGTCTCAGTAGTTCAACTTCTCTTCTGATTGTGCTTTTGATGATGAAGATGCTTTGTCTTCATGTATAGATGTTCTATAGGTCTAAGTTGGGACACTCTGATCTTGAAATTTCTTACGGACTCTGAGGTCACAGAGACTACCATTCCTCATAACAAGATTCTGAGATTTCTGGAGATTTCAATTTTGTCCTCATATCCAGATATATCTTCCTTGCACTTTAAAGACTCAAGGATACCCAGATCTGCATGTGTTGCTGGATTTTCAATAGATTCTATCTGAATGAAGAATATCTGCTGTAGAGGAACACTTGGAAGAAGTTTTTGTTTTTTTGGTTTCTTTAAAAATGCAAAATGGGATTTGGATTCGGTTGTGTTCCTACTCCAGCTTTGGAATAGTTGTTTACGAGTTGGGTTTGGAACATTTGATACAGGTGGTTATAATTTGGTTAGGTGCAGTCATTCTGGCACCTGTAGCTGGTTTTGGGGATTATTTGATAAATTTATGACTTTTGCCTTAGGTTTCAAGTTATTTTTTTTTTTTTTTTATGTTTCACTTTTGATTATTTTTTAATTTCTTTTCTTTTTGTGCTTTTTTGTTTTTTTTTTTTTTGTATTTTTTTTTTTTTTTTATAGGTTTCTGATCTTTTTTTTCTTTACTGTGGAGAGACTTTTTTCCTCATAACAAGATTCTGAGATTTCTGGAGATTTTTTTTGTCCTCATATTCATATATTTCTTCCTTGGCACTTTAAAACTCAGAGGGATTGAGTGCTGCATGGGTTTATGGGAACTTTTGCCTTAGGTTATAGGTCTGAAGCCCCAAGAGTGAGCAGTGGGCATTTGTTGGTGGTTCTTTGGTTGGGTTGTGTCATTAGTGTGATAATTCCTAAAAGAACAAAGGTTGGAAAGATTGAGTTTAGAGACTGTGAGCTGAGACACTAGTCTGACTCACTGTCAGCTAGTCCTCTGCAAGCTTAGGACAGACAAAAAATAGGCTGTGAAGATTTCGAACTTTCTCTCATTCTATATCAAGGCTGCTTGCAAAAGTAGTGAAGATTTCTTTCTATTTTTCCTTTTATCTTTCCCTAAATTGAGCGTAAAAGATTGTACCGTACTGCTACAATCCGCCTGTAGTTCTTCATTGTAATCTTTCACTAAAATAATTGAGTATAGAGCATTTGTCTTAAGACTTATTTAAAATTTACCACACTGTTCCACAATTTGCCCTCTCTCTACTCTGTGTAGAAAGTGGGCACTTAGTGTATCCCCTACTTTATAAAGGACACCCTACTAAGGTGATATCCTACTACTCATATACACTTGAATATCACTATCCCACAGTATTATTGACCTACTGGAAGCCACAGCCTTCAAGAAAACTGCCTTTCCCTCTCCCAGTAGCTATCCTTTGCCATGAGCACCTCAGCTTGAGGTGTGATTTCATGCTCATCTGTACTCTCCATGATGTGATTTTTGTCTTGGTGAGCTCATGTAGGTCTTGTGTGCTTTCTCAACTTCTATGATTTCATACATGAAACTGCCTTGTGCCTGGAAAACTGTTTCCTTGTAGTTATCCACCACCTCTGGCTCAGATCTTTCTGCTCCCTCCCCTTTCCTCTATGATGGCCTAGAATTAGAGGAGGGTATATGACTTAAATGTCCTATTTAGGGCTGAGTGTAATCTCTTGTTCTCAATATCTTGATTCATTGAGAGGTCTGTGTTAATCAAAACAAGCCAGAAACAATGACTGTGTGTAAAGTAATCTAGGCATTGATAGGCAAATGCTAAATATTTTCTCTTTTGTAGATATTAGCTTTGAATCTTCCGATATGTATGCTTAATTTGGAATAACCATAGAAGTCAGTAAATTACTAAGGGATCCTAGGTTGGGAAGGTTTCAAGAGATGAAAAATAGAATGCAGTGATATAAAGACAAAAAAGAAATGAGGGAGGAAAGGGTTAAATAGTGTGTGAGATATGAGACCAAGATAGAGGAAAGCATTCAGAGAGGATGACTAATATTATAGAGCTTTTTAAAAAGTCATAGGGAAGCCTACTGTGAAGCTTCCTAAGTTATGTGTTCACTGTAGTGATTAGAATGAGAATGAGTCCCATCAGCTCAAATGTGAATGCTTGGTGCCCCTGTAGTGGAACTGTGCGAGAATGCTTAGGAGGTGTGACCATATTGGAGGAGATGTCTCTCCCCACCTTCTCTCTGTGTGAGTCCTGCTTGCAGGTAAGGATGTAAGGTCTCAGATATTGATCCAGCACCATGGCTGCCTGCCCAAGGCCATACTTTCTGTCATGATGCTAATGGACTCACACACACACACACACACACACACACAATTGTAAGCCACAAAACCTCTTTCTTCTATACATTTCCTTGGCCATAGTGTCTTTTCACATTAGTAACACACAAAAGTCACAAAAGTAACTATGGCACAGAAACACATATAAAATGATTTTAAATAGAGTTACCTTATAACAGGGTAACAATGACCCTATTAGATACCATAAACTAGAGAAAAAATGCTAATAATGGATTATCTCTCTTGGATTTATTGACCAGTGAGTTTCATGGTCTCCCCAAAATTAAAATGTATTATAATACTCTTAGTTATCAACCTCTAGAACTAGACAATAAGTCCCTATTGCTAAGGACGCCACCAGTTCAGCCATGGAACAAAAAGAAACCATTCTGGCACTGGTCTGGAAGCTTCATTCCTACTGGCCAAATTATGTCATGCTACTAGAGAAAAAAATCAATCATGAAGCTGTGAGCCCTGCAAGCGACAGTAATGACTAGCCTGGTAGGTAAGACATGCTCACTAGCATAATAGCAATAATATCACTCTCTGGCTTTAAGTGTGAACCCACAATAATAAATCCACACCTAGACCCAGTAAGAGATCCAGAAATCTGTGACTTGATAAGTCTTAGTCTCTAAGGGAAACTACTATTTTTATTGTTCTAGAGGGAAAAAGTATTAGTAATAATTTATTCACCAAGTAAATATTGTTCATTATGAATGATCATGCAACTGTAAATACTTTAAATCTATATCACCTTTTGATTTTATACATGTGGTGAATTAAAGTGCATTCTTTGAAATTTTCATGCAATTTATATATTGGTATTAAATTGGGTCAACATAAAAAGGAAATGTGAAAGAGTGTATATATATTTCTTTTATTTTATTAAACATATGATGTTTCCTGTTCTATTCCTGAAATATCATACATGATAGTGTGGCTTGAGAAAGTTAATATCTTTTCTTGAAACTCTGTAGTTTACATGTATATGTTGGTCTGATATTGTCTTTTATATATGCAACCAATCCGAGTCCCTGGCTTTAAAGAGATATCACTGTTTTAGTGGATGATTAACTTGGTTTTAACTGCTAATATCTAATGGGTGACATCAATAAACATTTGATTGAAAATCAAAGTTGCTACACATAGTTAATTATCTTATTAATGCAACAGATAGTTTGATGGTCAGGATTAATTGTCAATTTTACAAAATCCAGAGTTTCCTGGGAGATGGGTTGCTGGGCACATCAGTGAAGACAGCTTTGATCATGTTAGTTGTTGTTGGAGGACTGAGCTGTGGGAAGGACAATTCCCTAGGCAGGGGATCCTGCACTGTATAAAGTGTAAGGAAGAATTTGAGGATTAGAATGCATTCTTGGTTCACTATCTCTGATTACACTTGTGATACTACTGTGGTCATGACTTCCCTAGAATGAAACTTGACTTTTCCTAGAGGGTAAATCTATGCTCCAGATAGACCTTTTTCCCCTTAAGATGCTTCTATGAGTACATTTCATCACAGCAACCAGAAGAGAAGGTAAGAAGGAAGGATGCAATGTTTACTAAAGGATACATTTCAGGAGTGAATCTTTATTAAATAATTCAATGAAAGCATATTTATTTTAGAGAAAATTTTTATTTTGTGGAATTAATTTATTTTATAATTAGATTAAAATATGACTAACATATTTCTATATGCTTAGTAAAATATACTTTCTAACAGTCCATTTTAAAAATGGAGATCGCTGTGTTCTGAAGAACACAAGTTCCTGTAATTTATAAAAGATGTTGTTTCATCTTTTATATGCTGTAAGGAATTGAACCAAAAATCTGCATGAACTTTGCATCCTCCCCATACTAATTTTAAGCTAATATTGCAGAACTAATGACAGGCTTGAGCAGCCCTATTATCAATCCCAGCTGTCTCCTGCTTCAAGATCGCCTGAATTATGGCAACATTTTAAGAAATGAAGCTCTGAATAAAATCCATTACAGATGAGTTCTTGTTTTAATATTTCTGCCAACTGCTTCATAATCATGACTATCTTCTCTCTTCACAGGAAAAAGTTTAGGAAAACTTGAGTTATTTTACTTCATTTCTTTTCTTTAAAAAATTATGACCTAGTCTCATTTATAGAAGATCACTGGCCTCACTCAACAGTTTATCCTTAATCTCATGATTTGAACTCTCTCCAAATTGATATATGTATATTTATTAATGTCTTCTAATCAACCATCCACTGATGCTTGTCAGTGCTATTTATTTTTCCTTCTTGAATCCTATTTTCATCACTGTGAAATCATACTTTGTCCATAATTGTCCAGTCTACTTAGAATTTAAATACAAATCTTCCTTTACCAAATTTGCTTCCTCTCCATTTATTCATCAGTTTGAAACATAAAACATAAAGGAAATGTAAAACATCACACATGCTAGGTAACACTCACTCACTGGTAAGAAATATACACTTTCACAATGTAAGACATTATTAAATGTATGAAGCCCACAGTCCACTTTAAGTAGACTTCAAGCAAATATTCATACATTTATTTCCTGGAATGACTCAGTATTTTCACAATCTTCAATAATGACTTTCCCCCCAAATCTTTCTGTTGAATATAATGAGAATGTAGATCATCCATGAATTTCCAGCATCCATCCTGTAATGAAGATCATAGTCAATGAACTAATAATAAAAAAAAGAGGCAAATATGTGCTGGTGCACATTTATCTAAAAGACAGAATTATATACAGATGAATGTGTTTATGACAGTATAAGAAGCTGTGCTAAGGAAATGAGAATTTTAAATTGAATTTAACATATTAAGTAGTGGAGATTATAAGCACATGGCTCTTCATATGCTGAGGATGGAGCATAAAAAGAACTATATTGCCTGAATATATGAAGGTAAGTCCCAAAACTGATAGTTCAAGAGTTGAAAACAACAATAACAAATAGTATGTGAAGAAAACAGAGCTGAAAAGGGAAGGGCATCTGGGATAGCATCACACAAAGATGGAAAGCCAATGATGACATTTTTGCAAGACAGTGGCAGTAAACAAAAACTAATTTTAGAATGGTCACTCAATATGCAACACTTTGTATTGACTAGGTTTAGTGAGGTATAGCTAGAAAATCCCAGGTAGAAAGCAGGAAAAGGCTAATACTAACAATACTCATTGAGTTGAACAGGTAAACTACAAGAAAAAAATCTATGAGCTGAGGATATGTGGCAGCAGTTAAAGTACTAGGTATGCAAGCTTAAGCAGTGGCACCTGTGCAGCTTCCAGGTGGGTATGGTAGCCCCTGACATCTCAGCAGTGGGCAGGCAGACATAGGAGATTCCAGGAACAAGCTAGCTAGCTAGACTAGTAGAATCAGGTGTGCTTTGGTTCAAATAAGAGCCTTTACCTCAAAATATAATGTGGAAAGTGATCAAAGAAGACACCTGTCATCAACATCTTGGCCTCCAATTTCATGTGCACACACATGCATGGCACCACATACACTTAGAAACATACACATATGATCAAAGGTACATGCATACCACTCACAAAGACCATGCAAACACATAAATAAAAATAATAAAAAGTATTCTACTCTCTTTAAAAATATTAATCAGGACCAGTGAAGTGATTCTGAACTTGTTGCCAAAAATTAGAACTTAAATTTGATCCCAGAGTCCCACATGGTAGAAGGAGAGAGAACTGATTCCTTCGGGTTTGCCTCCCATCTTCACAAATTCTCAATGGCATGTATGTATATAAAGAGCACACACACTCAATAAAATGTACCAAAAAATACAACTCTTAGCCAGGTTAGTAATTCATGAGTTAATCATTCAGAGACATATCTTTTTTATAACTGAGGTACAAACAGATTCAGCAGTATGCGTTTGGTTATAGAACTCTAAGATATTGTGGGATCAAAGCCCTATGTTAGTGTGCTGACTTAGCTCAGATACACATCTAACTCCTTCCTTATGATCATTCCTTGATTAGGTAATGCATTGCCTCTATCCCACTCCTACCCCCACAAACACATGCCGGATCTATTTCTGCTTCTATGACTTCATAAGAACAATGGACAGCAGACAGAACTGAGCTCAAATCCTCACTTAAATTCTACCCACCCATTTCCACTAGAACAGATATACTACTTCATCTTATACTACTTCATCTAATTGAGTTTTTCCTACTTAGCAAACTTCAATTGAATCTCTCTTAATCCCTCTTATTTTTAAAGATTTCAATGAGTTCTGCATTTCCCCCAGCCCACAGTTCTACATGGCCTTGAGCACATCTGTGTTTAATAAATCTTGTTTACTGACCTATTAGCAGCTCATGATTCAAAAAATACTCCTTAGGTGGTTCTTTTCCAGTGATATCCGTATTTGCTGGAAGCAGTGAGAATGTACCAGAAGGACTCTCAGAGCCATACTGTACTTGTCCCTCTTCCTCATATAGCACATTGAAGACATTAGGGACTCTTGGGAGTCCGAGACTCTAAAAAGACTGACAGGAAGGGAGACCGCTCCAGTGGCTTCCAGAGACATCAGCCATTGTCTCTATTGAGTAAAAGCAGGAGAAGGAATCTGGAACTGACCAGAGTAAGTGAGCAGTAACTCCACAGATGAATTATTATGCACAGTTCACATGCCAAGAATGCCGAGAAGGAAGCAGATGTTCTCCATCTTCCAAGACAATGTCAGGGGCTCATCTGCTTTTCCTCTTCTGATCTCAACAGCATGCCGTCCCCCACATTCCTCCTGGCTTCCTTAGGTCGGAGTTTTATCTTTCACTATTTCTTAACAGTTAACTCCTTTAAATGAATGAATAAAAAGAGAAGGATGAGGGAGAAGGGAGAGTAACAGGAGATAAAGGAGAAGTAGGAAAAGAAGAAAGAGGAGGAAGAAGAGAAGAGAGAGAAATAAACACAACAAAAATGAAGGTTAAAAAATTGAAAGATCAGGGCTTATTTTTCCAATGCACTGTCTTCAGCAGCACCACTACAATTCTCCTTCCATAGTTCTCAGGCTTCAGAACACTGCCTCTTTTTAAGATATCCAAATCTCAATTATTTCCTAATTTAAAGTCTTGAAATCAGTTTCCATCATCCATCTTGAAAGCGTTTGTTTTCATTCCATTTTCTTCTCACTTTTAGCAAAATTTCAGTCATCATTAAATAGTATTTACCAACTCTGAATCGAGGCAGAATTATGTGAAGAACAAAGTTGGAGTCCTGACACTTTCTAATGCCGAGGCTTCCAGTAAATAGTATGGTACTGCTGAAAGAATGGAGAAATCAGGGCAGTGGAAGAGGGAGAGCCTGAAAATAGGCACAGGTGAACTTAGTTAAATGACACAGGATCTAAAACAAGGTAGTATAGGGAAGGTAGATTTCAACAAATGGTTCAGAAACAATTATGTATCCCCAAGCCAAACAAGTACATGCATATATATGCAAGCACACACACACGTGACCAGGGATATTCACACACACACACACTCTTATGTATATAAGAATGTATATTCCTTCCTCTAATAAAAACTTCAGCCTATGAAATGATGAATATAAAGCTATAATTTCCCATGATAACATTACATAGATATCCATCTTTACAATATGATTTCTCAGTTAAACTCAAATGTCAAGTCCCAGAAAAGTAATAACTGATAAGAAAGACATCATTAAAATACAACTACTGTTTCATGTAAGACAATGTGAAGGAATATATAGCAAGCTAAAGCTTAGGACAAATAATTTTCAAAAACACTATCTGATATGAATACGTTGGCCAACATGTACAAAGAATTGCTAAAACAACAAGAAAACAATCAACATGACTATTCCATACCAATAAAAATATATATTGCTGGCATTATGTCATATGCCCTGAAGAATATGAATTAACATAATACCTTAGATAATATGCTCATTAGAATGCCCCATTTCCACAAGATAACATGACCAATTACTGATAAGAATGTACAGCGACTGCAGCTATAGATCATTTGTAGTGGGATGAAGATTAGCACAACTACTCTGGGAAAGAGTTTACTGGATTTCCCAACATTAAAATGTTCTTACTATATTATTCAGCCACTGAGCTGTTGATGATCTGAAGGACATCTGAGGATTTATGCACACACAATAAAATTGATGTCAATTTTTATAATAGTTTGCTTTATTACTGTCAAATCCTGGAAACAGCCATGATGTTTATGGTTATTGATCTTCATCATAGACTTGAATGAATTTAAAATCAATGAGAAGACTGGATCACATCTTAGCGTGTTTTGTGAAGATGTTTTAAGAGAGGATTAAGGAAGGAATACCCACCTTTAATGAGGATGGCAGTATCCCATTGGAAGGGAAGGAGAAAATAAAGCCTCTTCCTGTTCTGCACTGATATAAACAGAGCCTATGAGAGATTGAGCCTTTAGATATCATAAGCCAAAATAATTACTTTATTCAAATAATCATCTATATCAGGTAATTTGATCATAGTAATAAAAATGTACATAATATAGTGCCCTTCAGTTTATTAAAAATGCTAAACTGATAAGTGCAGATAACAGAATATTATGAAATTTTAAGTAAAATAAATTATTATACCATTAAATATATTAAGGATCCTTAAGTTTATTTTACCAATAAAATTATTCCATAATATATGCACCATATGGTCTGAAGACAATTCAACAGGTGCTGCTGTACTCAATGTCTGGTACCTCTGCTTTCTTGTCAACAAGATTAGTGATTGTACCATTCTTTAGTAGGGTGCTTGTTGAGCTCTTGAGTGTTGATTACCTGACCTTGTTTCTTAGTCCATATATTCACATGTTTAGGTTCTAATTTGGTATGTTTGTAGGTGGTGAGTTTTATTTGCTATTTCTCAGCATAAGTTTTATGGTTTGCATTGCACAAATGGCATCTGGTGACTTGGACAAACTTACAGAATCATCTGCCTTAAAGCTTGCACTTGAGCTGAGGGATGGTGGCTTATACCTTTAATCCCAGCACTTTGGAGGCAGATGCAGGTGGATCTGTGTGAGTTCAAGGCCACCCTGGTCACACCAGAGTGAGTTCCAGGACAGTCAGGGTTACAAGAGAGAAACCATGTTTTGAAAAACAACAATAACAACAAACAAACAAAAACAACTTGCACTGGACATGGAGCAAAACTTTGCTTCAAAGGAGTCACTAAGAGCAAGGTACTTGAATATTGCAGTACTATATGGTACATGGTACTTCAATCAGAAGCAGTAATCAGAAGAAGCAATCAGAACACAGAAATGCCTGTTTTTTTCACAGTGTACATTTAAACTTATTTATTTATGTAACTGACATGTACTTGCATAACCTTATCCCATACATATACTCATCATTTTTAGTATTGTTTTTAAGGAGGAGGACACTAAGAATAGGAGTGCAATGTAACTTACTCATCATCATCAGTGGTACCAGAAAGCCCTTGTACAACAACATCACAAATGTGAGTCAGGCCCAATCCACTATCTTGACCCTTAGGCTTCAGTTAGGCTACTTAGGCAAAGGGCCCCAAAGACCCTGTGCATTTACCCTACAGTGTTTTTGTAAATGTGCACTGACTCAAATAGTTATATGGATATGTACTGCATTGTAATTTTCTTTGCTGAGCTATAGGCTCCCTGAAGGCAAGGGAAGCATTAGATCAATTTGGACCACATCTACCTCCTGCACCCTGACTTCACATTGAACTAAAGATGAGACAGGGGCAGTGAGCAACCTGTATATGTGACTGGATGGCACAATGGCTAAAACATACTAAAAGAAAAGACACTTGCTTCTCCAGGTATCTATTGAAGGTCATTGTTTTCCTATATAACTAAATATAAAGTGGCATTTTGACATAATTAGACCTCAGAATGAAAGTCATCTTGGCTTTTATATCTCACAAGGTAGCTCTTATTACAGAACATCTTTGTGCTTTTACTTTGAACCACTATGTGATTTTGGAGAAGATGTGTGGCCTGAAACAACCTCAGTCAATACAAGCTCAGATAACTGGTAAGAGCAAGCTCACTTCAACCCAAGACTATGGAAAAGAAAAATAAAGAGCTGAGTGTAAGACTGGATGTCTACCCTCACAGCCATCAGAAATGACCTCAGAGCCGCCAGTCTTACATATCAGCAAAAAATAAAAATAAAAATATATTCTATTCCAATGTCTGCAAAAACACAGTGACGACTATTTTACCTATAATATGGGTCACACACATAGAGTCATAGCACAAATGAAGATGACAGTTATTGTCTTGCCAAATAAACAAATATTTGTGGCCAAAGACTGGATTTCTAATAATAATTTCATTTGTAGAAACCAACAAGTACTTCTTTCCATACAGTGTAGATGGGATGACTATACTGTGAAAGACTCTAGATAAAAACATTACAGTAAGATTAGAGACTGGCTGATTCCAGGAATCAGTGCAGTGTATGTATTGTATTTATACACTTATTATGGTGCTATGACAATGCCCTAGCTCTAAATTCAGTTTTTGATATTTAGTTGAAATTTGATTTTGGAAGAATACATGATAATGGATGCATTATCAATTACATAAGTATGTTGAATTTATAATTTACAAACATATTATGTGTAAATTATAAACATATATAGTCTGTCTGTAATTAATAATTATTGTATATATTTCATAATGAGTATTGAATGAGAAGGAACACACCTATATCTTTGTTAGTGTAGGCTTAAATATATTTAATGCTCATTTATCTACCCTGACCTGATATTCTCTTATTTTTTTCAGTGGAGAGACAGTGTAATTTTAATGATTTCTATATAATGGTAATGATATATACATATAATACATTTAGTACGGTATCAACAAAGGCTTTTGTAAGAATTGTTGTGTGGGTTCATTCTACAGGTTCTACCACTAATTGTCACAAATAAAATTTGTTAAATCCCTTTAAGAATATTTTCTATACCCCATTTTTTATGTTTAGTTTTGAACACCAAAATGATGTTTGCAAGTACTTGTTAAGTATACACAGTTTGTTTTATATCAAAAACACAATTGATTGTTATTGTGTCCATGTAATTACTTTTGTCTAAGTTTAAGAATGTACTTAGTTCAGCACTTAGCTGAGATCAGAACCGAAGGACAATGAGGTTAGAACCGAGAAGGCAAGACCAATGCACTGTTCAGTCCTTCCCAGTAGAGTGTCATGCAAAATTCATACCTAGAAACCAGGTTTTCCCCTTTAGTGTGTTTTTAATAGCTCTATCTTGGAATCTCTGTATGAAATTAGCATGTTCTGTTTGGTTGTATGTTTCCTATTTTATGATCTTTCAGTCTGTTTCCTTTGACATAGTGGGCTTCAAAGAGAATGTGTGAATACAACCTGTTATATTTGAAGACTTTCAATTCTTGCTGGTATGGGATTCTTCTTGCTCACTATAAATGTAGAGAGACAGAAGCCACTCTCTTGGAATAGCTGCCAAAGATTCTCTATGATTTACATATCATATTCTGTTTAGTGTCCTGTTCAACTAACTTCTGGGGAAATTTTATTTTTCTGTATTTGTAAGAGATTTCACTATGTAAAAAAGTGGTTCATACCCCCCTCCTCCCTCCATAGGTGAGATGAGCATGGAGCTGAGTTTCCTGGCTTTGTCTCTTCCACTTGTATGTTATTGAGCATACTGTGTAATGTTCTGTCTGACTCTGCAATGTAGAATGGATGTTCTATAACTTCCTATATGTGGTAGTTTGAATGAAAATGGCCTCATTGGCTTATAGGGAGTGGGACTATTAGGGGGTTGGCCTGGTTGAAGTGTGGCCTTGTTGGAGGAAGTGTGTCCCTGGCAGAGGGCTTGAGGTTTCAGATGCTCCAGCCAGACTGTCTATGGATCCAGATGTAGAATTCTGGGCTCCTTCTCCAGCACCATGTCTGCTTGTGTGCTATCATGCTGACAATGGACTAATGAACTATAAGCCAGCCCCAGTTAATTGTTTTCCTTTATAAGAGTTGTAGTGGTCATGATGTCTCTTCACAGTAATAAAAATCAAACTAAGACATTATCTTAGGAAGTTATGTGGATAAATGGATACATTAATATCTTATGTTATATAGCAATAAGCTGACTCATAAAAAGTATTGCATGCATTTGTTTAAATATGTTTAAGCTATTTAAAATCAAAACATATAGTTTCTTCTGTTCACAGGATGTTACTATGTATAATGGACACATCTCATTTCCTTTTGCTCTCTAGTCAAACACATGTCACACACCCACAATTAGTTGTGTCCTTTATCAAATACTTCCTGAGCACACTATTAACTGAGTCCAGGGCAAAGTGATGGTATCAAATTGAATAAATAAGGATTCTTGTTTCCAGAGTTCATACTTCAGAGGGGGAAAACTCAACACAAAGATAAAAGCTGGTGAGCATAGGAGAGAAGCACCTTGAACAATGAGAGGAAGTAGGAAGCAAGGAATTAAGCTAGTGTTAGGAGCCAGTAGCATCTTTAACATTAAGAGGAAGCAGGAAGCAAGGAATTAAGCTAGTGTTAGGAGCCAGTACATATCATTGTTAGTACTATATCTGCTAATTAAAATCCTCACAAAACTCACCAACAAAAGACAAATGATCGCACCACTTAGGACACATTTCCTTCTTCAAAATGGGGAAGTATAGTGTTTACCTGACAATCTTGTTGAAATAATGTTTCATGTTAATAGTGAATGTTGAGATATTGTGATTCAAGGAACCTGCTGATTCTATAAGCATTCTGAAGATTATACATAAAGTTATTAGTTGATACCTAGTATGCTTAAATAAAAAATAAAGCTGTTATTTCAATAGAATAGGAGATATGTTATTCTCTTAAAATTTTACTACTTCATTTAACATTTTTGTCACTTCATTTTGACATTTTCTCTCTCTCCCCCTCCCGCCTCTCCCTTTCCTTCTCTCTCTCTCTCTCTCTCTCTCTCTCTCTCTCTCTCTCTCTCTCTCTCTCTCTCTCTCTCCCCTCTCTCTGTCTTTCTCCCTGTGTGTGTACATACAGAGTACACATGAAGAGGTAAGAAGACACCTTGAATGAGTAGGTTGTCTCTTTCCATATGTAAGTTCTAGGAATGTAACCTCAGGATGATCCTCAGACTTGCTGGCAAACATTTTTACCTGCTGAGTCATTTCATTACCCCTGACTCTTTTAAATTTTTATTACATTCATTCATTTCTAGAAAAATATAATTCATTTTGAACTAAATATGAGTGTCCTAGCTGAGGAACATGGATTCAGACTATTTGTGATAAAATTTTTCAAACTGGAAGTGGTTACATGAGCTTTTATTAGTTACCAAAAAGTTTGTAAAAAGACAGTGTCATACTGTATTATATGTAATCTCCAAAGGTCAACTTCCAGATAGAAGTGGAACACAAAAGTAATTAGAGCTAGAGTATAATTTTTGACATGAGTCATTTAATAAGCCAGGTAAATGTGGATGTGGTCTTGTAAATTCAAAAAGATTGATAGCCCTTAATAGGACTGTGTAGAAACTGACTTCCAGTAAATCAGGATAATTTAGCAAAATTCTGCCTCATAACAACAAAGCAACCAGAACAAACAAAATAATGCAAGAAAACATCCAAGAAGGTTATACAAGAGCCTTAGATGAGTTAGCAATTTAAGAAATTGAAGTGATGTCATTGGGATCTTTTCATAAGACAGCTAAAAAATTTTGTTTCCTTTCATCTGAGTCCTTCTAATCTGGGAATGGTAAGAGTTAAGGAACAACTGAGAGAACAGATCATGGGAGTGATTCCTCTATGATTGCTGCTTCCATTAGTAAAAATGGAGAAATTACAGAGGTAATCGATTTTGGAAATATGATGCTTGCTGCTAAAATATCCTTTCAAAAAGCTGATATTTGATGAATGTAGACACCATTAGAAAGGTTGATATCACATTTTATAGTGGTGATATGGCCAAGTATGTTTGTAGTGGCGGAGGCAACTTCCCAGTTCGGTAGTATAATAAGACAAAAGGACCGGATGGAGAGTAAAGTGATATTTTACTTTTAAATATCTACAGTATTGGATCATTGTTTGAGCTGCCATGGACATTATAATAGGCAGGGAATAAACACGTATGCCAAAAATAAATTTCTCATTAAAGAAGAAAATCTCATCAAATCTAGCAATATGCAATGGGATACATAGAAAAGGAAGAATGGCTGAAGAAATGAAACCAAAAACAACTGGTTAGTAGGCAGAAACAAAACCACTCGCTGGAGTGATAGGCGTATAGGTGAAATTGTATTTAATAATTAAATTGATAGGCAGTTGGGTGGTAGTGTGATGTATAGATTTTTGTCACACACTTTAAAGCACTATATCATATTATATGATGATAAAGAGAAAAGTAAGTTTTCATATGCATAGCCTCAGAGGTATCTCTAGATTGTTGCTCAGATACAGGCAAGGACTTCCTTTCCCAAGCAGGCTTTGCACTCTTTCCAAACTCAATTCTCCAGCAACTAGATAGTGGGGAATCTTGATTTCTGGTGCTCTCCTAAACAGAAGGCTTTAATTAGTGTGTTCATTCCAGTTACAACTGTGAGTTCAGGTTAATCTTATAAGGATGGAGAAATAGGATTTCCTAGTGGGAAATCCTCAGAGTCCCGGTAAAGCCCAGTCTGACTAGATTTCTAAGCTTCTCAGAAACTGTGCTTCTGTATTCTTGGGCCACAAGATATGAACACAAATCTGCATGAACAGTGTTGTTCTGGTACACAGAGACTTGCTGTGGATCATCAAACATGGGAAAGGCAAGTTACAAGATTGGATCATGATGGAGTGGCTGTGTTGCCTATCTATAGAACATAATGGATCTTAACGTTTTAGTTTGCAGACCAATGTATTATCAACAACTTCTTTAATATAAATGGGTTGCAATCAAGTAAAACGTAAACTCAAAGAAATACTTTGCTTCATGAGAAATAGTAAGTCACTGGACAACTATCTTTTCTTCTGTAATAGTACATTATAATTATGTACACAAATCTCCCATCTTCTCCTTTCCTCTTTCTCCATACACATTCACTCATCTATGAAGTTAGATTTACACTCATGGTAACTAAGCACTGACATTCCCAGCATACATGTATGAAATTCTGAAAGAAAAAATTACTATTTAAAAAGAAAATTTACACTTTTAAAATATACTATGGATTGAATGTCAAAGACATATAAAGATAGATTGTTTTGTGATTGTTCTGTTTTCTTTCATTTGGTTTAGAATAGATTTGTTTTTTAGGGGTCTTTCTCTGTTCACCAGGCTGGGCTAGAAGCTAGGATCTTTTATTTTTTAGATTTATTTTCTCCTCTCTTGTATAATACATCCCAACCCCATCCTCCCCTTCCGCCATTCCTCCAAGCTCCTCCCCTCTTCCTTCTCACCCAGATGGACCCATCCTCCACTCCCACCCCAACCCCACCCCTGCTTCCCCTAAAACAGAGTGGTCCTCCCAGGCTTATTACTCAAACAGCATATCAAGATGGAACAAGGCCAGGCTGGAGCTCCTACATTAAGGCTAGATGACGGAGCCCATCAGGAGGAAAAGGGTCCTAAGATCAGAAAAAAGGGTTAGAGACCTCCCCACTCCAACTTTTAGGTATTCTACAAGAACATCAAACCATATAGCAATAAGATCTTAAGTGATCATTTTGAGGCAGAGAGATGGCTCAGTGGAGAGCAGCTGCTTGCCTGGCTGTCTATAAACCCAGCTCCAGGGAATATGATGCCCATTTCCTCCCTCAATGGGTTCTGAACATATGATGTTCACTCACACACAAGTAGGAAAAATATTCGTGCACATAAAATAACAAATCCTTAAATGATCTTGGTCAAACTACCAATTTTCAGGGTCTCCATGCACACGCCACTCTGCAGGTTCTCATTCATAGTTGACTTAAATTAATTGGAAAATAGTCCATAAATAGACCAACTATTAAAGTCATATAAAGAAGGTAAATAGTTCTCTAATAAAAGTAATCAAAATGCCACATGCTAAAAGTTTTGGATTCAAAGCTGTAAAATAACCAGTTGAGACACATTAAACCATTTGTCTTAAAAGTAGGGTCTAATGGTTTTTGGCTAAAAAATATCTTAGTAGTATAAAATTATCACTCAATATGATTAAATGATTGATTTTCATGTGTACAGTATGCTTGTAAGAGTTGTCATGAATATATATTTTATACTCAAATAAGAGTTAAAATAGTACAATTTCCTTCAGAGTATAATTACCTATAAGGGATTCAACTAATTCTATTAAACTAACATTAGTAAACTATTCATCCATCATTTCAATGTATTACACACTAAATGTCTCACGTATGTCCCACTAATATAACACACGTACTATCACTGAGCATCATTGCATGATTTCATTAATTTGTATCACAGTTTTATACTAACTCACCAGATGTGCACTGAAGCCAGGAGCTAGTAATTTTGATGTGGTTATGTGCATATTCTGTAACTCAGGTTCAGGGCATTTTTAACTGGGCACTTCTGGACTAGCCAGAAAATATTTCCATATTTGTGCCATGTGCTCAGTAATCTAGACAAAAAACTTATGAATCCTTATCTTTCCTCTAATCTCCTCCTCCTCTCCCCTCTCCTTTCCCTTCCCTTCCCCTCCTTTCTCCTCTCTTCTCCTTCTCCTCTCTCCTCTTCTTTTCTAACCTCTCCTCCCTTCTCCCCTCATTTTCTCCTTCTGCCCTCCACTCTCCTCTTCCCTCCATTCTTTCCTGCTTCCTTCCTCTCCCCTCTTCATCAGCACACTTATCTTTTTGTGTCTTCCTTTTTCCTTACATTTTTTCCTTTTCTTCCTTTTTTTCCTTCTTCCAGTCTCCCCTCCATCCCTCCTTTAGTTTTCTTCTAAGATAGTCTCTCAGCATAGCACCTGTCTGGTCTTGGTACTCATGATGCTTCTTGTTCCACCTGGTGGAGTACAACTCCTCCCCTAGCTAATCACACCTGTTTGGTTTTAGTTTGCATGCACTGCACGGCTTTGTTATTTTTCATGTTACCAGAAAAAGATATATTACTTTCACAGGCATCTCTCAGTGAAGGGAAAGAGTGATGGGTCTGTCTACGTTTACTTCCAGATTAATATTTTTGTATTTTGTTTGTTTTCCTGATTTTTTTTTCTTTTGATTTTTCAAAATTTTTCTCTGTTGCAACTCTGACTGTCCTGGAACTCACTCTGTAGATCAGACTGGCTGTGAACTCATGGAGATTTGCCTGCTTCTGCCTCCCTAGTGCTGAGATTAAAGGCATGTCCTACCACAACCTCACACCAGATTAATATTTTAAATTGATCATTTAATCATGACTTCAAATACATAATGTTTAAATGTTCAAGCACCTCCAAATATGTTTTCTTATGTTAAATTTTGAAACAGATAAACTATTTCAACTTTCAAGAAAATATTTTGAACATTCTTTTGAATAACCTTAGATATAATACAAATGTAAGCTATTATTTCAATTCTATGATTTTATTTTAAAAGAATATCATATATAAATGTGAATGTACTATGTATATAGACAGACAAATAGTAGATAGATAGATAGATAGATAGATAGATAGATAGATAGATAGATAGACAGATGATATATAGGTCCAAAGGAAGTAGCTTTGAATAAGTAAGTAAAATTACTCAGTTTCCGAGTTAAGAACAATTTACACATTGCCAATATAATTATTCTCATAATAGGCAGCCACTTTTTTCTTTCATGGATGCATTTGTTATATTTCTGAAAAAGAGAAATTATCAGAATTTCCTCTTCATAACTGAAATATATTTCCAGTTACTATTTTAATAGGCGATTCTGATCTTGAATTCATGAACATCACTCTTAATCTTCTCTCCATCGTTTGATTTTGCTGAATAATAAAGGGAGTGACCCCATGTCCTTGTAATAATTGCAGTCTGTTTCATAAAGTTTAAACATGAAAACTTTAATAAATATCAAACTTTCATAACTCAATACTCAGTGAAAATATTTAAACACATTGAAACATTAATTTTGCAATAGAATGAAGAATTCCTGGCTATCGTCTTTTCAGTGTGATATATTTTTTATTCAGTGCTGCTCTATATGAAAAAGAAATATTTAAGACAAAGAAGTTCAGGCTAAAGGAGCCAGCTGAGTTTGGGGAAATTGGCAAGTTAACTCCAAGAATGTCAATTAGGAGTTTTCATTTGATTCATGTCATGTATACTCTCATGGCAATGTAAATTTATGAATATTCAAACATATAAAGGGCACCCATCTATTTTGTGTTTGATCATGGATTGGAATGAATTATATTTTAAATATAGAAGGGCTTTTTGGAGTTCAAGTGACTTATATGGGCTTCAAGTTGCTTAAAACGTCAAAGGTAGATGCTACCAAATGTATTATCCTAAAAATATACATGAAAATTAAATAAAAATTTCATTATGAACAGAACTGGCATGGTTAAAAATGAAGGATGTACCAGGTAAGCTCCTGGAGGAGAAAAGTTATCAACAGTCATATCTAGCTATGATGCTTTCTGAGATTATAATTTCATCACATTTTTTCTCCCTTGTGTCTCCCAAATCCTCCCATACAGACTTTTACTCTCACCGTTAATACATTGCCTGCTTTATCACTAATTTAAGTTGCCTGCATATATGTACATGCATATACATATATATGTTCCTAAAAAAGTCTGTATAATGTCAAATTGTATGTCAATTTTCAGGGAAGACCTATGGCACCGGACAACCAATTAGTGTGTTCTTCCCTGGGAAAGAACACCACTCCCGTTCCCAGCTTTCCACCATTGCCTAAAGTTCTTTGTATAGTGTTGAGGCCTCATGAACTTTCTCTATTCTATTTGGCATGTTCATTGGTTTCATCCTTGATCAGCTGACATTTTGGGCGGTCCTGATGATAATGATACTGATTCATGAGTATCGCTTCTAACACTACTAGGAGACACAGTCTCAAAGTAAACTCCCCTTCCTCCTCTCCCACAATGTTCCCTCTGCCTTAAGAACAGCACTGTTTTGTAGATGTAGCCATTGTGATATATCTACTGTTATCCAGTTATATGTATATCTAGATACATATGTGTATCTATGTGTATCTAGATACATCTACGGTTATCCAGCACTCTGCATTTTGATTGATTTTGATATTCTCTAATCCTCTCCATCTGTTGCAATGAGAATAAATACATTTTTAAAATATGGGGACATTTTGGGCCCCTGAATGGAGCTAAAGGTGGAAAAGATTCTCAGGAAAACTCATGAATTAATGCTGAAGACTCCTTGGCATCTTAACCAGAATAGCTGAGACACCTGAAAGGCATAATTCATTAGTGCAAGAAGCAAAGGCAAATATATTACTGGTACAGAGTCAGCTATTCCTACCTCTGGAAGCTCTTGACACATGTTACTTGCCATTGTTTCAAGGACTAGAGAATAATTTGCTTTAGTATTTTTGGGGAATATCCAAATAAACGAAGTTAATTTAATCTTCTGGTTTCTCTCGGTGATACCTGACAGTGTCAACTCTCAATGTCTTTGACGATACCTGCCTTAATATAATGGCCATGAAATATAATTCACTTGTCCAGTTCTTCCATATTCTTTTGTAAACCTCTCTCTGAGTTGCCTTGAACGTGGACTAATCTGTTATTGATTTACTTTTATATTTCTTGCCTTATTTCTCCCAGCTAAGGCTTCTGAAACAATGTGGAAATGGAGTAGGAATGGTGGGCAGCATTCTCTTATTCCTGGTATCAGTGGGATTGGCTCACGTTCTTCTCCTTTAGGATAAAGTTGACTGCAGGCTTGTCATACAGTCTTTATTATATTCAGGTGTGTTCTCTCCAGGCCAAATAAATCCAAAGAAGTCTTTCTAGGAATTTTTTTATCTTGAAAGCATGTTGGAATTTTTCAAAGGCATTTTATTCATCAATTGAGCTGATCATGTGATTTTTATCTTAATTCTGTTCATGTGATTTATTATATTTACTGAGTTATGTATATTAAGACAACTCTGCTTGTCTTAATTGTAAGATAAAGACAACTTAATTGTCAAGGATGATCTTCTTGGTATGTGCCTCAATTTGGCTTGCTGGTATTTTGTTGAGGATTTTGGGTCTTTGTTTTTCAGGTATATTGTTCCTTAGTTTTATGGGGATTAGTGTGTGTGTGTGTCTTTACTTTGTTTAAGTATTAGATTAATACTGACTTCACAGCGTGCATTTATAAGTGATTTTTCTGTTTCTATTCTTTTGAAGACTTTAAGAAGAATTAGTTGTCATTCTTTAAATATCTGGTTGAATTCTGCTGTGGATCTATTTGAATCTGGACTTTCTTAAGTTGGAAGCTGTAGTAGTATTCTGTGTCAGCTCACCAAAGAAGGCAGGGAGGCGCTTTCATATGTGCAAGCCCTGACAGACCACAGCAGAGGGAACCACTGTCATGGCCAGTGCCGTGCTCTACAGTGGAACCCTGAGGATCTCAGCTCAGGTGTTTTTATTCATTCAGAACTCCTCAGGTACAGATCATAAGCAATCAAACGTCCCCCATTGAAATCCAACAACTGCAGACAATACAAACTGCTAAGATCCAGGCAGTCCCTCACCAAACAATGCAAAAACAATTATTCTAAATACAACTAAAAATAAACTTCTACAGCAGGAGGCTTTTTATTATTATTTCATTCTCTTCTTTTGTTATTTTTTAGGTTGTCAGCCTCTTATTGATTTAACTTTTTAATTTGGAAGAATCAATAAATTACCCTTTTATGTTCTAACTTAGTGGGTGCAGTTTTTCAAAGAATTCCTACAATATTCTGTATTTCTTTGGTGTCTTGTTACAATGTTACCCTGCTCATTTCAATTCTGTTAATTTTAGCCATCTTTTTCTTTCTTTCAGTTTTTATGCAACACATCCTTAGATTTCCTCCCTTCCTTCCCTTTCCTCCCTCCAACCTCTCCCATGTCCTCTTCACCCAACAAATATCAGGTTCAATTCCTTTTCAAATTGATGGCCTCTTTTTGTTTATTACGTTACACACACGAATATAAAAACACAACTGCTAAGTCCATTCTTACTTGGGTGTATATGACTTCAGGGTTGATTACTTTGTATTGGACAATAAATTCATAGAAGTAACTCCTGTTAGACTGAGTAAATGTGTAGGAATAGAAATTGAGAGACAGGAACAGCAAGGGAAGATCCTCTGAGTAGTGATAGTAACCAGAACTTTAGAAAAGAGAGAACCAGAATTGGGAAAGGCTGGTAAATGGGAACTAGGTCACAGTCAGGGAAGAAGATATTGTGAAGCCCCATCCAGGAGGATGCCATAGAAATCAACAGTACATGAACTATATCAAAGAGCTGGAGAAGAGGAGTTTGAGTTAGCAACTCCATATAAATAAATGATGCATAGCTGAGGAGAAATGTTTGGTTAATCTGTTTTAAATATCCCTTCGTTAAAACATCACAGGTATCCCACTAATATTGGAAATCTAGTGGTCTTATAAAGTGACCATAAATTTAATTTAAACTTTCAGAAAGGCTTAGTGTTCAACTTTTTCCTGTTTTTTACTTTAGATATTTTCCATTTATAGTGCTTTCCACTATTATCGTGTTATTCTCTTAAAGACAGCAGTCTAGCTATGCATCAAAATGTAGATTCACTAGCCCTTTCATTAGCTGCTACTGACAGTAAATGTGAGTGTTTCATGAAGAATCTCTCCTTACTTAGCATATACTTTTTCATAAAAATTTGAGATGAAATATTGAACAAATTTAAGTGATTTCAAATTATTTCTTAGCTCTTAAAGAACTTAATTAATCTTGTTTCTCTTTTTTATTGTTTTTATTATTTCTATGATATAATGAATGAAAAATACAGTTTTGGTAAATTTTAATCATAGTCTTATGATATGCACAACAACTTTTGAATTGTAAGATTTTAACATTTCCATTTTTTCAGATAAGAATATTGAGGGAGGAAAAGCTGTACATGAACACTTCCACTCTCCTTCCTGAACTCTGTCACTGAAACCAGGAATGGAAAGTCCATTTTCTTCAACAACAAAATGATATTATCATTTCAGTGTGGCCAACATGGTAAGGTACCATAAGTATTGTGACTTACCTGAGCAAAAATGTAATGATATTGGGCTCCATATGCGTAACCCCAGCACTAAGGAAGGTCAACAGGAGCACCCTCTTAGGAGAAACAGGGCCACATACCTAGTTCAAGACTACTCTAAGGTTGGTACCCAATTCTTGCTTTGATAGTTATGTTATTGTCTCGCTGTGTCTCACCAAGAAGGTGACACTTGTTTCTTTGAAAGAGCTACGCCAAAGAGATTCTGTACAGTGCTTGCCTCTCTGATACTTCTAAAGATTGTTCTATGTCATTTCTGGTCTGATGAGGAATAGCTGCATGCCCCTGTCTCTGCCTTTTCCTACAAGAGGCATTGTCTCTGCCTGAATCTCTGCCCAAATTCCACCTTTTCTGTAAGGACACCAGTCATATTATATTATCAACCCTAGTCCAATATCACATTAACTAATTTATTCTGCAATTAGCCAATTTCCAAACACAACTACATTCTAAAAGGATGTAGGTTAGGACTTCAATATATGAACTATAACAGAGGGTGCAGTTCAACAGTTAACAGTAATATTAAAAATAGCCTTTCAGAGTTCTGTTAAGGATAAATGAATTAAATTACACAATGTGCTGGCATAGCCTCTGAAGCATAGTCAAGGTCATTGTACAAGGCTATACTTCTGTCCTGTATGCAGAAGGAAGTCAAAGACACAGACCATTATATATTTTTATTAAGATAAATGCACCAATGTGTAAGAAAGCCGTTAGTAGTGTCTACTTTATATTAATTTTCTGGTATCAGTGTCCCGTGATGAAAAACCAATAGCAGAATGCCCTTTCTTCAGTTTCAGTGCACAGGCTAGTTATGAGTAAGAAGGAGGAATATATATTTTTTGTAAGAAAGAAAGAGTTAAAAAAACTCATAGCTAAGAGAAGGAAATGAAAGTTATGGAGAATCCACAATACTGTGTTCTAAATCAAATTCTCAGAAGAAATCATCTCTCAATGTACTAAGTGGGTATTAGCTCATGTTAGACATCTGCATACTTAGTCAATGATCGGCTAATCCATCAGCTTCATTAATAAGATACTATGTTTTATAGGAATAGCAGGAGTTGTAGAGCGTATTCCCCATTTCCTTTGCATATTGTATGTGTGTTTTTCATTAATGAGTAAAAGACCAGAACACCTAAGTCAATTATATCCTTCACCAAACCCTACTTACCTTTAAGTTAAGACACAGAGCAGCCTTGGGATGCATATTTAATTTAAGGTATCAATTTATATTTTAGATGGACGGCCTGAAAATAGCATGTGGCTCAAAGATGCTGTCCAGTTTTATCATAATTCCTCACACTGACTGGACTATGTTCCTTTAATCCTTTCCCTCATGTATAAACATCTGTTTCTTAAGCTCATTTATTTATTTGCTTTGATGGTCATTTTGCTCAACGCATTCCATATGCTTAGTACTCAATGTTTGAAAATGTTATGTCTAAATTCTTTACATACCTTCTATCATTAATGTTTTCAACCATGGATTATCAGCTTAGAACTCCTCTGAAGCAAGATCAAATCATTTTATCTTTGAAATTCTTTTTTCTTAGTACAATCTGATATTCCCCAATGGCATTTAAACAGGGGAAACTCTTTTTTTTCCTTAGTAAATCTTTCACTCTTTTTTATCGTTGATATTCCTAAAAGGATATTAGGGATTTTCTGAGTGAACTTATGAAGAGATACAAAGGCAATGGTAGGCCCAGGAAAAAACAAAACTCTCCTAATTAAGTTTAGTCTGTATTCTAGAGGTAGGAAGTGTATGGTCCAGAGTGCAGTGTAGTGTTACTCTTATGAGGGGACCCTCCAAACCCACTTTGTATGCCGTTTCCTGTTCCATGACCTTAATATCAAAATGTGTGAACCTTAGCCACTGGTCCACCTAAAAATGGAAAGACAATTTTATGAACAATTTTCCTTCTTGCAGTAAAAATGTAAGCAAGTTTTAAATTCATCATAGAGAAACAAAATAATTTTGATTTTTAGAATTTCACTGACTGTGTTTACTGTGTTTACTGTGTTAGAATACTGATGAGGAAGGACGAGACACCAAGCAGACTGTCATTAAGAATCATTTCATTGTTTTCTGTTTGTTTGTTTTGCCAGGTTTGAACATGTAGATAGACAATGGGAGCAGGTGCAAAAACCAACAGTCAGACATTATGAAGAGAAAAAGTCTAAATTGGAAGCCTCCTTCTGGTCACACTCCTGGAGGATGCTCACTAAATATGGGGAGGAAAGACTGTAGGAGTCAGAGGAGATGGACAACACCAGGAGCACTCAGCTCACTGAATCAACTAAGCAGGGATCATATGGGCTCACAGAGACCAAAACATCATCCATGGAGCCTGCATGGGTCTGCACCAGGTCCTCTACATATACGCTATGGCTGTTAGCTTGGTGTTTTGTAGGACTGCTAACAATCTGACTCTTCTGTCTATTCTTTCAACTCTTTTCCTCCTATTGGGATGCTTTGCCCAGCATTTATATGAGAGACTTTGCCTTGTATTAATGCATATTGTTTTACTGTTTTTGTTTATTGTCTCTCAAAGGTCTGCTCTTTTCTGAAGAGAAACAAAGGAGGAGTAGATCTGAGGTGAGGGAGAGGAGAGATGGGAGGGAGCTGGAAGGAGTAGAGGGAGAGGAAACAGTGCTCTGGATGTATTGTAGGAGAGAAGAATCTATTTCAATAATAAGTAAAAAATACTGATGGAGAGATTATTGTGGTTCAATTTTTAAAGGTGAATATTTATCTGTGGTTATTTATAAGACCTATGCAAGATAGAGCCTTCAACATTCACACATGGGTAAAGGAACCTAAACCCCAAGCCTGGCTAAGAAGCTACTGAGAGCTGCTGCCAGGATTGGGAGAGTCATTTTCCTGCAGGAACATATCAACTGGCAAGCTGCTCATGGTTCAGTAAGTAACCTCCCATCTATGCACATGAGGGAGCACTAATTAAACTCTGTGGGTTATTAAAAAACAAAAACAAAAAACAGTGACATGAATGTAGGAGGGGATCTACTTGGAAGAGGGGTTCAAGATAGAGTGGGAAGCAGAGCAAAGAATGGAATGAATGCAATAAAAATATATTACACAATATATGAAATTGTCAATCAATGAATAAAATATTTTTAAAAAAATGACAAAAGCTAAAAATTTGATAAGATCATTATCCTTCTGCATATGGTAAAATATTTTAAGTGGAAGTCTATTTAACATAAATAAATCTTAACAAGTTAGAAAATTTTAGCACTTTAAATTACTTGAAATTATTGATAAAATTCAGGGTAAATTATTTCAATCTCTTAAAGACCCAGGTGTTTCATTAAGGTTAGTCTGTGGAGATAATTACTGTTTGGATAATTGAGGAAAGTTATGCTATCGTATTTAGTATACATATTTTTAATCCTTTAAAAAGTATTATCAAAATATGACTGCATAGCTGGTCAAAATTAGTATCTACTAACTTCACTTCATATCCATAACCCAAAAAATGTACAGCATTTAAGCAGATGCTGAAATAAATAAAGATTACAAACACTAATTGTTATTTTTACTAATATGCAGAAGTTTTCACCTCTCTTATGAATACTCTCTATTTTATTTTTACATCATAAAATCTTTGTGTCTGCTTTGATTTGATAGCCTTTAAATGATCTCAGAATCTTCTAAATAATCAACAATTTATGTCGCTAGTATTGTTTAGACATACCAAGTTCTACCAAGTTAACTGTCTGCTCAAAGATACTTTGTTCTCTAAGATAGAGAGGAACACAAGTCTTTTCTTCTGCAATCACAACAGATGATGAAATGGTCCCCTTGTGTGTACCATTGCCAGTGTCTGGAGACATTTACTACATGTCTTCACCAGGCAGCAGTCAAGGATTCTGCTAACTTATTATGCCCAAGATGCCTCATTCAACAAGAATTATCTGATATAAAATACGAAAAATACCAATGCTGGGGACAGCATACTACACACAGTTCTGAAATAACAACTGAGAATCACTGCCTTGAACTGACTAGTTCCCCTTATTTTCTTCCCTTCAGAGGTGAATCAAAATTGCTTCTCATGACAGAGTGTTGTGTTTTTTAAAAAGATTCATTTTTTTTATATTATGGGTGTATATTATGGAGTGATGTGAACATGGAAGTATAGATGTCCATGGAGTCTGGCGAAAAAAAAAAAACAAAAAACAAAAAAAAAATTGGAACCCTTGGAGATAGGGTAGCAAGCCACTCTATTTGGGTACTAAAAACCCAATTCATGTTGGACGAGAACTACGCGTTCTTAACTCCTGAGCCATCTTTCCAGCCGTGAGAGTGGGATTCTTAACAATCCTGAAGAGGTAGGAGAAAAAGAAGGACAGAGAAGAGGTGGTAAAGACATACAAATAAGAAAATAATGTAGGAGACTAACAGTGAAGGAGAACTAGTTTTTCAGGAGTGATGAAGATATATATATATATATATATATATATATATATATATATATATATACACTTCATAATTAATCTCATATTTTTATTGTTTATTTATAGAGGAAATTTAATCTTTTCATCAGCAGTATTGCTGCTCTAGGGTAGAAAGAATGTTAGTACACATCTTTAATCCCAATTAAGAAGGTAGTGGTGGTGTATGCCTTAATTCCAGCACTTGGGACCAAGAGGTAGAGCTCAGAGGGAGAAGCAGAGAGTAGAGGCAGAGTTCAGAGTTCAAGGAAGGAGGGAAGGTAGAAGCAGAGTATGGAAGCAGAACTCAGACAGAAAGAGGTGAAAGTAGACAAGAAGCAGGCTCTAAGCTGAGAGATTCAGGCAGTCAGAAAATCAGTCAGGAAAAACAAAACAAAACAACAACAACAAAAAAAAAAAAAAAAACAGAGGCAGTTCAGCAGAAGGAGAATGAGTTTGGGAGAAGAGATCAGCTAAAAGTGAGAGTCAGTTTGAAGCTGAGCAGAACATTTCAGTCAGAGAAGTTATGAGAGTCAGCCAGAGTCAGGAAAGTTATATCAGAAACAGTCAGCCAGCTCAGAAAGTTAGTATGAAGAAGCTTGGAGAACAGTTTGAGCCAAAACAGTGATAGAGTTGAGCCAACCTCAAGAGTCACTTGAGTTCAGTACAGTTTGGAGTTCAGAAGACACCTGAGTCAGAATGAGCTCAGTCAACAGTAAGTCTCAGAGGATGAAATGTTCTAGATTTAGGTTCACAGATTAGACTGTGCAAAGGCTAAAGCCTCCTAAATCTGAGCTAGCATCTTAATGATTAGATTGTACAGAGGCTTAAGCCTTTCAGGTCTAAATTTAAGTTTAGATTGTACAGAGGCTGAAACCCTCTAGAACCAGGGATTGAATTAGCAAAGAAAAAAACTGTTCTCTGCCATGAACCCACAAAAATAATAAAATAAATCAATGGTCTGCATCTAAACTTAGATTTATTGATCAAAATATTCATTCTAAACTACAAAACAAGAAATAAGGGTAAAAATGTCTTACTCATGTTTAGGTTATTTTGACAATTAAGTTTTATTCCAAAGTGCAAGAGGGCTGGAGTATAGCTATATGCTGTAAGAATGAGACATAAGAAGTAGTATATAGTCCTAATAATTATGATAATTAGGAAATAAAATTTATATCTGGGATCATAACTAACTTTAATTTAAAGTTAAATTAGTTATAACAGTGAAATATAATGGTATTATTAATGAGTTGGATCTCAAGATGCTGAAGATTATCAGAGTGATTCTCTGTATAAAGTTTGTTGAAGCCTTTCCATCTTAGCCATTTCACAACAGGCTATGAGATAATAAATATCCAAACAATACTAGCATTAAATGTTGAATGAAAAACCAGGCTTAGAACTTATGCCTGCCATAACTACCTACAGAAAATGGAAGTATGAATATTGCCACAAGTTTATATTGAGGATATTCAGCAGTGAGTTCCAGGTCAGCATGTACAGTGAGATTCTGTTTCAAAACATAGGAAAATACTTGATGAATGTAGTATCATTCCAGATACATAAAACAGACAAATTGTATTTTATGTTTAAGGCCACTTACAGTGTGTGATGTAGGCACTAGACTTTTTAATCTATTTGTTTTTCTTCTCTTGTATAATATATCTGACCGCCCTCTTCCCCTACCTCTGCTCCACCCAGCTGCCCCATCTCCCTTCTCTCCATAATCTACCCTCCACCTCCCACCTTTCCTCAAATAAGAGTTGAATTTTACCCTTCTACAGCTAAGTTGTCATTTATATAAGTCATTAAACTTCTGCATCCAGACATGGCATATTTACAATAGCTAAGAGGCAAAGCTTCCAAACAGATCTCAAAATTTGGGACCATAATCCTTCTAAAAGCCTAACTAACTAATTTCAGATATTTTTTAAAATGTATTTGATTTTCTTCTCTCATATAACACATCCAACACCTCCTCCCCTTCCTCCTTTCTTTCAGATCAGCTTCCCCTTTAAATAAGAACAGTCCTCCCAAACTTACTGTTCAAACAGGACAGAACAAGTCCAAACACTAATCCTTGCATCAAGAGTGGACTAGGTAATCCTGCAGGAGGAAAAAGGGTCCCAAGGAAAGATAAAAGAGTCAGAGACTCCCCCACTTCAGTCTATAAGAGCTCTTCAAGAATACCAAGTCAGACAACCACAAGACATATCGATGGTACCTTGCAGGTTCTAAGTCTGGCATTTCAGACTCTATAAGCCCCTAAGAGTGCTAGTTAGTTGATTCCTAGGGTCTTGTTCTCTAATATACCTCTGTTCCATGCAATTCTTCCTTTCCTTTTGCCGCAGGGTTCCGAGTTCTGTATGATGTTTGTCCCTGGGCCTCTGCATCTGCTCCCATCAGCTGCCTGAGAAAGCCACTTTGATGAAGAGTGGTCTAGATGCCTATCTATCAGTAGAGCAGGATATCATTGGAAATCATTTCCTCCCTATCCAGTGTCTAGTTCTCGGCCTGCCTTGAAATAGCTGGCATGGGTTCCTTCCCTTGACATTGAGTTCTGCATGTCTCATTGGCTCCTAAAGATTATATGACAAAGGTTTTGTGACTGGGATGATGTCCAGTTTTTATCACTGGAAGCCTTGCCCAGTTGGCACAAGAGACAACTTCCTGAACAGAATACCAATAGCTCAGACATGAAGATCAACAATTAATAAATGGTACCTCATGAAACTGAAAAGCAAAAGTCTTTGTCAATAAGACAAAATAGAAGCTTACAGAATGGAAAAAGATTTTCACCAACTCCACTTCCAATAGAGGGCTAATATCCAAAATATATAAAGAAATCAAAAGGCTAAACATCAACAAATATTCCAATTTAAAAAATGGATTACATATCTGAAGAGAGAATCCTCAAAAGAGGAATTTCAAATGGCTCAGAAACACTTAAAGAAATGTTCAACATCCTTAACTATCTGAGAAACGTAAATCAAAACTACTCTAAAATTCTCTCTTACACCTGCCAGAATGGTTAAGTTCAATAACACAAAGGACAGTTCATGTTGCTGAGGATGTGGAACAAGGGAAACACTCCTTCATTTCTGGTGGAATTGCAAACTTGTGCAGCTACAATGCAAATAAATATGATGATTCTTCAAAAAATTGGGAATTGACCTGCTTCAAGACCAGCTACATCACTCCTCAGCATATACCTGAGAGACATTTCATCCTACCACAAAGACATTTGCTTAACCATGTTCATAGCAGCTTTATTTATAAATTTATTTATTCATAATAGCCAGAAATAGGAAACAACCTAGATGTCCCTTAACCAAAGAATGGATAAAGAAATTGTGGTACATTCACCCAATGCAGTATTACTTAGTTATATTTAAAAAATGACTTTATGAATTTTGCAAGCAATAGATGGAACTAGAAAAAATCATTCTGAGTGAGGTAACCCAGTCCCAGAAAGACAAACATGACATGTACTCACTCATATGTGGATATTGACTATTAAGCAAAGGACTAGGGGGCTGCAATTCACAGATCCAGAGAGAATGTGCAATAAGGAGCTCACTAGTAGTGACATGGGGAGCTCCCTGGTAAAGGGAAAGTCAAACAGATGGTGCAGGCGGGCTAGGGAAGGATGGAAATTGGAAGAGAAGGGACCAGGTCAGGAGAGAGGGATGGAGGGAAAGAATATATGAAGAGGACCAGAATTGGAGGACATGTAGAGGGGATCAGGAGACTTAGGGCAGGGGAAACACAGCGGAATCTACAAGGGAGACCCCGGCGAGAACAGGCCATCTGCTGTAAACAGGCACTAGATTCTTATTCACAACTTAACTATCTTCACAGAACCTGGGAATGTCAGCCTCATTAAAAAATGCTTCTATACAAAGACATGAATGAATATGTAAACAATCATCTTATATGTATAGCATTTTAACGGCAACAATGTGCATAAAGATAAATGTAAACAATAAACAGTACTACACTTAGATTCCTTGAAGATCACATTAAAAAATAAGTGAAAAAGGATATCTGTCATTCATAAAAAGCCTCATTAGAATTCTGACTTCCTTCTTTTGGGCACTTTAAGTAATATCTACCATCCCATTTTTCCATTAATCTATCTGCCTAACATCTCTTCCTACATTAGCAGAATAAAGACTGTGAGTCGCTTCATTCTCATTCAGTAATGTTTATTATCTTGTTCAGATCTCCTGTTCAGATATAGTGGAGGCGCCATCCAATTTAAAAAGCACTAGGTATTACCATTTATAAAGAGGAGAGTCAAATGCCATTTCTCTTGGCTTGTTAAAGGAACAGATTCCCATCAACAATTTCTTATTATCGCCCACCATCTGTGGGACAGCTTCACATAATTGCTTCCACACCCGGTCTCCTGTAGGCCTTATTTTTGACAAACAGAAAATAAAATTAAGCTCTCATATGAGACCTATTACAGAGGAGACTTGGAATAAATATAGTAGATTTAAATTTTCCCTTTCACAATCCTGACAAGGCAGCTGCTGGGAAGCTTGCAGTGAATCTTTGTTTAGAATGAAATTCCAATGATGAGGCTCGTCTTCACTGACAAGATGTGCTACACGGTCAATGGGAAAGAGCATGTTTCCCAGGCTTCTGTCTTAGATACGTCAGAGACTGAAAGAATAGGAGATAATTTAGAATTATAATCATTGGTGTCACTGAATTTTAAATCAACACCTGGATTAAGCATAGGGAGGAGAATATAAAGGCAACTACATCAAAGAAAGCAGGGACATTTGCTTTAATATTCATAAAGTTTTGAATAGGGATCTGTTCAGTATGTTGTAAACAGGTGATACTATAGGGAGTTATGTCATAGGTTGACAAATCAGCAGGTGAATAGCTGTTAGCCCACCAATGATTTGGTACAGAAGTGTGATAGGTAAGATGCTAATTCTAAAAGAGAAGAAAAGCAAAACATGTTTAAATTGTAGTATAAAAACCTTTTACAGAATAAGAAACTGGTAAGACACTATAATCCATGAAAATTTATGTCTGAAAAAATATTACATAGGCTGAAAATTTGTAAATCACACTTAGCAAAATTTCCAGTGTTTATTAACACAAGAGAGACTAATTATATTATTCAAGTTGCTTAATTATTTATTAATTTGTTTTCTTAGGTTTCTTGAAAGAAGTTTTTATCCTCTGTCCCTGGCTGGCCTGAAACTTACTACTTAGCCCAGGCAGATTTCAAACTCAGCAGTCTTTCTGTTCCTATCTCCAAAGTGCTTTGGACCACAACTGGAATTTGCAGTAGTATACTTTGGGCAAAATGTATATAGCCATGAAATTATGACTCTGAGAAAAACAGTGAACATCATGTCACTTCATGGACATAACATAGATGGAATCCATCTAGAAGTAGGTGTCATGTCTAGTTTCTGCAACCTAATGTGTGCTTCTGTATTCATCTATGTTGTTTTACCATTTAGGTGCTTCATTTTTATTGATAATCCATTACCTATGGTGTATGAGGGTCTGTTTCCTCCATTCTTCTACAGATAAGCAGTTGAACTATTTATTTTGGAAGACTCTTACAAAGTCAGTGTCTATGCATTTCCTGAATAAGTTACTATGATAAACATGTTGCAATTTATCTTCTACACATGAAAAAGAATGACATTGATGATTTAATTTTTTTCCTTCTAAGAAATTACCAATTAGTTGGTCAGGTTCTTGAGCCATTTGACATTCTTAGTGACAAAATATCAAAGCTATCCACTCTATCTGTGTTTTAATAAGGGTTTATTATTGCAAACATTCCAATGGATGTGAAATGGAATAACATGATATATTTGTTTATTTGATCAGAAACTCTACACGATTTCTGAAGAAGCTCCCAGATCATTCAACTATCAATTTCCATAAATATTTTTGAGTAAAGCTTTCACAAGAAAAAAGAGAACCATTTTGCAGTCAGCAACTTAGCAGTACTTAGTGTGATTACTTATTTTGTGACCACTGTTCTCCATCAGTTCAAAAGCAAATTTAAATATACTTCCTACTAAGCATTCTCCCAGATGTGTACTTTCTCCCACCTCCTCAAACCACCGGTCGTTCTTCTGTGTCTGTGTACCTGTCTATTCTAGTTCTTAATAAAAGCAGAATTGCAGACATGTGATTTTTGTGACTGATTTCTTATCAAATGTTTTCCACCTTTATCCATACCAAAACATCATAGGACTACATTCTTCTTTGTGTTTAAATACCTCACATATGTATCATGTGTATATCGTGATCTGTCCATCCATTAATTAATTGATGAACATTAGAGATGTTTCTGATATAAGACAATACTCAGCAGTGCTGAAATGGACAGTTTTATGTATGTACTAATTTCAATGTTTTGGTGTCTATGCAGAAGAAAGGAATTGTTGAGATACCAAAAAATTCAATATTTAACTTTCCATTGTGTCATTTTTCTTTTTTATTTTAATACATGATAGTTTTTATATAAACTCTTGATAAATAAGTTACAAATATATTTTCCAGTCTATGATTTAGTTATCAATTTTTCATAAGTATATATTTAGAACTTGGAAAAACATTAATACCTTTTTTTTGTTTAATACATACTTATTTGAGGGAGCTGTGTAGATGGTTCTATTGATAAGAGTACTTGTACAAGATTGATGACCTGAATTCAAATCCTCAAAACCCACATGAAAAGCTTCTTGCATCCAGATAAACCTCTATGGAACACCAAGGCTGCAGCAGGTAGAGACAAGAGAATCTCTGGGGATTTCTGGCTGCCAATCTAGATATAGGACTAGTGGGAAACAATGTCTCTAGAAATTATGGCACAGAATGATAGATAAAGGACTCTATATTTTTTCTGTCCTGTATCCATAAACACAGGTATACACACTTGCAAACACCTCTTCTACACACAAACACAAGAAAAGTAGATTTTATATGAGAGGAAAGCGAAGAATAAAGACTTTAAGGAATTTACTGTGTTGGTGAGAGTAATGGAGTCAGTTATGTGGTGCTATGTGAGGTTGATGCATTCTTCCTTACTCAATAGAGGCAATAAAAATAGGGAGATCTAAATTCACACATCTATTGACACTTGATTTTCAATAAAGAATCCAGAAATACACATTGGAAAAAAAAAGCATCTTAAACCAATGGTGATGGTCAAATTGGATGTCTACATGTAGAAGAATGCAAATAGATCCATATTTATCACCCTGTACAAAACTCAAGTCCAAATGGATCAAAGACTTCAACATAAAAGCAGATAAATTGAACCTGATAGAAGAAAAAGTAGAGAACATTCTTGCTTTTAATAAATGTGACTCATAAAACTGAGAATATTCTGTAAAGCAAAGGACTCCATCAATTAGACACACTGGCAGCCTACAGAATAATAAAAGATTTTTTTATCAACTCCACATCCAATAGAGGACTAATACCCAAAAAATATAAAGAACTCAAGAAACTAGACATCAACAAGCCAAATATACTATTATAAACAGGATATAGATCTAAAGTGAGAGTTCTCAGCAGAAGAATCTTGAATGGCTAAGAAACACTTAAAAAAAATTGACATCCTTAACTATCAGGGAAATGCAAATCAAAACTACCTTTTGATTCTGTCTTACATTTGCCATAATTGGTAAGATCAATTACACAAGTGACAGTTCATGCTAGCTAAGATGTGGAGCAAGGGGAACATTCCTCCATTGCTGGTTGGAGTGCAAATTTGTACAGCTAGTATAGAATTCAGTATGGCAGTTCCTTAGAATGTTGGGAATTAATCTATCTCAACATACAGCTATACCACTATTGTGCATATACCTAAAGGATACTCCATTCTACCACAACTTGCTCAACTAGTTTCATAGCAATTTTATTCATAATAGCCAGAAATTTTAAGCAAGCTAGATGTCCATCAACAGAAGAATAAATAATTAAACTGATACATTTACACGATGGATCTTAAAGGAAATAACATCATTAAATTTGTAGACGAATGGATGGAACTAGAAAAAAATCACCCTGAATGATGTAAACCAGACCCCAAAAGAAAAATACGATATTTATTCATTATAAGTGGATATTAGCCTTTAAATAAATTACCAAGCTATAATCCTTAGACCGAGAGATGGTAAGCAAAGAGGAGGAGTATGAGGGAGATCATGGGACCTTCCTGGGAGGGGAAATTAGAATAGATTTTAATGTGATTGTGGACAGGAACAGGGGGATCAGGTAGAAGAAAATGGGGTGGAGAGAGTTTGGGGAGAGAAAGCTGGAATTGTGTGGCTTTTGATGGATGCTGTGGAAACCTAGTGCAGTAAAAGCTTCCTATAATCTGCGAAGGTGATTCTAATGAGGACTCCTAGTATTCTGTGGCATGGATTCTCAACTGGACATCTCTGATAGCCAGTAGAGACTTCCAGTGGCAGGACTGGGTTGCATTCCACTGAGTTCTGGGCCGATGGGGATCCCATGGAAATCACTAAACCTCCTAGGCTGTTGCTAAGACAAAGGTTTGTTCTCCACAATCTGAGAGTCAGACCCCATGCTGAGGACAACACAACACAGCTCACTGAACATGGAGAAGTTGAACCAGGGCCTACATGAAGCCTTCATCCCTATGTCCTACAGTCTTTGGTGCAGAAATATACTCTTCAGGCTACTAACAGACAAACATGGACATCAGCCCAGCCACAAAACCTTTGACCCATAATCTGTCTTACCTGCAAAAAAATGCTAGGGAAAAATTGGCACAGAACTTGTGATAGTAGCCAACAAATGTTCAATTGACATAAGGTTCACTTCATGAGAAGGTACCCATGCTCTATACTGCTTGGTTAATCATGAACCAGAGATTGGATAGCCCTGAGACTGAGATAAAAATCAGACACTTTGGGTCAAAAAACAAAACAACAAAATAATTCCTAATGATATTCTGCTACACTCATAGACCAGTGCCTTTTCCAGACACTTATCATCAGAGAGGCTTCCTCTGGCAGCACATGGGGACCCATGCAAAGACACACAATCAGACATTATAAAGAACAAGAGTTTAAATTGGAGGTCTCCATCAAATCCCTCCCCTCAGAGTAGGAAATCTTGCTGAAGAGGAGACAGAAAGATTGTAAGAGCCAGATGGAATGGAAGCCACCAAGATAACAAGGCCGTTTGAATCAACTAGCAAGGTGTGTATGAACTCACAGAGACTGAAGCAGCAAGCACAGAGCCTACATTGGTTTACACCAGGTCTTTTGAATAGATATTATAGCTCTTAGCTTGGTATTTTTATGGGACTCCTGACTGTGAGAGAATGAGTGGTTCTCTGACTCCTGTGCATGTTCTTTTCCTCCTGTTGGGTTGTCTCATTCAAATTCAATATGATAGTTTTCATATTATCTTATCATATTTTGTTTTGTCATGCTTGGTTGTTATCTCTTAGAAGGCATTTCTTTTCTAAGCAACAACAGAAAGGGAGTGCATCCATAGGAAAGTGAACTTTGAAGAGTAGAGGGAGGGAAAATTATAGTCAGGATATATTGTATGAGAAGATAATCTATTTTTCCATAAAAGAAGAAAAATGAGAAAGGAACATCTCTCTCTCTCTCTCTCTCTCTCTCTCTCTCTCTCATTAGTAACACTGTCTTTTCAGAGCCATTCTTAAGCATGTTTGAGGTGCTTTTGTTATGAACCTTGCTACAGGCATTCTTCAATAAACTCTTCTCAACTCTGTAAGCTCTGCAGTAAGATAATGTCCAATTTTTATACACTGGATCACCTGCTGTTTTTTCATCAAGACCACTGAGTAATCTACTGCCTATGCAATCTATAATTTTTATGGTCAATTTGAGGGGTAAAATCAATTATCTTTTATTTTATTAATATCTGTTAATTTATTATTGTGACAGCCCGTCTTTTCACATTTCCCTGGTTTATTTTACATACTATCCTGAGAATTATATTGTACTTCCACATTTAAATGAGATTAATCAGCTTTGAAAAGAAATTGATAACTATATTATGGCCTTCTTTCTCCTAGGTACTCAGGAGAGCTCAGAAAAAGAAAAAAGCCAGATCCATGCTTGAATATCTCTCTCTTCTCGTGATTTAGGTTAAACAGGATCACATTAAGTTCTCAGAGCTGGTTTTCCACAATGCTGTATGTGAATGAGGAATTCCCTGATTATAATTCATCTAGAATTTAAAGGCTCTTGGGTACAAATTAAAATATGAGATAACTATTTGCTGAGAAATCATTCAGATAGTTGAAAAACAAACAAACAAACAAACAAACAAAAAGCACCAGCAATGTTGCTCAGGCCATACAAAGAACTTGGATTTATCTCCTGTACATAGATTTATGAAATCTGTAATTAATGTGTTCATTATAAACATTATGTGATTTTTATGTCCAGCTCTTGTTCGTTTTCTTAAATATCTCCAAACTTCCTCATGTTAACAAAGTTGGTCTCTGATCCACATTTTACTAAAGTACTTAACACAGGCTATGAAATAAATTGTAGTTGGTAGAATGAGGGCTAGGATACATAAAAGATTGATATTGTTGTATTCATTCTAATATTTTTGTAATTAAATGCACAGAGTGAAACTGAAGAAGGTTTGAATAACTAGGAAGAAAACTTAATAAATTATTGACAGTTAGTGAAAGGCGCTAACAAATGAATCAGGACAAAATTGAACCAAAAGTTACTCATGATGAAGCTCTGCAACTCAGCTGAATTGTGTAGCTTTATTATACCCCACCAAAGGTGCTTCAAAGGAGTTGGTGCCTGTCTCCTGTAGATCCAGCTGCTTTTTCCTTAGTATCAGGACCTTCTATAGTCACCCAAGTGAATTCTTACTAATAGTAATCAGTTATGTATGATGCCTTTCTACAAGTAATGTTTTATTTTTTTTCATTGTTTCATGTTGTTGTGACTAAATACATGGCAAATATTAAAGAAGAAGTTGGCACTTTAATTAATGCTCTTAGAGACATCAATCTACGGTTTGTTTGCCTAATGTGGTTGGGCAGAACATTGTGGTAGAGGAAGTCTGTGGCAATAGAACCCTATCATGGCAGCCAAGAAACAGAGAGGGCTAAATAGGAAGAGGTCTGAGTAAGGTACTGCCACCAGCAATCCCCACTTAGTGGCTTTTTTCCTCCAATCAGATCTCGCTTTTTGCCTTACATCATCTCCAAATAGTGCCATCTTACTGAAAATCCATCAAGGAATAAATCAATTCTTATGTTAGAGCCCTTGTGGTATATTTTGACCATGCTTTTATGCAGACATGTAGAGGTATGGTTAGAACGTCGCATATGATCTTTAGTAACCCAATCAACTTAATCATAAATAAGGTTGACCATCATGTGAATTGCTTTGTTTTACTTACTCAAACTCAGAGACTTGCAATGAAGTAAAATTATTAACATTTACTTTAGTTCTTTCTCATTATTTTCCTGGCGATAACACCAAACTTTAATTTTCTTAAGTAACAAATCTTCAGTTACTGTTTGTTTTTGGTTGCAAAAACTTCTAATCACTGAAGACATATCATGGTTATTCTAACTCTTTCTGATAGTGTCCTGTCTCATCTCATAAATCAAATACAAAGACCATTACATTTATTTTATTTTAATGTTTATTGCATAAGTGTTTGCATTTTTTTCATTAAAAAATTCTCTAAGATTTCAACAATACTTTTCCTCTGTCCTTAGCAGATATGGCCTCATTGGTAATAACCAAAATCTACACATACCAAATTCCTTTTCTTTTAGAACTTCTCAAACTCTCTTATTTCTTAAGCATTTCTAAACCAGATTATTAAAAACTATCGTGACTTAGTCATTCAAAGATAAATATATTTTTAAAGAATTAAGAGTGTGAAAAATTCAGAGTGCATATATCCAAACTTTTTTATCACAAACATTTTCTGACTTTTTTTTTTTCTGTCTTAGTGTCTACAATATGACTCTAAAACTGCCTTTTGAGCACAAGATAAAATTTACAGGTAAGAGAAATAAGTAATTTTAAAATACTATAGTGTAAAACTTTATTTTGCAGGCTTTTGCAGCTGCATAAATAGAAAATATTGTGTGTCCTGATCAAGGCAAGCACATGGAATGCAGATATTTAACCTGGTCTTGTTCTTGCAAAGCTAAGAGGATGTGCTGGAGACATGCATGTGTCTAGGTGGCAAGTTCAACAAAGATGAGGACTAGCAGGTGTGGAGATGGTTTCCCTTCAGTTTCCCTGTACTGAGCAAAAGTGAAAAGAAAGCTGTGAAAGAAGCAGAAGTAAGGGGCAGGGAAAAAATAAAATAAAAACAACTAAAAACACAGATGGAGAGGAAGAAGAGAGAGAATGAAAACGACACAGGAGAAATTTAATGACTTTGGTGTTTGTGAAAATTATTTTATTATTTTATAATAATGTACATGTGTTCTGATAAATTCCATCCACCTACTTTGCATACTCCCATATTCTCCCCATCACCTTTCCCTCCCAGGATCAAGAATTTCTTTTTGTTTTTTATCTTATTCCACTGAGTCTGCTTTGTGGTACAGTAGGTGTAATGGTGTGTGGCCGGCCATTCACTGGAGTGTTGACAACCTACCAGGGGACAGATCCCTAAACTACCTGACTCCATAATCACCCTTTTCTAGCAGCTGTCAGTTGCCAGTATCTTCTCAGCTAGCAGTAGGACTTTGAAAATCTCTTAATAAATCTGTTTCCATTTTTAGCATCTTCCCGGGGATTGAAATATCTAAGTAAAAGATCTTTGAGTTATTGGGAAATACTTTCACCTGTTGCTAATAAAAGCAAAGCTTCCTTCCTAGTGTAAATTAACTACACGATTCTTGTTTGCCCTAGAAGATACAGAGCTCCAGAGCATAAAACCTGAAGCCTGGGTTTAACTAGATACATAAAGAGCATATCTTCACCCTCCTTGTATGCCAGTTTTAACTAGTGGGAGAAAGTAGAGATGGAGAAGGTATTCTGCAAGGAGAATTGTACATTTCCTTCTGGAAAACAAGTTCATAAACAGTCCAAGACATCTTGGAGTTCAGATTTCCAAGCTAAGAAATGCCATTTTACCTACAAAGTGAGGTTGAGTTAGACCTATATAGACAGGTGAGGGAGTTCAATTTCAGGGCTGTTCCTTTTCAGGCCATGAGAAGTCAGGAAAAAACAGTGGATCTCTCCCCTCATTGCTAATTAAAGTAAAAGAAAAGGCTCACTCTATCTATTTCAAATGGCACCATCTTCAGGGACTGAATGAACCCCTTATTGTCCATCCTCAATGGAGAAGGAATTCCATTCCCACTGTGGAGAGGGAGGCAAGGACAGGAAACTGATACTCGCAATAACCAGGTAACCTATTTCCACAAGAGAGGTCACTAGAAAGAAAAGGGCCTTGAAAACCAGGCTCAGATACCAGAAACAAAGGCCTCACAATTTCAACACATCATGGATTGTGATTTATTATCTTAGTTTTCAAGATAAAGGGATATATATTGCAATTAAAATTCTAAGGAAGAAGTAAATATATCTTAGGTTCTAAATTTTTTATCATTTTTTTCTGAAAGAGAAATAAATAGTTTCATTTGCAATAACTTAGAATATAAATAAGTTAGTAAATGAATATATTATATAAAACAAATGAGAGGCTAGAAATATAGTTCAGTGATTAAGAGCACTTACTACTGATTTAGAGCATCTGAGCCTGGTTCTCAGCTCCATGTCTGGTGCTGCCTGTCACTTCAGTGTTTGGTATCCCATGCCCTCTTCTGGCCTCTGCAGCACACACAAGTATGAACACATAACCAACACAGACACACATGCCTTCATATAAATAAAAATAAAATTAAAATAATTTTAAAAGACTCAATATTTATAAACAAAAATAAAATTATTTGCAAATATGTATTGAAGTCATGGTGTTAAAATGCAACAGCTGTGCTTGGCTCAACTCTGAAAACAGTGGCAAAGACAAGAGCAGAATACTTCTGAACTGAATCTGGAAACTACAATCAACAAAATTACTTCTCTGAATTAATTCCCATCTTTGTGTGTATATAGATACAATGGTAGAAAATATGCTGAGAGTTAAATGAAACAGATTCAGAATTAAGTCTGTCTAATTCTGTATGGACGTATGTTTGTCTAACTTAAGATTTGAAAGCACACAAGGTTTTGGGCTATGCTGTCCAATTATTAGAATTGAAATGCTTCTTTCATGGAGGCTTCTCTAAGTCTCTAAACAGAAAGGAAGTTTGCATCCTTCACATTCCTGTAGCTTTTCGCCAAGCACTTTGTGTTGCTAATCATATTGTGGTACCTTCGCTTGAGCTCTTTACATTGCAAGATGCTGTCAAACCCATTGTTGTCCCTATTGAAGACTAGTTTTATAAATTACATACTCATGTCAAAATTCTGCAGAAACCTCTATAGCCAGGAGCACAAAACTGATCAATGTATAGTATTTGTAAAAGTAGTTCTAAATATCAATACTTAGCATGAGTAAAATATTTTTTAAAAATGTCTGAAAATTAATGAGAACACCTTGAATGACTATTAAAGCTGAGAGACTAAATGAAAAACAGCCTTGGTCATTTCATATTTTAAGAAATTATCTGTATTCTGAAAGAGACAATTTACACTTTCGTCTGTGACCTCAAGTGTCATATGAACCTCCCTGTAAAACTATGATGTATTAGTGACTTTCTTATAGCTGAGATTAAATTCAAGATGATAACAACTTAAGAGAAAAAGAACTTTCTTTTTGTAATTTAAAGGGATGTAAACTCCCATGGTTGGGTCTCTACCCATGATGATAGGATCTTTCAAAGTGGCTAGTCACACCTCAGGTCCAGGTGGAAGAAGAAGTGAACTATAATCCTCAAATCCTACCTATTAGGTCCTATGTCTACTAACAAAGCCCTGTGATCAGAGGATTTCACAGCACATTATTAGACAATAACAGAAAAGGACCAAGTGAGCCTCTGAGAACATTTCACATTCAAACTTGTCACTGATATTCCTTCTATGTTCTTTGCTTATGGGCTATTTGTGCTAACTTTCTGTCTCCCAATATTAGAATTCTAAGGTCTCCCCTTGGACCCTTGAATTCCTTATGAAATTCCAATGGCTTCTTGTTAATCTCATTACAGCAGATAACAATGTGCTCTTCAGAGAATGCACAAGCCTTTACCTATAGCACAGACTTTTTCTTGTTTTCTAATTCCAAGTAGCCTGCTATGCATACCTAAAAAAGACTCATGTCTTGGCAGTCTTAGTAGATTCATCATTGACCTTTCTGTTCTGTACTTTCTTCCTTCCATCCAGAGTAATTACATCAATTTCTGTGCCAACCATGCTTGAACATTATCTTTGATTTTACTTTTTCCTATTCATATCCATTTATTAATGAAAGATTAATGCAACTTCCGTAATTTCTTTCACATCTATGTTTTTGGGATTCCACTAATGATATCAGACATCATCCTTTCATAATTTCTGTTAAAATATCCCCTCCAGAATAATGACATAACTTTCCAATAAATTTCTCAATCTACTTTATTTGGAGGCTATACCATTTTTGCACAAAACCCAAAATTAGTTGTGCGATTTGCTTCAAATTTTAAAATTCCTTCATGGAGAGGAGAAAGTTTCAAAACCCACAAGAAAGTTATGAGAACTCACAAGGAAGGTAAAAAACTCACAAGGCCCTTCCCTGGGGCTATATAAACAATTAACAACAGTAGGGAAAGAAATGGCCTTTGCATCAACACAGTTGTGTGGATCACCTGTGTAAGCAATCCTGTATCTGTTATTCTACTAATAATTCTAATAAACTCACTGTTTCACCAAGATAGACTTGAGAGGAATGGGTTTTTGTTGTTGGTTTCTTTTTGGTTTTGGTTTTGTTGTTTTGGTTTTTTGTTTGTTTGTTTGTTTTTCACTGGTATCCGGTTTGGAGTTGTTCTTTCAGGAAAAAACTGCAAAATATCAAACCCTTCACTATGTAATTTCTTACTACGCTATCCTTTGCTGAGACTCTAAATGTTCACATACAAGGAGAACTAAGAAGCAATTACTCAGTGTGCATGATAAACTGGCTCCTGTGAATGCTTCCTTCACTTCCTATCATTTACTTTTCCAGTTGTGATGATAAAATACCTGAGAAGAATAGTGTGTCTCACACTATTAGCTCACAGTTCAAGGTTTCAGTCTATAAAGGTGGGCAATAAGATTCCTGAAAAATGACACTCAGAGGGGTCCCCAAAAGATGCAGAGGATGGTGAAACAGCAGCTCACTTTCTCCTTTTTATTCAGTATTGTACCTAAACAGGGAATGGGAATCCCCAAGAAGCTAATCAACATAATCTCCCACAGACTTACCCAGATGTCCTCTCCCATGGGATGCTAGCATTGACAGTTGACTTCATCATCCTAAGCCATCCCTCTATTTCGTGCTTGTGGTGTGGCTCTTCTTGAAGTATTCACTACTGGACTAAGAACTTACTGTCCTTACAGTCCTAATAGATTTTCACACTCCTCCATTTCCATCTTCAGACAATCTCGTGAATCACATCACATGAAGCAATTGCTTCCAGGGTAAACACTACTCCATATTAATTGTTTCTTTCTAGATACCTTGTGAAGGGTTGATATATCTTAATAGATCAAAGCCTATCCATTGAAATAATTGATACATCTGAGTAACTTCTTCTACAGATGGAAAGCTGGTTGCCTCAGAAAGATGAGGGCCTGAATTCAAATGCCTTCTACTTATGTTATGTACTTTCTATTGCTGTGATAAGATACCATACTGAAGGAAACATAAAAGAAAACATTTATTTGGGGCTTAAGGTTTAAGGGAGTTACAGTCTATGATGATCACTGCAAAGAACATGGCAGCAGGAGGTAATATGGCACAAGAGCCTTGTCTACTTGATCCATAAGCAAGAGACAGAGAGAGAAACCACACTGGGAATGGAGTAGGCTTTTGAAACCTCTAAATACAACTCCAGTGACACACTTACTGATCCATCCCAGATAGTTCTGCAAATGGAGGTCCAAGAATTCAAATATACAAGCCTATGGAGGCCATTCTCATTCAAACCACCAAACCACCATACAGAAAGCCAGGTATAATCATGTGAATCTGTAATGCTTGTCCTGGAGGGGTGGACACAGGAAGATTATTGGAGCTCATTAGCTACCTAGTCTAATTCAATTGATAAGACCCAGATTCAATGAGAAATGCAACCTCAAAATGAAAAAAAAAATTAAAAAGATGAAGAACAACTGAAGAAGATACTAACAACCTCAGAACTACATATGCACATGTGTACACATACATTTGTACTCCCTCATAACCACATACAAACACACACCCTCACCCACAGAGGACAGTTTAAGTATGTGTTTATTGTTATGTTTAATATTTGCATTTAGTTTAAATTTAGTTGTATACTCATTTCTCAGTTTTGGCTTTGAAAACAAGGCCTCCAGCACAGAGCCCACCCTAAGCGAAATTCCACTGTGAATTGCCTTGAAGAGGAATGCAGTACTCATGCTTTTATTTTCTTTACTATTTTAGTTGAAATTAGATAGTCTTTCTTTGTAATTTTACTGCATGATAACTCTAGAAAAACAAAGTAAAACTGTACCAGCTGAATTATATGCACTTGCTTCTCCTTTGAGCCCCTAGGTTCTCTAGGAAATTCCCAAAAGACAATTGCATAGCCATTGCTTTTATGGCCCTCATAAACATATACATGAACCAGTATGTTGTGGGTACATCCAACAAATAAGTACATTTACAGAGCTCTTTCAAACAACACCAGAAAGAGCAGGCAGTTGGGCAGCTGCATACAGCTGGTTTTTTTTTTTTTTTTTGTTTTTGTTTTTTCAGGGGCTGGTAATCTCAAGGAAGCACTTCCCTGTAGTCAGTCTCTGTCACGCATCCAGTTGTGATTGAAAATGTAAGTGGCACTTCTCCCATCAGGGTTTATAGCACATTTAAAATCTAATTACAAGTTACACAAAAATTTCAAACATCCTACCGGATAGAAAAATGTATCAAATTTTCCAATTTTATTTAAGAGTGCCAGACAGGCCTATCTGTAAGAAATGACTAAAAGATGTCAGTATATAACAAGGGCTCAAGTGTGCAGTGTTGTTAACCTAGCAGCCAAGAGAGTAAAAAAAAAAAAAAAAGGTGTTATAGTATAGATTGTTAGATTACTTAGAAATCTTTTTTTTTACTTTTTGTTGTGCTTTAAATTGAACCCAAGGCACCGCATATACTACGAAAATACCTTGCCACCAAATTATATCCCAAGTCCATGTTTTGAACTTTTAAGCCAGAGATTTTTTTCTGAAAATTTTTATAATGTTTTATTCTTTCCCAAACATGGGCATTGTCTCAGAAACTCTGTTCTCTTAAAATGCCATTTGTTATATATTTTAAAGGTATATATAGTTTCAGTGTTCATCCAGCTTCTTTGGAAATGTTCAAAAATATGATTGACACATTTGTTTTCCCTGAATAATGAGATGTATCAAACAACTGTAAAAACCTGAAGTAGATGACTTCAAGGAAATAGTGTTTTCTGGAGACAACAGAACAACTGCACATTTGCACAAGATTTGTCTAAGCTCAAGCCAGATGAAACCCCAGTACGAAGAAAGAAAGGAACATCCCACTCTCAGCTGAGGAGACGTTGGCATTTGATAGCTCGTGTGAAAAGGAGAGTCAGTTTTCTTTATGGGTGGGACTTCTGGTATATTAACCACACTCCAGAGCAGAACCAACTCACAATAATAGTTGACAAGGACAAACTGTATTAGATGGAGAGGAGGGGAGAGAAAGAGAGAGGAAGAGAGAGAATCAGAAGGATGAAGAGGAGTAGGGAGAAAGAAGAAGAGGAGTGAGGGAAAAATGAATGTATGAAGTTGGGTATGCAGGGAAGAAGAGGGGTAGATCTAGAAAGAGTTTGGAAGAAGAGACTGAACATAACCACCATACATTGCATGGAATTCACAAATCATACTCTTAAACATTGATTATCAGTTAAACAAAACTTCACAGGATGCTGTATCAAATCTTGAAATTCAATGTGTATTTCCTTTAAGCTGTCATTCTTAAGTAAATTCTAGTTGTACTGAAGTAATCTAGAGATTACTAAGCAACTAACACTTGACAAATGCAGAGCCATGAAGTTTTGCAGCCTACAGAATAACTGAAAGTTAAAATGTGTGAAGAATACCATTCAAACCAAGGGGGAGGTTAGAGGACTTACAGACAAAACGTGCTCATGGCAAACTGAAGGGGGAGTCATTCAGTTCCTACTGTGGCCAAGAAGCAGAAGTCAAGAGGCCTAGGTAGAAGAGCAAATAAATAATATAAAGGTATTTAAGAATATAATTTCAAGGATTTCTGAATATTTATTTCCTTGGGAACTCATAACAAAGTTCATAAATTGAACTGTACAGATTAAACTATCTTCTCTTGTTAAAAGATGAGAAAACTAAACTCAAGTTGTCATAGTGTTTCAGCTATTCTCAATAGACTCCTGTTTGACCAACAACAGCAGGAAATACTGTCTCTTAGTAAAAAGCCCCTGAAATATTGCTGCACATAATTTGGCCCATCTCAGCTGAGAATAACGCCAATGTTTCTGGTACTCTGAGTGAGCAATAAGTTGGTGTCTGTTCCCAAAGTGTTCATAACCAGCCTTCAGTTTATGTCATTATTCACACACTTAACTATCAGTTCTACATCTTGTCTCCACAGCCATCACTAGAATGTGTTTTAAAAGTAAAAAGCCCTGACCAAGCAAATTTGAAAAATACCTTAATTAGATTTTCCATGGAGTTTCCAGAGATTAAATAAAAGAGATCTCCAAGGCTCTTACAATATATTATTTAATTAATTAGTGAATTAATTAATTAATGGACAATCAGGTCATTCAGTCATAAATGACTTACTGAGAACAGATTTTTCATTAATTGCTGCAAGTATGTCACAGGAAAATGAGCATATCAAAATATTCTCAGTGTGTCCACAAATAGTAGCAATTAACAGAAGTACAATAGATCACAGAAAATAGGATTTGTTTGAAGCAGAGTGTTGTCAGTTGAAGTTTATTTTTGAAAATGTATTATTGATATGGTAAAGGTCTAATTAATGATAGATAAGATTAGAATCTTGCTAGACAAGTGGTGGCTCATGCCTTTAATCCCAACACTCAGAAGGCAGAGGCAGGGGGATCTCTTAGAGTTAGAGGCCAGTCTGATTTATAGAATGAGTTCCAGAAAAGCCAGAATTACAACAGAGAAACCCTGTCTCAAAAGAAAAATAACAACAGCAGCAAAAATGTGGAATTTTACTGGAAATAGTCTTCCATGTATTGAAAGTAAACTAAAATAAAGCTACAATTGGAAGGGTGAGCTATCAATGCTCTGGGACTGGTTTCTCCCGTAGGAAAAAAGAAAGGCACAGAAACATACAGAGAACACCAAGTGAGGAGAAGGGCAGGAGTGTGGGGATGCTAGAGTCAGCATTGAGGTTGTTATGAAAGGAAGAGTGGCACAAGCCACAGAAGAAGCAGAAAGAAACACATGGGTTCCATTTTCCTATGTAGACTTCAGGGAGAGCACTAACACCTTGATTTGGTTTCTTTTCTAAACAACATGACAGTAGTCAGAGAGCCTTACTGTATATTAGAACTCCTGTATATTCTTAAAAATTATTGAAGCCTTCTAAGCAATGTTTGTTTTCACAGACTAGATTTACCAACATACAATATTTAGTGGATTAAATCTGATAAAAATTTTAAAATGCTAATCCTCTTAAAGTGATAACCTATACACTACATGTTAATGTGAATGACATTTTAACATCAGTATATTTTTCAAAAGAACAAGAATTTACTTAGAGTAGTGGCATTTTAAATTTTTTTCTTTTCTTTTTTTTCCCCTTTTTTTCAAATCTCCTTAATATCTGCCTTAATAGAAGCCAGCTGGGGCCTCCTTGACTTCTGCTTTCAATCTGCTTCAATATGTTTTTCTGGGTGAAGTATATTAAGGAAATATGGCCTCACACAGATACAAAGTGGGAAGAGAGGAATACTTATTTAATAGCCATTTCAGATAATTGTGAAAACTCTTCTTTGATGCTATACCCAAGCTCATTAAGTGGGTCTGTATTAAGGTTAATTGCAATATAAAATCTGAACCTTTACAGTAAACTTTGTTCTGATTTATTAAACAATTGTTCTGTTTAATCCACTGGTCTATTAAGCCAGTTTGCATTTCAAATGGATCCTTTATACAGCATTAAGCATTCATTGTTTAGAAACAACATTTTCTTTAGTTCTGATAACATTGCAAACATTGACATATTTCTATAGATAATATATTTTAATTTCTGTGTGTTAATGTCAATAATCTCATTTGAAGTTAAGTACTAGGTACTTTCTGATCTAATATTTTATAAAATTATACTTTTTAATTTTAATTTTTTTTTATTTTCTGTTACTTTTCATTCCTGCAGTTTCATAATTGGCAGTTATTACTTTCAGTGGATATGCTAGAAGTAACAGTCTCATTTAACACATCTTAAAATTTTCTGACACACACTGGAAGAAGATGACCAGAGCATGTGTGCCAGGTATTTGTCTGTCAAACATGGAGCTCCACAATGAAAGCTACATGTCACGCCAGCAACTCAAGTGTGTGGTGTCATCCAAGATAGCCACTGTTACTTGTGATGAAGAACAAGTACTTTTAGTGTATCTTCCATACTGTTACAGAAAATAATTTTTGAGCATGTATTCAAGCATTGTGTGAATAATATTAATATTTTTGCTGCTAGATGACAGGACAAGAAAGCAGAGAAAACAATGGATGAAGAGGCAATTATGACATACAACACTGTATGGCTTGGGAGATAACCAACATTAGGGTAAAAACTTCCTTTCAAACGATTGCACTGTTGTGTGGTCTTTGATATTTCACAAAGCACATGTTTTGTACAACTAAAGAAAAGAAACTCAGTCTCCCACTACTTATTACTTAAAGCCCCCGACATGAAGCTGCTGCCTTCAGCCCTAAAGGATGTTGACTTCATGAAGGCTCTTGGCCAAGAGTTAGAGAAAATTGGCATTTATCTTCAACTGGCAGAAAAAAAAGAAATATATATATATATATATATATATATATATATATATATATATACACATATTCTATATATTCTATATATTCTATATATATATATTTCAATATTTCATCTGCCTTACTCTTTGGTCCACAGAGGGGTTGCTTGTGTAGAAATGGTGGCTGTTCTGTTGTATTTACTAAGTATCATAAGTGAGTAGGGGGTTCTTAAATTTTCACCTGTGAAAGAAGATTGGAACAAAATGGCAAAGTTCTTGGTAAAACATCTCATGTAAATCATAGATGGAAAGAGAGAAGTGCACACAAAGATCAACTGCTCTCAAACAAGTGGGAGCTCAGAAGTCAGTGAAGAAGAAGTTGCAGGCAAGTATTTATGGACATGAAATAGGACACAATATTTTCAGGGCTTTTTTTTTTTTCCCTTTCAGGCCAATACTGAGGCATCTGAGCTTCCTGTAAGCTTAAATCTCTCTGATGGAAGATCCCAAGGCCAGCTTTCAGAGCATGAAACTCTTTCAGAGCAAGAGACTAGAGGACATAGTGTATGTTCCAGAATTACGTGGGGAAAAGAGCTGATATGGAGAGAGTCATCTCATTGCAGGAGACACTGACACTCAGAGGCATGACTACATCACCCTGTGAGAAGTCTTGAAGTTAAATAAATGTCTTTGGCACGCAACCAATAGGACCAGTTCAGTGTGGTTTCCTCCAGAGGAAAAAGATGAAGGATAATTGCTATCATACCTTTGGTTCATCGTTTTGCCTTGTTAAAATATTTGTATTTGCTTTCAGTGATTTGGTGAAGGGAACAAGACAGTTACTGGTCTATATATTCACTAATTAAGGAAATGTATGTGTGTGATGTCACATCCAATGTCTGGGGCTTCAAGCTCTACCAAACTCTGTAACTCTGTATGAAATGCCAGTCACATCTGCCTTCCTACCAGAATCTTACACAGGGGCTAATGCTGTCAAACCACTCCCTTCTCTCCTAGTGAGAAAAGAGAATCCATGACTGTTGAGATGTTGTTATCTATGAGTATGAGGAAAAATGTTTAGAATGTAGAAGTAGTAGGTTCTCATCTAAGATCCAACCTGGGTAGTTGGCTAGAAATGTAAAAGAGGAAAGCAGAAGCATATGGAAGGTATTGAAAGGAGGAGAGAAAGGAGAAAAATAATGTAATTATGTAATAATCTCAACATTAAAATAATTAATAAGACACGGTACTGTTACCTATGACGTGGAAGTATCATGCTAGAGTTGTTTAGCCTTGATGTTTGTCCACTGAATAAATTAATTTACATAACTCTATTTACTATGTTGTTTCACATGTTATCGAAAATTAATATTTATTTTTATAGCAATATTTATTTGGATAATGGGCCCTAAAAGATAAATTCATGAATTTACTTAAATTTAAAATATTTTTCTTTATACATAGGAGTTCCTTTCATAAGCTGCTGACTGTAATTGATAGTATTAGGATCAAAGTCACAAGTATTTGTGGATTATCTTCCTCATGCTCTCTTTCCATTTAACTTCCTTAATCTAAATTCTTCACTCACATATAAACCTACTGAGAAAGCACTATTGAGAGAATAAACTTCAATATCCACCACATGAGTGAAAAAATAGACTATGTTTCTGTGCTACTAATTGCCTCTGATGTTAAGATAATTTCACTTAAGCAGATTTGAGGGTTAACTTTTTATTACAAAACAGGCTTAGAAATTAGTTGGTTTCATGTGAGTTTCAGAGGCCCAATAGAAGCAGAACTTCTAGACTTCACATCTCCACATCAAGTTGTCAGAGAGCATTTTTGGAAAATGTCAGTCTCTATCTCCTCCTCTACAGCTGTGATCCTGGTCACCCTTCAAGGACCTGCTCTTCAGAGTCCTCTTTCTAAGATGCTCATCCTCTGCTTTCAGATGTGTCACAGTTGTATGCCCTTTTCTCACTTGTTTCAAAATGTTCAGTTAATTTGCACAGTGCACTAAAATCTTTACCCAATAGGTTATAACAGAATCACCAAGAAGACTACATTCATTTTAAAAGTACTATATACAAACAAACTCTAATTGAAGAGTCATTCGAAATTTTTGATAATATTTAATACTTAAAAATAATCAAATGATTCAAAGCTACTTAACTCATTATTCACCACATGACAGAGACTGAAAGGAACATTTTTCAATTCATCACATGATTTATGTGAGTATGATCAGGCTTTCTAAGAAGTCACTGAAGACACAAACCTTGAATACTTGCCTGCAGTTTTCAGAGCCTTCAAGAAAATGTGTCATTTTGGACGTTCCTTTTAAATGGAGTCAGTTCAAATGAGAAATGAGATGCATTTACCTCTGAAGTAAAGTAATCTTAGAGACACTGAACACTGAAATGTCTACTTGGGTTGAACTAGAGGAAAGTGGCTACTGGAGAGGGACACAGTGAGCCCAGCTGCCTTCCTCCTCTTGAGACTGTTAGTATCTGAGCCAGCAGAGACCAAATGATGGACAATTGTAGCTTTATAAATCAGAGAAATAGATATTGTTCTTAACAATATAGGAAGTAATACAATTCAAGTATATGGTAAAGATTTTCAACAACAACAACAACAAAAGGAAAAAGCAGGTTACTCTGACAATGTTTGTATAATTCTCAGTTTAAAAATAATGGGAGAAAATGTTTTCGGCACATTCCAGAGTTGCTCAAAACTGTTGTTTCCATTTCAGCTTAGCATTATTTTATTGCCTGTATTCACCACCAATGTCTAACTGCTCTACCTGCATTTCTACCTGTCAACAGTTGGATGTGTCCACCAATCCCTAGGACTTCTCTTATCATTTCTACAATGCAGAAAGTATCCTAAAATCAATCTCTTTGATAAATACCACTTATTGACATTCACTTAAAGATCTTAAATATAATTTACTAAGTATAAAGATAATTATTTAAGTTAAACAATAGTTTTTATCTTGTAATATTATTCCTATGCATGGTGCCACAAAATAACAATGCTGAGACTAATAGATGCATCTCTCTAGATTAAATAAGGCTGCAATTGAAACTTTAATTAGGAAACAAAGTGATAATAAGGATGTATTTTCAGAGATTCAATCAAATTGTAATACATACACAAACTAGCAAATAAGCCATCATCTGATAATTAAAAATTTTAAATAATTAGCTATTGTAATAAGTGCATACTTAGGCTGATTTAATATTACTGGGTTCCCAGGGGCATATATTTCCATAAAATATGGGCTGGAATACACTTAGCGTTGTTGATGGTATCAGTTCTCTCATTTCCAAATATCAAGTACAGGAAAGTGCAGTTGATGTATGTAAAGATCATAAATGCCTATTTTTTAAAAATATCTTCACTAAACTGCCATTGCAAAATTTCAGATCTCACTAAGTTTTGGGTTTAGGGGCAATGAGTTTAAAAAGCATCTGGAGATGCTGAAAAAACCTGCATCCATTTATGTTATTTAGGTTGTAAAATCATATTCAATCTTGACCCACTCAGGAAACATAACGTAAACGTCCCGCTGGTTTTGACAGTCACACAGCAAAAACACCCTCTGATGAGCATTTAATAGTCACCAACAGTTTTGCATTAAGTACAAAGCCCTTTTGATTACTTATCCCACTAATTTAAAGTAAACGCTTTTACAGATGGCATCTGTTAGGCCGCAGAACGTGTGCCGCATTCATATGTCGTCATCGAAAATAGATTCCAGCTTCTCTGAGGAGATTGTGGCAAAAAGATCAAGCGTGAGGCAGGGAGTAAGCACTTGCCAAGGATGTGCTTTCTTTAAGTCTTTTCATAAATACTTATCCAGTAAGAGAATGCAGTGCTTAGATTCTGAGAAGTAATTGAGAAATACCTTGACAAATTAACACCTACAGCAAAATGATCTAGACAAAGAGATGCAGTTCTGCGTCCCAGCTCTCATTTTCCCGAGTGTGGAAGCATATAATATTTCAGTCTCCTTCAAACTGTATTATATTACACACATGAAAACTGCCGTGAAATGCTCTCAGATGGTAATGCTGATCAGGGAAATAACAATGACACATTGCAAAGACAAACAAGAGAAGTCCAGGGACTGCCTTACAGACTGATGAAGGAGTAGGTTCCTGGTTTTTCTTTTAATTAGGAGATTTTTGTGAGTACATCAAAAAACATTATAGCAAATAACTAATATATCTTCATTATGAGGTTGTATAACCAAATTTAATTTTTACATAAAAACCCATATCCAATGTGAAAACACAAAATTGTCCAATATGTGGTTTCCTTGGTGACTGATCAATGAAACCAAGTGATGAGACTCTCCTGAACTCTCTGAGTCCCTGTGAACCTAATGAAATAGAATAAAATCCCAAGTAGCTTCTCTTTACAATTATGGTGATACCCTGGATTTCAGAGGCCACTACTCAAAATAATTTCTGCTTGGAAAATACAAAAAAAATTAACTATTCAGACGTGCAAGAGATTCAATTATCTCCAAGTTTGGAAGCAATCAATATAACTGCCAAACCTGACAGGATTGTATCTGATAAGCCTCTGTACATGATTTTGGTGGTTTTGTATTTAGCAAGGCAATGAGGATTGAATAGTATAATAATTTTATTTAAAAACACTTTTTGCATGTTTTATTTGCTTAAGTTAAAAAAAAAAGTTCTTGACTGATTTCCTCCATATAAATTCCTCCATGTAAATATAGCAAGGTTTGTCAAACTCCCTGGCATTGTTGCATTCAAGGCTGATTACCACTCTGTTGTCACAGGTTGGATATGTGTTTTAAAATACTTAGTAGCATTGTGACTTTTGATCTCTAAATAACAGTGCACTTTTCAAGCCCAGTTTGGACAAGAAAAAGAGAATGTCTCCAAACATGTCCAAATTTCCCTTGGAAAACAATGATCTTGGTTGACAGGCAGTGATAAAGGCAACTCTGGTAGAAATATTAGAATAATAAATTAGGAAATTCTGTTATGTTTAAGGATCTAAGCGATGTTAGAAATTGATCACCAGACATGCTGGTTATATGAAGTAGTGATTTAAAGATTATGTTAAACTAAAAAGACTTTGTAGTTTTAGCTTCCATGTAGCCAGTAGACACAGGTAGGCTTGGTTCCTTCATTATCCAAGTATTCTCCAGTAATCAAGGAATGCACAATTCTGAACCTACCAAGAGACAGAAAATATGTGGATTCTTAAAAATCTTGGGTAGCTTTAAATATTAGAATGAAAAAGAGAGAGGATGGAAAAAATGACTTTTCATATAATAAACAAGAGTCAAGGCTTATTTTTCTAGGGATAGAGGAATATAAGAGGAATTTTGACATACTAGCACATACAAACTCTCAGAGAAGTCCAAGAAGTAACACAGGCACAAGGTGAATATGGTGATCCTGATCCCTTTGTAGAGGACTGATATGCAGCTGGACATGCCAATCAATGTTACCATGTTCTGTGGCTAAACAAATGAATGATTTGTGATGTGCATCATTAAAAAAAGAGAAATATTCATGACCTTCATTTAGTTTATTGTTTGTTAATCAACACACAGCTAAGTACATTCTGAAGTAATGTGTACATACAGTAACATGGACTTGAAAGAAGGTACTATTTAATATAAAATTATGTTTAAATGTAAAATATTTATCTTAGCACATGAAATAATTAATTTATAAGTTAAGGTACCTTGTACTATTAACTTAAATGTCCCCTGGGTCTTATTCTATGGTCTAAATAGTAGGGGTCAAGATTTATGCAGCCAAACCTTAGAAAAATAAATTTGGGAAGCTGGAAAGATATTTCAGTTGTTAGAGCTTAGAGGGGATCATAAATAGGTTCCTGGTACCAACATGGTAGCTCACAACTGTGTGTAATGCCAGTTCCAAGGAATCCAGTTCCTTTATGTGGCTTCCATGAGTACTGCATGGACATGGTACAGACAGACAGACACACACACACACACACAAACACACACACAAAATAAAAATAATATATTTACAAAAAAAGAAGGATGCTGGAATCATCAGTCATCTAGTCTGCATGGTAATTACTATGAGAATCACTCATTTTTAGCATTATACACTTAAAAACAAAACACATGGATATGTAGTGTGAGAATGATCCAAATTTGAAAGTAGTCATATAACTGTCTTTTGAATATTTGTATATTTGAATATTCTTAATAAATAAGGAATAATGTGTAGAGAAAAGGTCCTGAGAAAATGGCAAGCAAAACTCATTCCTCACCAAAAGTGACAAATTTTAAATATTATTTCCATTCAATATTTGTGACTTGAGAATTTGGTCTCTTCGGTTGATATTCTCCAAGATAAATTATTTGATGTAGGTGGTTCTGGTCTGTATAGTGTCTCATGAATAACATATTAAAATTAGAAAATAAAGATAAAAGAGTGAAGTAATAAATTCTCTCTAATTCTAGCTTCCTCTGGTTTTACTTATAGAAAGGGTCAATATGTTAAATTAGGGGTCAGGAAGGATGACTTCAGCCATAGCTGCTGGTTAAATTAATCAGACACAGTTTATTATTTTACCTCTAGGGTTTAATTAGAGCTGCAGTGAGGGCACAAAGAAAACATAAATTTGTTTTACTGAACAACTTCTCTGAAGCTCCTCTATATGTGGAATATCTCAAGTACTATATCAGTAGTTTTAAATGCTAGATTTTGTAAATATGTAGAATATTTCCTAAACTTGCATAGAATTATTTTTATTTATTTAATAAACGTGAGAAACTCAGGCATGAAAATATTATAATTGTGATTTGTGATATTTCATTACTTTTAAATATCATTTGTAGCTAAAAGAATTTCAATGTATTGCATGCGTATGATGTGTGTATATTGGGGGATCACCGTATGCTGTGGCACATATGTGGATATCATAGGACAGCTTTACAGAATCGACTCCCTCCGTGTTAACATTTATAATGGAGATGCAACTTAGGTTGCAGAAAACTCTTTACACAGCTTTTTCTCTACATCTATGACCAATTCTGATTGAATTTACTGAATAAGAATGATATTTCTAATTCTTATTATGTAGAAATTATCTATACAAAACCTGCTATGCTTCATTTTTTCTCTTTTATCCTTACAAATAGATTAAACATCTTTTTAGTGATAGCAAAATCATAGTAGTCATGACTCAGAATAAAAATTGAATCCTTCATATACATATTAATGATAAAAAATTAATAAATTCAAATAATGTCATCATAGCTTTGATATTTTTGCTGCATATATATATATGTATATATAATAATATGTGTGTGCGTTTATGTAGATGTTTATATATATTAACATGCATATAACAAATAGGAACAACTTTGTCAATATCACTAATGATCTTTAGTAATTCAGGTTGTTTTAAACAGCTCTTCTTTTTGCTTCATATTGATGCTATAAAAATCATCAAAAACAAGTATTCAGCCAGAATATATTATTATATAGTTCATGACTTCTGATGTTTAAAATGTTTCCATGGGGCTTGACTCAATGTGTCAGAAGACCATATTCCTTTCTGTAGGCTCTGTGGACAATGATGTTTATACTTTACACTTTTTCCAGTTTCCAGAACATTCTCTGTGCCATGCCTTTACCTTGCAAGGTTCTCAATATTTTCAGGAATTCTTTTTATTTGACATCACTGAAGAGACTTTCTCCAACTTTGATATCTTGCAAAGACAGGTGTGTTTACAATGACCACACTCCCTTCTCTAGAATATCTCTCCAGGTAAGTCATTTGAATTTATCCTTAAATCTATCTGCAACAACACTTTTTGTCATGTAAATCAATTTATACACCGATTTTTCAGGAAAAATATAATATTTAAGTTGCATGGTCAAATTTCTGACTAAAATAAAATGCCTAAGGCAATTAGGTCAAGAAGAATTTTCTCCTCTCCCAATCTCCAGAGAATATCTCTAAAACACTGGAATAAAAATTGGAGCCATGCACCATGCCACTCTATAAACCTATGATTCCATGTTTCTCATGAATGAACGTTAACTGAATAAACCTGTTAATGAAGGTACATAAATAGGGATATTCATGAGCCACAGGTACACTGAAGCACAGACTTAAATTCCAAAGTCACTCTAAATCTTCTTCCAAATCATTCATGTTAAGTTTCCTTCTAGATTGACTCTAATGCAATTATGACTATAGTCAGCCAGTGGTCTCTAGATCTGTTCTTTCCATTGCTACATATTAATCTCTAGTCTAAGCATTTCCTACCCATTGCAGTGGTCACCAGAAGTTTAACCATTCTTCCATGCTTGCCGTTATCTTGAGTATTTCAGATAAACTCTTGCTAAGACAGACATCACTGATTACTTTCCATTTACTAGGGGATCAAATCTGTTTTCCTCAGTTGACATTCAGCACCCAACTCTGTCTGCACTAACACTCATTTAAAATCATAGATATAGATTTTTCAGGCTTAGAGATACTTAGACTAAATCTTTCATTTCACAGAAAAAGAAAACAGAGGTCAGAAGGTTTAGTTGATTGACCTAGGTGATGCTGCTAAGTGAGATTTGAAGATCAAGAACATGTGGACCCCTAGTCCACTCCCCATAATTCCCAGGGTTACTCTATACTGTCCACAGGATTGTGTTAGGATTGGTTTTCCATGAGTCAAGAGAGCTATGTGAACAGAAGACAGAAACCTGCCTACTTTTAACCAATTGTCTCACTAATACTAGTTCTCATACCTTTCTATTTTTCTTTTATTATGTGCTTTAGAATATTTTTAGATTTTTTTGTTAATGGTACCCACTTACGCCGAAATATTTTTTCAAAATAAAAATAAGTCATACTTATGTTCAAAATATTTGTTTTTCTTCATTCATTTTTTATTAAAAATCAACCTGTTAAAATATATATAAAGAGTAAAATTTATGTTTTTGAGATAGATCATGAATAACAATGAATCATTCATAAAAGAATATAAGATAAAAATAAGGAAAAACAGTAACAAATAAATCCATGGAGATAAACAGTGAGGATAATGCTAAGAACAGAAACCATCAAAGCTACATAGAAGCAAGCAATGGGACGGACTATGACTCAGATAACAAGTGGCATATGGAGAGATGACACATTGCTTAATCATGGTCACATGGTCACTCTTCCGTCCTACTTGTTTGGGAAAAGTAAAAGGATCCTGACAAAAAATGAGAATTCTTCCTAAAATTGATATTAAAATAGATAGCAAACTGTGTTTTGCATATGTATATATGATATCATGATATGATATGATATGATATGATATGATATGATATGATATGATACATCATATGATATATATGATATCATATATATGTGATATATATATATTTATATATATATATTAGATAGATGATGGATAGGAAGATAGATAGATAGATGATAGATAGATAGATGATGATAGATAGATAGATAGATGATAGATAGATAGTTAAATTGATCTGCCTATTTGTTGAATATAGATCATCAATTTCAATTGGTGGACTTAAAGAGATGAGAGAGAGAGAGAGGGAGAAAGATGATGAATAAAAACAGCAAATGATTTTGTCGACTTCTGGTTTAATTCTTAGACATAAGAGTGTAAGAATTAACATCCTCTGATCTTTAGGCTCAGATACCTATCATGCTGTTAAATTATATTATATATTTGTTACAATATATTGGGTAGGACACATCCTTGGACACAGTCATATGGTGACTGCATCAAACTGAAGCTTCTTCAGAACCTTAGAAAGAACTGTCATACCTCACTCTCAGTCACTAAACTGAGAAGCATTGAGGACAGTAACATTGGAATACAGCAAGAAGTGTTACAGACACTATCTCCAGGAACAAAGTGAAGACAGATTTGGGGCATGTAAGATACTAATAGTTCAGTGTCATCCAAAGTCCTATGTATTGAGGGTTTGGTCCCCAGGAAGTCACTACTGGGGAGTCCAAGAACTTTTAAGAAGTAGAAGTGAATGAGAAGTCTTAAGGCCTTGTCGTTAGAGGGGATAATGGCATGCCAACAATCTCTAATCTCTTCTTGCTCCCCACCCCCACCCCATGCATCTCCTCAGCCACATTTTCACACTTGGAATAGATTTGCTCCACCCTTAAGTCCCACCAAGCACTCTCAATGAACCCCCAAAAGCAAGTCTCATCAGCCATGGCATAAAACTCTCAAAACTATGGGTAAATGTAAACTATTTTTGTTTATGCACTAATTATCTCAGGTGTCTGCTGTAGTTGCTCACATTGACTAACACACAGGTACCATTTTGAAATGCTGCCACACCTCTGACTATGTTGGTTGAAACTGACACCAGTGCTTAGAACGAAAAGTACCATATGGGTAGCACAAAGGAAAGACAAACCACCATGGTCCAGAATTTCAATCACTGACAAGGATCATAACAAAAATAATGAGTGACTACCTCAACAAAGAAAAACAAGACAGAAATTTTAAGCAAATAATGATAATTCAGAAAAATATGCAGATAGCCATATTCTAAAAAAGGAAGAAAGATACATTATCTAGAAGTACTATGAACAAGAAGGGAATAGACTTTTGTCAGCAGCATAGAAGTCAAAAACACAGGGGAGTGAAAATTTAAAAAGATAAAAGAAAAAATAGATCACCAAAAGTTTATGTAGATGTTGAAAAAAAAGTGAATGTTCTTTAAAACCAAAGTATCATTGGGATATTTTGTTTTATAGGGTATGTAAATGGCAAGGCTTCAGAAATGATGTGGGAAGGGATGTTTAAACTATAAATGGCTGACACTACGTATGAAATGTGTGACATGATGTGCATTTCAGTAAAGAGCATTTAAAAATGGAAACTGTAACTTTAAGGCAACCAAATAGATTTTTATAAAGGAAATGTTAAAAATAAACTACAAGGATGGGTATGGATTCATTTCCAAAACTTTTGTTTAGAACCAGGAATGTTGAATAAAGGGTATGGAATAAGGAACAAATACAAAGCAGATACCAAGAAAAGGAGATGTAGGCATGAGTCCCATGACATCAGTAATCATATTAAATATAAATGGTCCAACCACAGCAGCTGCTGTACAAAGACCTGACAGGAAACGTAAGATTTAAATGAATTCAGTAGAATTTGACACAACATTTCTATACACATCTTCAGCTTATTGCTTAGTTATTGCCTTCGATTTTCTTTTTGTGTTTTGATCTTTAACATTTGTGGATTAATGCACTGTTAAGCACAACATTTTACATTAGGTCACTGAAAAATTATGCACAAATAGTCAGTAAAATTTTTAGTCACAGATTTTATTTTTTAATGTAAACTTTTGTAGTTATGATAGTTATGTAGTTATAATGAAGATAATAAGTCTAAAATAATACAATTTAGTATCATCTAACAAACAGGTCTTAGGGATTATCACCTTGAATCATGAGAAAACATGAATATAAATGCAATAACTACCCTATAGAAAATGATTTTATCCAAAATAAATAGCTAGCTTTATTAGGGAATATTTTAGTGTACTTAGAACTATAAAAAAACTGAGACAGAGTTCACATATAAATATTGAATGGCATGTAAAACAATTTTAAATACAATCCTCTATTACACTAGCTGTTTTCTAGAAAATTTACATTCATTGTGTTTTTTATCAAAAATTATTTTATTAAAGTTTTTCCTTATATTGTTGGTCCTGAATTTTCCTCTTGGTATAACTAGGTAGATTTATCCTGAAGTAACACATTGCTGAAAATCTCAAGCAGGATGAAAAATAAGATTAGAATGGTATAGGGCTTGTTTAGCAAGTATGAATCCCTAAGTTCACTTTCATAACACTGAAAAGTACAATAAAATAATGTGATATTATTTTGAATGCTAAGGAAATCTGTTCACATGAACTTGACATCAGAAACATCAGCAGAGTCATTCAACCTCCTTTTTAGAGTCCTGAATGAAGCTGTTGTAAACACAAGGAGAGCATATGGAAGTAAGTTTTACAATACTGGAAAGCTATGACTATTGTTTAAAACATTTTTATGGAATGCGGCACATTTTTTGAAGTCTTGGCAACTGATTGTTTTATTTCTATAGATAGTAAATACAATACAGGTAAGAATGGCCATGAAGGCTTCCATTCATACTGAGTAAGTTTCTTTAGGAAGCAAATGTATTACCATATACAAATGATAAATGAAAAATGAAGTATACATGTGACCTTTCCACCCAGATTGTGCATTATAGCATGAGTAAATTAGGATTAGGATACAATCACAAAGAATTACATGATAAATTCCTAAACTGCTGTAATGAACAAAGGGAGAAAATATTACATTTGTCTAAGAAAATTTTACTCTTGAGGGTTTTAATCTCTGTGCTCATGTAGATATCATGGAAAGAAAATCATATCTCAGAGCAAATTATTAAGTGTCATTGTCATGATATAGTTCTCTGGGTCCTATAATTACCTTTCTTTACTCTGGGCAATCAAGTCAAATCAGAATTGAAAGGACCAATTCAATTCTGTCATTGTGCTCCATTGTCAGGGGCTGTTCCAATTGTGAATCAGGAGACTGAGCAGCCTGTAAATGACTGAAACTTAAATTATTACAGTCACTGAAAGTCCCAATTACCACAGAAATAACCCTATACAGATCAGTAGACTGAAGTAGGGTGAGTAGAACAAATTGAAATATCCCCATCAGAGCAGCATAGGACTAAATACAGGTCATTATAAAGAATAAAGAATAGATAAATCATAATACTGGTTATATTCCTACAAAGATTTATTACTGTTGTTTTGTTCACTTTCTTTTTAATTTTAAGATGGAATCATTCCACTTTCATGATTAGCTACAGAATTTGAATTAAGATGAGTCAGCATTCTCTGTTGAAAATATAGAAATTAAAAAAAAAAAAAAAAGACTCTCATACCTCCAAAAATTAAGAGAGTAAAAATAACTATAGAAGAGCATGGGAAATAATATTGACTAGAAAAACAGGAACAAATGCACTGATCTGTGGGGGGAGGGGGCACAGCAAGGAAGGCATCTGAGAGGCTGATACTTGAGAGAACAAAAGGATGTATCTTGGCCACGCATTCCAGGAGGTCTTAGCAAAGTGATCCCAAAAGTTTCAATAGAACAAACCTTCCGATACCACAAACGATCCAGTAGAGGTCCATGATGTCTGATATAGAAAATGGGTTAAAAGCAGGCAGAACACAATGAAGTTGTTTCTATGTCATGAAAGAGACGATTTTAGATCTCTGAAAAGCTACATGTGCTGAGGTGGTCTAGAGCAGTATCTGTGTTCAGTTAGTGTTCCTGTATGTGCCTAGGCGTGTGACCACGTAAGCAAGGGCAGCTTCTTAGAGGCAGCATTCCTAAAGAGAACTGCAGGTCCCTTCCCACTAGCCACTGTCAATAGCTCCTCAGAAGGACGGGGTGGGAGGGACTTGGTGAGCCCCGCCGAAAGTCTGTACTGGGATTTTGTTTGGTGGTTGATTGTACTTCTTAGTAATATTTAAATTCTACCTGGGCTACTACTATAAGGAGGAAAGAATGCCTAGTTTTATACCTGTATGGGAATTGCACCCTCTGAAATGAATGCAGAGATTTACTTCATTTTAATAGCTATGCGAATACTTTGCTTTACTGCAACATTCAAAGAACTGAGTCTCAGAAGGCTCTGCAAGAGTTACTTGTGATTCAGTAGCTACATGGCCATAGTTCAGAGTTTTAATTTCTTTTCACCAACAATATTTTAGTAACTTAAAATATTAATGAATGGAGTGGTACCGCAAACGATCTTAAATTATCTGAGCGAAGGACAGCCATCGATCATCATAACTATGTGTTGCTTGAGATAAATGGCATCAGGTTTGCCTCAGATGAATTTCTTAGCTCTAATACTTAAGGCTACACTCATGACAAGTGTAATGTGAACTATTAATGCAACTATATAGGATTGCTCTCCAATTACCGATTCGGATTAATCTCAACAGGTACCAAGGGCATTTCAACCTTCCACGAAAAGACTGCTGATGTGTTATGTAATTGGAAAAATCCATCTTTAAGATGGCCAAAATAGCACGTAGGATGATAGGAGTTAACATCAAGGTTTGGGAAAATGTGTTATTATACTGCTGCTTTTGATCAATACTAAGGCTTAGATATATAATTACAAAAAAGGAAGTATATGTGTATGATGCATTTATATATATATATAAAATTTCCTGAGCAACTAGATTCCTTAATTACAATTTAAATACATTAATTGCATTTGGATACTTTAAGACAATTTTGTTTTCACTCCATACAGAGTCCCAGAAGGTGAACTCCAGAATAGCTTGCAAGAGGAAATGCTAGAGATATTCCACAGAAGGGAATTAGCAAAGTACTGCAAGGGTGGTGATGCTATAAAAACCACAGATAATGAAATAAAAACCATATGATTAACCAAAATATTAGATATGAAATGCTAAGGCTATGGAATCACAGAAAAGTTTGCATTCCCAATGCTTCAGGCAGACAGCAACTTAGTTACTTAAATCCTACTGAAGTATAAATAGCATTTGATTCTATACTTTAGCATGTTTTAAATAATATGTCAGAGGCTGCACACATAAATACATAAAACCTATTTAATCCTCATAGTAGCATGAAGCAGGTTTGTAAAGTGAAGAGGACATTCCAGAACATAAGACAAGCATCTGAAGTGCTCAGAATCAAGCACCAAAACTATCTGAATGCCATCTCTTTCTGCTCCTTATGCCACTCATATATTTTTCATTACATTTTACATTGAGATTAGACTCAAATCAGAGTTAAAATCAAGTTGCTGGGATTGAAATCACCAACGAAGACTCCCTGACTCATTTATAATCTTTAAGAATCAAGAACCCCTAACATTTTTCCTTTGATATGGATTCCTGAGATACAAGAACATGAACTAGGAGAAATGGAAAGAAACAATAACCAACGTATGGTGTTCCAGTTCTCTCATTCTTCCTCCAACCCTGCTAACATTATCCCTTTCTTCTTGTGTAAGTTATGGGGATCCATTTATGTTGCCTCTAATGGTCCATTCACTGAGTCTACACTAAAAGATCTAAAAAAAAAACTGTGACTGCCTTGTAAGTATCATTTTGTGGCTATAGAGTGAAGAGTATGAAAGTTATTTTAGGCTCTACATTTCCAAATGTGCACGCACACACACGCATACACATATGTACACACATACATGCGCACATATGCCTGCTTCTTTTTTTAAATGAAAAATGTTTGTAAAATATGTTGTCATGATTCTTATGTTGTTTTTTTAAGTAAATTTTATTTTTTTCTTTTTTATAAGGATGTATGTATTTTCAGGTCAGGGATTGGGTTCTATCCTATAAAGTGTAATTTAACTCAAATTGAACATTGGTTGATTGCTCCCACAAGCTTTATGTGACTATTGCACTAGCACATCTTGCAAACTGGTTATCATTCTATATAAAAGGTTTCATAGGTGGGTTGGTGTTTACTTTTCTCCTTTGATAGCTCATAAAGTACCTTCCAGTAGGATGAACCCTAGTGTATAGGGGTGAAGGGTTTAGGTAGGAAGTAGCTTGATATTTCCATTTCAATGAGTTGTATAGATGTTGTTCCCAGCAATAGGGCCTGACCATCAGTTTCTCGAGTGCAATCAACAGCTTTGGCAACAGCCTGGGTTGTTTGGGGTTTCCATGGGACCCCTTTGGCCAAGGATTTGATTAGATGAACTCATTCTTGGAAGTGGATGTTTAGATTGGTAGTAAGAGATTTCCAGTTGGGGCTTTATCTCCCTGGCTATTTGATGACCTTCATATTCGTATACATTTTAAGAAGCTTCTACTGTATTAGTTTCCCACACAACTCTCCAAATGGCCCTTAGTTTTAGCTGTCATTCCTTCACACTCTCCTTCCCTACCAGTCCCTGTTTGATCCTCTCATTCTTCTATTGGCTTTGCAAGTATTTTATTGAAAAAATTTGCATCTATGTTCATCGTGGATACTGATTTTTATCTCTATTTGTTATGTCTTTATGTGGTTCAGTTATCAGGGTAGCTGCCACTTTATAAAATGTATTGAGCAATGTATTTTGTGAAATAATTTAAGGAGTATTAATGTTAACTCTTTTTTAAAAGATTGGTAGAATTCTGCTCTAAAAACTGGATGTGGGTTTTTGGTAATGTTTTTGTTTGTTATATTTTTGTGTTTGGAGATTTTAATTGCCGCTTCTATTTCAGTAGCAATTATAGCCATGATTAAAATGCTTATCTGATCTTGACTTAACTTTGGTAGGTGGTATATATCAAGAAAATTATCTATTCCTTTTAGATCTTCCAATTTGGTAAAGTATATGTTTTTAAAGTATGTCCTATGATTTTCTAGATTTCTTTGGTGTCTATTGTAATGTCCCATTTTTCATCTCTAATTGTATTAATTTCGACCTTCTCCTCCTGTCTTTTAGTTAATTTGGTTCAGGGTTTGTCAACACTATTTTCTTAAAGAACCAACTCTTTGTTTCATTGGTTCTTTGAATTTTTATTTCTATTTTATTAATTTCAGTACTTGTTTGATTGTTCCTTGCCATATATTCTTTTGGGGCCTTATTTATTTTTTCTATTGTAGAGGTTTCAAGGGTGCTGGTAAGATAGCAAAAGAAGATTTTTCCACTTTTTATTTTTAATGTAGGAAGTTAGTGCTATGAATTTCCCTCCTAGAGCAATTTCATTTGTTTTTGTTTACAAAATGTTTTGTTTTGTTTTCTAAAATGTTTACAATTTTTTTTCTTAATTTATGTCTTACCCATTTTTCATTCAGTAGTGAGTTGTTCAGTTTTACCTGAGTTGTTCAGGTTTACTTCATGGCAGTCAGATTAGATGCAGGATGTTATTTCAATTTTGTTGAAATCTGCTGAGCATGCCTTGTTTTTGATTATGGAGTTAATTTCTGAGAAAGTTCATGGGGTGCTGGGAAGAAAGTATAGTTTTTGTGTGTTTTGGTGAAGAGTTCTCTAAATATGTTAAGATTATTTAGTTTAAAACATCAATCATCTCTATCATTTCTCATTTATTTTTTCTCCTGGAGAGAGTACACTGCAGTCTTCCACTATCAGTATTTGAGGGTCAATATGTGATTGTAGCTGTAGTATTATTTCTTTTAAGAAATTGGGTGTTCTTGTGTTTGATGTATAGCTGTTATGAATTGAAATGCACTCTTGGTGGATTTTGTTTTGATGAGTACATAGTGTGTGTTTTTCCATATTTTTTAGTTTTGGTTTGAAATCTCTTTTGTCAGATGTTAAAATGGATACACTTTCTAGCTTCGTGGGTCCATTTTTCCATATTTTTACATTCATTTATCTGGAAGTGTTGTCTATCACAGATGCTAAGGTTTGTTTCTTGGATGCAGGAAAAAGGATGAATTCTGTGTTAATCTGGGTCTTTGTGTTGGAAATTTATAGCATTGATGTTGAGAGTTAGCAATGAGCAATGTTTGTTAATTCCTGCTATTTTGTGGTGTGTTTTCCCCCTTTCTTTAGATTTGCAGTTCTGATATTAGTTCTTTGAGTTTTCCTAAGTGTGGTTATCCTCTTAAAGATGAAGTTTTATCTCCAGTTCTTATGAAGTAGCTGGATTTGTAGATAGGTACTTCTAAAATTTATTTTTATGGTAACTGTTTTTCTCCATTTATTTTGATTGAAAGTTTTGTTGGGAATAATAGTCTGGTCTGGCATCTGTTGTCTCTTGGAGTTTGTCGAACATCTTATCCAGGCCCTTCTGGCATTTAGAAGTCAGATATTATTTGAATAATTCTGCTTTATAATTTGTCAATAGTAATATTTTTACTTTTCCAATATATTTGCTGTTCTGTATGTTAATAGGAACCTCCTTCTTTAGGTTAGGAAATTTTTCTTCTATGATATTTTTGAAAATATTTTCTGTGCCTTTGACATAAGTTTCTTCTACTTTCTCTATTTCTAATATTCATAGATTTGAACTTTCCACACTGTACCAGATTTCCTGGATGGTTTTGTGCCTGGATTTTTTAGACTTGATATTTTCATTGACTGAAGTACCTATTTCTTCTATCTTGTCTTTTATTCTCCAAGACTCACATTTCTATTTCTCGTATTCTGTTGCTAAGG
>JAMJFZ010003958.1:1702500-1777500 GCA_026225945.1 Cricetomys ansorgei
TCAACACATAATTTATGTTTGAAAACAAAAAGGAGGGGTAAAAAGAAAAGGGGAAGAGAGATGAAAAGAAGTAAAAGAGAGACAGAGTCTCCCTGAAAAAAAATAAAAAAGCTACAACTAAACACAAAAGCTCAGGACCAGGGACAGGTGGGGGGTGGGGGTGGGGGTGGGGGGCCTCTGTCCTCCAGGTCTCTGAAGCCAGAAGCTGCTAGAAGGAGCCTCTGCTAGAGCAAGTGTCCACCCCAGCTGCTGGACCTTTCTGCACTGCGATCCTGTGTGGCAGGGAGTGTTCTGTTTTGTTTCCCCTCCTTGCCTTCACTGGGTGAAGAGTCAGCCTTCCTAAAGTAGCCTTTGTTTTAGTTCATTGGCTTGTCTGAGCAGACACAGGCAGAAATCCACCCTGCAGAGTCATCAAAGGTGATTCAGAGATCAGGAGGAGCCACAGGCCAGGAGAGGGAAGAAGCTCTGGGAACATGGCAACTCCATCTGCAGTGGACTGGCAAGGTCTCCCCCGTGGAGTCTCTACACACTAGACAGTTACCTCTGGGCACCCTCAAGTCAAAGTAATTACTGCGTTTAGGAGACAGCAGCCAGGGAGGGACATTTTCTACAGTTTTACGCCTCAGCGGGAAGGCTAGAGACTTCAAGCAGAATTCCCGTGTGTGTGCAGGTAATGACATCTCAATTCCTCTCCTAACACTTGCCAAGAACTGGCTGACATGGCAGTTACAATATTTACTGATTTCATCTTGTCGTGGCTGATTTTTCAGTTTCTTGTTTGTTTTGGTGAGTAGTGAAAACTCTATGTGTAGTCCTGGCAATTCTCACAAAAGATGGCATGGGTTAGAGTCTCCCAAGCAGGACACTACTCCAGGGCGGGATGTCTTTGGGGGAGAAAGGGTTCAGCCCCTTGGGCAGCTTCTGCCTGCAGAGGAGGTTAGTCTCTGAGACCTGGCTTACCACTGCTCACAGACGTGTGTGCCTTCCTCACAGCGATGAGAGATTTAGTCTCAAGACTATCAAGTGGGTATCCAACAAATAGCTAGAACTTGCTAGTTAGGGATTATTCTCACGAAGGCACTGCAACAGCGGTATCATGAGGCTTTTTCTTGTCATTTTGTAACATGGATTTTAATAGACTTATTTATAGGAGACACATGTGTCTATATTATGGCATTAAATGATAGAACGGAAGATGAATAGGAACTAACAGAGATAAACAACAAATTCCCTCTCCCATTTTTGCCAATAGAAAAGAGAAAAATAGCCATCTCCCTCCAGAGCTCAGACAACACCGTGGAAGATGGGGTGGGAAGAATGCAAGAGTCAGAGGATGAAGATGTGCACTGGAAAGACGTCTCCTGGGCAAGAGAGGGCTGCTGTGCTCATGAACGGCTCCTGGGCAAGAGAGGGCCGCTGTGCTCATGAACGTCTCCTGGGCAAGAGAGGGCCTCTGTGCTCATGAAGGTCTCCTGGGCAAGACAGGGCCGCTGTGCTCATGAAGGTCTCCTGGGCAAGACAGGGCCGCTGTGCTCATGAAGGTCTCCTGGGCAAGAAGAGGGCTGCTGTGCTCATGAACGTCTCCTGGGCAAGAGAGGGCCGCTGTGCTCATGAAGGTCTCCTGGGCAAGAAGAGGCCACTGTGCTCATGAAGGTCTCCTGGACAAGAAGAGGCCACTGTGCTCATGAAGGTCTCCTGGACAAGAAGAGGCCTCTGTGCTCATGAAGGTCTCCTGGACAAGAAGAGGCCTCTGTGCTCATGAAGGTCTCCTGGACAAGAAGAGGCCTCTGTGCTCATGAAGGTCTCCTGGACAAGAAGAGGCCGCTGTGCTCATAAGCTCACTGCAGTGTGACCACCTGCACATGTCTGGATCGAGCCCCTCAGCATTTCATCATGAATGGCAGGGCATGAGGTTCTACCCCTCCCGAAGGGACTATCAGCAGTTAAGAGTTGCTGGGGAAGGGATCCCATTTTCTTTAGTGGTGTAGCTACTGAGAAGTAGCCCTCACTCCGCTAGATAACCTCCTACCCATGGTCAAGCAACAAACACCAGCTAAACATAGTGGGTCACACTTCAGAAGAAGACATGCGGGCTGGAGAGATGGCTCAGCAGTTAAGAGCACTGCCTACTCTTCCAGAGGACCTGGTTTGATTCCCAGTATCCCCATGGCAGTTCACAACCATCTGTAACTCCAATCCAAGGGGATCTAATGCCCTCTTCTGGCCTCCACTAGCACCAAGCATGCAAGCAGTACACATATGTACACGCAGGCAAGACACTTACACAATGAAATAACAGAACTAATGTATCTAAACATAAAGATATGATATGCACATATATGTACATGCACATAAATGTATGTACATATATATACACGCATATACATATATGTATATGTATGTACATGTGTATAAATGTATGTATGTACATATATGTACATATACATATATACCAAAAGATTTTATGAGCATAAAGAAGACCTGAAAGTAGGAGAGAGCTGTTGGGAAGAAGAACTTCACAGGAGAGGAACTGGGATAAAAGAAGAGGTGAACAGGACAGTTCATGACATACATGTATGAAACTGTCAAACAGTAAAGATTAAGACACACAGAAAAAAGGGGAAAATAACGAAACTGTGTTTAACGAGCATGCCGAGTAGTTCCTCTTAAAAGAGGGCAAAACTTTTTGAAACAATATAACATTGATAGAGATTATGCTGAAAATTTAACAGTTCATCTCATTTCATCTTATATCTCCCATGGAAAGGTATTGTTATCACACTATTTACCAAAAGGGAAACTGAGTCAACGAGATTTATTGCCCAAGCTAAAACACTTTCGAGAACAGGAAGGATTCCTGTGAATGCGAGCATCAGCTTTCTTAGTGCTGATCCCAGGGCTCACAGCAGACTCCGTGAGAGCTGTGGAAGGAGGAGACACTACATGCATGCACTAATAGTGCTTATCCCCAAACTCATAACCAGAGAAATACTTCTATGAACTCCCTTACTGGAAAAGCATCCCCTGAATTAGAATACGCAAAGAGTGCTCACGAAGATGAGTCAGAGAGGTTGGCAAAAGGACTGGACAGGGCTGGTAGGCGCTGGTGTATCGTGATCCCCCCATTGCTGGAGCCGAACACCCACAAGAAGTAACTTAAAGGAACAAGGTTTCATTTAGACTCACAGTTTGAGACTACAGTCCGTTAGAGCCGTAAAATCACGGCAACAGGAACAGGTATGTGTATGTGAGGGGAGGCTGCTCGCCTGCATCTGTGCAGATCAGGAAGCAGACAACAGGGGAAACAGTGGTACCCTGTGCCCCTCAGAGCTTACCACCTGCACTCAGCAACCCACTCCCTCCAGGTCAGTTCTACCCCCTAAATGTTCCATAGCCTCCCGAAATGGTACCACCAGCTGATGGAACAGGTGTTCAACTACAGAGGCCCATGGAGGACGTTTTACACCCAAACCGTAGCAACTGCAGATGTCAAAGGGCACTGCCAGGAGGGCGACCCTGAGAATGAGTCTTCAGCGTGGGTGGGATGCCAGTTGAGGCAGCACGGAGACATTAGGCAGAGGCGGAAGCAGAGTGTAGAGAGTTCATGGATCGGCAAGGACCGTATCGCTGCCTCTGAGCGCAAAGGGCGCCCAGGGCTGTGTGGGTGGGACAGCGGCACAGCACCACGGCCCTGTCGTTGTGGGCTCAGCAACACGGTCCAGGGGACAGGTGGACCAGAGTGACCTGCAGGACAAGGTCTGGGGAAGAGGTGTTCATCCTCCCTCTGCTGGAAACAGGAAGTCTACTGAAACAAAGCACATGGGTGGATACGTTTTCAGATGGCACAGAGGAAAGCTATCCAGGGTCAGGTCGTGCAGAGCTGCACACAAGATGCCAAGGAGTTAGAGCAGTACTTCACCTAAGACTGGAAGTCTTCGAGGATCACTTAGTGGCCATACCTTGCCCAGGTACTTTGTGACTGCACCCAGAGTCCCAAATTCATCTGATACCATGGGCATTTGAAGAAGATGGACTTACTCAGGAGAGAGGAGCTTAAGGAGCAACATGGAGGTCCACAGGAGGGCTTCTGCTGCACAGCCTGAAGTTGTGAATACACAGCTGTAGCTCAAAGTGAGACAGAATACAGGCTGAAGTGACTCAATTGCATGATTTAGTTTGTTAATATGATTTTGAGTCATGGGAAATATGTTTTGTGGAGTTGGGCTTTTTTCCTTTCTTCCTTCCTCCTTCCTTTCTTCCCTCCCTCCCTCCCTCCCTCCCTCCCTCCCTCCCCCCCTCCTCCTCCTCCTCCTCCTCCTCCTCCTCCTCCTCCTCCTCCTTCTCTTCCTAGATTAGGACTCGTGTAACTCAGGCAGGCCTCAAACTTGCTACGTAGTCAAGAATGACCTCAAGCTTCTGAGACCCCTGCCTCCATGTCTTGCATGCTCTGATCACAGGCCACTGTATGGGGGAGCTAGTTCGGGGCGCCATGCATGCAAGGTGAGCACTCTATCGGCCTAGTCACACCCTCAGCCGTCTTCTGCAGATGGGAACTCGTCTTGACTTAAGAACCACTGTCCTCGGTTTCTAGATGAAGGTCATCCATAGTCCGCTCTTCATCTTTCTCACTTCCACAGCACGCAAAATTCAAAGCATGTGACCGACCCCAGAGTTCTGATTGTGCAGTTTTTATGCCAATCATCCCACCACCATATGTTTATGGTATTTGTCTGTAACCTGATAATAAATTGCAAGCAATGCATATTTAAATGTGTTTTAAATGTTATCCAAATAAAGTAAGGTCCACAGTTTCGCACTCTCGGATTTTTCTTCATCTCTCTGGACTGTTATTTTCAGTGGCCTCAGGCAAGTCACTTCTGATTCAGTTTTCAGTCAAACCTAGCCTTATGTAGTGCTAGAAATGACTTTTCACAAAGCGCTCCCCTATAGGCAAGCCAGAAATAATAACACTTTACAAAATTGAGGTCATAGGTATTAATTATTTCAAGTTCTGAGCAGGGCTGTGGCAGTGTTTTGTTTCTGGGACAGGATGCTCGCCTGTCATAACGCTTTGTTCTCTCTGGTAATTACACATCATTTAAAAAGTGTATTTTAAACAGGACTTCATGCTTAAATCTTCTAAATACCATGTTCAAAGGATAACAATTTCATTATGGAAACACGGCTTTCTTTATGATCATGCTCTTTCCTGTAAATACTGGCTTGTGAGAACCTTGAATTCATTCATGAATGTTACTATTCAACATTCATTCTGTTTTGCTCTGCTTATTATTCGTGATTTTGTCAGTTAATATAATAAGATTGATTTTGAAAGGCATGCCTCTTGTAGGTGCTGTTTATTTCTTTTTGGTACTGTGCTGATAATTTCAATAGCTGCCACATTTCCTGTATCTATTAGGATAACCCAGTACTTTCAGTTAACATAAGCTGCCAGCCATGGATAATTTAGAGCATTTATTAGCTAATTCATCTAATGCTACTATAAAAATATTTTAAAACCCTTGACTATTAGTATCTTCTGTATAGAACCAACATTTTAAAACAGAGTGATAACATTATACTAAAAACCTAGAGAGACGGGAAGCCCTTGGGGCATGAATCCCAGCCGCCCTGGGGCATAACCTAGTGTTTGTCTAACCTCTGGGTGTCACAGCCCACCTTCTCCTGGGGTTGACTCTTTGATACTTTGATACCTCGTTGGGACTAAGAAAAATATTCCCTTACTTCTGACCAGGAATCCCTTAATTGGATGTTTATCTATTTACTCCACGGAACTTAACACATTCTTGTTAGTTTTGGGGATCTTAAGCCCTTTTAGGAACTGGCAAAATGCTTAAGTGTCTTTCTTCCTGTTTTGTCTTATCTAATTGCTCAGTAAAACCATGTGTGGGGGAGACACCAACACCAGTCCCTGAGACACTAGCACCCTAGCAGGGGCTCTGACTTGACATGAACACAATTAGATACAATTGCTCTACTCGCAACCCCCCACCCCCTGCAACTGACAGTCTTTATTCACCAGAAAGGCTAGGACACTTTCAAATGTTCACAGAGGATCCAGGCATTTTTATGGTGTGCAAGACAGTCACTCATAATCAGGTGCGAGAGAGTATCGTCATTGTCACGTGATTCAGAGTCCAGACTGGTTGGGAAGATCTTCCTTAGCCCACTTATTTTCCTTAAAAAAAAAATACAAATTTTCTCTTATGAGGAGGTGCTATCAAGGACTGAGCTGCAAAAGAATAATTAAGTATACATTAAAAAAAACCCTATTAACAAAACAAATTTAAAACCCAAACTCCTACTGTAATACAGTCAAATATTTTAGACATATTGTCTCTGGTATTTACAGAGGCAGAGTTAGGCAGCTCAGTTACCAAAATCACTCTTCATGCAGATGGGTGAGATATCCTCCTGTTTATGAATTACATTTTAAAAGAACTTCAGCGGCCTCTCATGATTTCAGCTCTGTCTCACAGAATGGAGACATAAGAAGTCCAGCGTGGTTACCAAGTCCTGCCTGATACATTGTGTTAGAGAGAGACGTGTCTCCACATCCAGCTTGTGAGTGCGATGAGTTCTCAACCGGACTGGCTCGAGAGAGTAACACTACATTCGAGATGAGCAGAGTGAGTATCAAGGTATTGCCATAACAGAAAATAGACTTCAAGCTACAAGGAGGACATCTTTCTACAGTGTCCAACCAATGTCTTCAGCTCCGTCTTCATCCTCCTGATGTCAAGGAAGTGGACAAGTAAAAGAAGGAGGGTAAATTAGGACAGGCACGTTTTCTGAGTTACCAGCTCATAGGATTTACACCGAAGAAGCAGGTCTTTCTTAGTGGTTTGATTGTGTCATAAAATAATTGTCCTAAGAAAGGAAAAGGAGATCAAAGGAGGTAAACTGAGTTCCACAAATTAGAAAAACTTGGGATGACCGCTTCTGGCACCACCACATCCTCATCCAACCCTCCACCCAGGAGCCCAGAGGAGGCAGCTGGTTGGCTGTATGTCCTTGGATGCCCTTCACCCATCCAGGTCTTGGGAACACACCCTGATTTTCAGCATAGCCTCCCTGCATCAGATCCATACAGGAGCTGACCAGCCCTAAGACATTCCATTCAAGAAAGCCAGAATCCCTTTTTAAGCTCTGCCTCAATAGTTCTGTTTTAAATGCCCGACTCTGCTACTGACTATCTTCAAGGACCACAGGACCTTAGAGGAGCAACTTGGGTCAGGAAGCAGGTCCTCAGACCTCCTGGCTGTGAGCTGTGTTTGGGAACACTACACTCCTCTAGGGAGGGGCTGGGTGAGGGGGGATGATACTCTGATGCTCGACTCCCTCCACCCTCCCTGCTCACTCCCAACAAGCTGAAGCCCTTCCAGCCACACTGCTCTCTCTTCAGCTCCTTTTTAATTTCAGAAGAATGAAACTTTCTGCTGGGTAATTTCCTTCTTGTTCAAGGTTTGTCTTTTACAAGGTTTTGCTCTCTTATCAGCTTGGCCACTGTTGCTGCTATTGTAACTCACATGTTGACAAAGCGGGTGGGGGGTAGGACAAAACTACAGAAACAATTTTTTTCTTTCTTTTTTTGGCGTGTTGCCTTCAAGAGTGCAATTGTGGGTAACAAAGAAGGAAGCAAGTCCCAGGGGCACTGTGGGAGCCTGGAAAGGAGGCGCTGACTTTCATCTCTTTGGAAAATAAATAACGTGAAGATGACTCCAAATGCTTACCGACAGACTCAGAGCTGTGTCCTGGAGGAGAGCCGATTGCTCAGTGTTAGCTTATGACTTTATTTCCATTGCTTTTGATTGCATTTCTCGCCATCTACCAGCGTGCCCCGAGGGCAGCAGCTAGGCTTCCAGCCACAGGGTAGGTGGGAGCTTGTCTTGCAGTTTCTGTTCTAGATCTGGACACACTGGTCAAGGTCTGTGAGTTCTGGTTGACTCTGGAGACAGGTGACTTCTGGACACAGCTTTCCTTGTAGGAATGTGATCTTCAACCCCCTGTCAGGGATCATGCCCACATGTCGATGGGGGCACCAGTCCTTCTTCTTAGAGTTGATAATGGCCAAGAGATAAACAAGGGATTCTCAGGAAGCCCATGCTGAAAGACATGGTCACAGAGTGCTCTATGAGGGCAGGGAAGAAGAGTTCTCACAGCAGACAGCAGGAGGGTGTGGCTTGGCCCTGTTTGTCCAGCTGGCCAGGGAGAACGACATGAAACATCTGGTTGGGAAGGACATTTCCCCTAGAATACTTCATCCAAGATAGGAATGAAGCTCATGGTGGACTTGAGTTTCATGCCCAAGATTGTTCATGCATATACAAATCTTGGAACCTATGGAAACAAAACCCTACTCTAAAATAGTCATGGCTCCAAGCATCTTGGGCAAGTGTGCTCACGACGGAGTTAGTCACGAGAGCTGAGGAGGGGATGCAGAGAGACTCACGTCTGTGGCACTGCTTTTCTTCATTGCGTGCTCAGACTGCATTAGGTACGTCCTGGGATTGTTTCACCAAATCTGTGTTCCAAATCTGAGTAAGACCAATTTCCCAAGGAAGCTGGGACTCTCACAGAGACTGTGGAACAGCCCCAGGATCCCAGGGCTTGTAAGTGACAGGGAAGAATTTCCTTCCAGGCTTGTGTTCAAGTGACCAAGTGACTGTGTCATTCATTCAAACAGGAAAGAATGACAGCTCTAACACGAGACCAGGAACCCGACCGAGCGCTTACAGTGGGTTGTGCAGGGCTCCAGGCTCTCTGCAGGAACTTTCTGACTCAAAACTCAAACAGCCACAACAGCACTGTACAGCCTTCCTGGCTCGTTCAGTCTCTCCCCATTGCTGAGGGCGCTGCAACTCTCTTCTCAGAGACAAGCGGTCCCTGCCCTCCCTGGACATCTGTCTGACGTGTGCGAATATTTGTCCTCACAGAGGGCTGTGTCGAGAGGCCCTGAGATGCAGTTGCTGTGCAGAGGTTTGTCCCCTCCAGCTTTTCTTGTTATTGGATATCTATAATATTTTGTCCCCTGAAACTGCAGCGTTTTGCATAAAATTAAAAGTATCATTTTCCAGATTGTGATAACGGAGAAGAGTCTTTGTTTTTGTTTTAAGTATATCTTTATTTGTTCTTTGACTATTTCATACAGGTATGCAACATAGGTTCATCGTATCCACCCCAAGTCTCTCCTCCCATCATTAGAAGGACCTGACTTACATATCCCCTCCCACCACACACCCCTCAAGAGTTCCCTTCCCGATACCCCCTCCACCTTCCCTGACTTCCACCTATCCCCACCTTCCATAACGCGTCCCCCCTTCCCTGACCCCAACACGCCCCCATCCACCTCGTTGTGTTTACCACGGTCTCGTTCTCTTTCCTCGGGGCAGTGTAAAGGTGTCTTTGGCAGAGATGTGGTCATCCTGGCGCAAGCCCACCCCCTTGCCGTCACACACATGCCACGGAAGAAATGAAACAAGTGTGGCTTCTTTCAGAAGCCAGTCTTTTCTTCAGACAACAGAAAAGGCTCAAAAATCAACTGAAAATAACAATAATGCTGTCGACAAACGTTTCCGAAGTACAAAAACAAGCGTTTGCTGTGTGTCTGCCATGATTGACCTAAACAACACCTAAATGGCCCGTAAGGAGGTCAACCACCAAGGAAATGGGCATTCGATTTGTGGGAAATTGAATCTGCTGCAGCTGAGGCCCATTCTGTTGTTTGGAGTATCTACTTGAAACAGGAACCTCAGAGGCTGAAATGGGTTCCCATGGTGCTCTGAAGTAGCTTCCCTGGGTCTTATTTCACTGTCTCGGGGCATCAAACCCATGACTGTAAGTGCCAGGGAGTTTGGATGCATGCTAAGGCCTCACCAGGTCCCTTCATGTTAAGGTGGCTTTCTGTAGATAGCACAGCCAACTGGGGAGCAGAAGGTTCCAAAGACAAGCCTCGTTGGCTAGTGTTCACTACACCCGTGCACCCATGTGGCACTTCTAAAGCACGGGCGATGTTGATAATACTGTCTCTACTTTTAACTGTTGGTGGTTGGTACTACAAGGCACAAATTGTCGCCATCATGGCAATTGTTACATTGTAGGACAAATGCCTTGGGTCTACATCAAATGAGCACCGAGCCCCTTTGACTTGTGCTTCTAAAAAATAGTATCTGCTCTGAGAGAGTTTACAGTATGGTGCATTTGGTCTGTCCTTTAAGCTGGAGGACCTGCCAGTCTCCTTCTGCAGGAGGTAGCTGCTGCTTAAATTAAAAGCAGAGCTCCAGGGAAGGTCATCTGTCTGGGAAGAGATAGCTCTGACACAGCTGGGGTCAACTCTCAGGGAGTTTTCTTTCGGAACAAATAGGCGTTTCTTCTGCTAGGCCTGCAACTAGAGCTTGGGAACACCCCGAAAGTGTCTCCTTTGTGTCTGAAGAACCAGGAGGGTCTACCCTCTAAACCTCATTAGCTCAGCCAGTATGGCAAGAGTCCATGAAGGATAGGTGAAGTTCAGCCTTGAATGCTTCACATTCAGAGGCGGTAGCCCAGGGTACCAGGAGGGAAATGGAACTTTCCAAGAATTGAGTTTTTTTGTAAGATGTTGCATTAGTCAGACTTTGTGATAAGACACCTAGCTGAAATACTTAAAAGGAGAAGATGTATTTCGGATCAGGGTTTCAGAGATTTCCCTCGGTTGCTTCAGCCTGAGGCCAGATGGGATGCAGCAGCAGCAGTAGCAGCAGGTGGTGAAGGCTGTGCCCCTCAGGGTCTCTGAGAAGCAGCACAAGACAGACACAGGAAGGACAACAGGTGGCCCCAGCAACATGCCACCAGTGGGCTGCTTTCTCCTGCTAGGCCCCCACCTAGAGCTTGCAGCATCTCCCAAAAAGAGTGCCTCCTGTTGGGGATACAGCCTTGGGGGACACTGCTTATTTAGCTTCTGCTAATTCTCATTAGCAGAATTAACATTCTCATTAGCTTCTGTGTCATGGAAAAATCTCAGAAGAAAACAGACAAACATGTCTGCTGATAACATTCACGCTATGGATGAAGCCCTGGCTCATATTGAGGAAACCGGAATAACTTCCTGTTTTTCACTTAGTCAGTTGGAAATTGTTGTTTGCTAAAATTAAGGTCTTTGTTATACGGACTGACCGCTTTTTATTCTTTTTTGCTTGTGTGTTTGTGTGTGGGTCTATTTGTGTGTGTGTGTATGTGTTTGTATATTTGTGTGTGTGTGTGTGTACATTTATGTATGTGTGTATGTATTTGTGTGAGTATGTGTGTGCGTATGTATTTGTGTATGTGTTTGTGTATGTGTGTATGTTTATGTATGTATGTGTGTGTATTTGTGTGTGTGTTTATGTGTGTGGGGTTGGCGTGCATGTAGATGTTAGGTATCTTTATCAGTCTTTCGTCACATTATTTTTGAGACAGAATCTCTCACTGAACCTGGAGCTTTCTGATTGGCTAGATTGGCTGACCAGTAAGCCCCAAGGATCTTCCTGCCTCTTCCTCCCTAGAGCTGGGGAAGGAGGTGTTATTACACCTGGCTTTTTGACATGGATCCTGGGGTGGAACTCATGTCCTCATGCTTGCTTTCAGGCACGTGTACCAGCTGAGATGGCTCCTCAGCCCCGCTTTGCCTTTAGGTTCCTTTCATCACAGATCTTGCTCCTGAACTGCCTTAGTCAGCTACTCAATTACACAGCAGAAAGCCCTGTTTTCCCAAATCTGCTATCGTGGCATTTATATACTACACATTTGGAATAGGCAGTGCTCATCTTCTTGCAGACAAGCTCAGGAACATGAAGGAATAGTGAGCTGACTTCCTTCACGATTCACATACTCGGACATGACTGAAGGACTAGAAGCCCATGGTCTACAGAGCGCGAGACACGGCCCAAGTGGCTCAGAACCAAAAGTACAAAGTTTCTTTTAAAACTTTGGGCGATTATGAGTTATTTCATGTATATACTCAGATATAAACATGTCTATAGTTACTATATATAAACAACATGCTATACAGCTATGTAATCGGCTATTCTTATATGATTTATATATATATATATATATATATATATATATATATATATACTTATTAATATATGTTCCTGAGCCACTCAGTCCACACCCGCTTGAATATATGCACTTAGATATTCCTTGGGTGTTTTCTTCCTGCTTCTGTAATACTATACAAAAAGAGCTTTATTGTTATGTTGATTCTCAGATCAGAACTCTGCAGGCTTTGTTGTTATCTTAGGACTGTTACGAGTATTTTAGGATTGGATAAATAATCCCAAGGTTTCCAAGAACAAGGGCTACAAATAACACACACACAGCTATTTCAGGTTCATCCATTCACGAGTCTTTAGTTATACTTCCAAAACCTTGAGTCCTTGCTCAACCAACCCCTGTCCCACAAAGATACCTTGCATTTTTTTGTATAGGCTTAGAAAGATATAATACTATGCTTTTTTTTTAAAGCTTACCATTTTTTAAAATGAAAGACATAATGTGATTGTTGTTAGCAAATACTAATTTTGGTTAAATTTATGTTTCAGCTCAAAGCTTGGCTAGAATCCTGAAGACCATTAGCAAACAGAAACACGTGATGGCTTATGTGTATTTGCTTTAAATCCAAAGCTGTGTGTCTGTTGACAAAATACACTGGGTCCCTCAAGATGACTTCCTGGCGCTGGTGCTTGGTGTTGGGTTTCTCAGCCAGTACACACAATGCCCTGGAATTTAAAAAGTCCTGGATTATCCAGCCAGCCAAGCAGAAGAGGACGGTTAAGACAAAGAAGAAAGAGCATGGGCTTGCTTGGGTGAAGAGCCTTTAGGCTTTCTCTGTGGAGGCCTCTCTTCTCTTCTTTACTGGAGAGGGCAGAGGTCACATTCTTAGCGTTTAGAGAAACACAAATAACTGTTGGCTACTTCAGACATTTCCTTCTCTCAGATTCCAAAACTCACTTTTGTTCACAACCGTTTGGGTGGGGGCAGTGGTCCAAGTGTGCTGAGGCCCATTCGGCCCCAGCAGTCCCTCAGCCCCACCCCCGTTTCCCTTGATCATCAAAAGGGATTTTTTTTTAGTTTCTTCATGGATGAAATCTCAACACCTTCAGGTGAAAAAAACCTGATAATGTTTTCAACAGTTAACGGAAGATAGCGATAATGTCGAAGCACTTAGTGATATGACCGTCACCATAGAAAAAATGAAGAGATATTTAAAAAGAGCTGTCTGTGAGAGCAGGCCCACTGAGGGCGTGTAGGGGTGAGGATGGAGGTGGGCACTGAGGGCGTGTATGGGTGAGGACGGAGGTGGGCGCTGAGGGAGTAGGGGTGAGGATGGAGGTGGGCGCTGAGGGTGTGTAGGGGTGAGGACGGAGGTGGGCGCTGAGGGCGTGTATGGGTGAGGACGGAGGTGGGCGCTGAGGGAGTAGGGGTGAGGACGGAGGTGGGCGTTGAGGGAGTAGGGGTGAGGACGGAGGTGGGCGCTGAGGGAGTAGGGGTGAGGATGGTAGGAAAATGTGAACACTGAACATTTTACTTATGTTTCCTCCTTTTCTTCGTCTTTCTTCGTTTCTCTGTCTCTCTCTCTCTCCTCTCTTTCTCTCTCTCTCTCCCTCCCTCTCTCCTTTCTCTCTGTCTCTGTCTCTCTCTCTTTCCCTCTCCCTTTCTCTCTCCTTTTCTGCTATTGCAGCGAAGTTCAGGCACGTGAGGTTTACCTGCAGCGTGTGGTTCCAGCTCTACGAGACCCCGCCTTGCTGAGCCTACACAATAAACGCAGCCAGGCTGTGCACCTCGGGGAGAAGTGGGCTCAGGTCTCAACACTGCTTCTTCCACGGAGTTGGGCTTGGGGGTCACTCTCCTGCTTTCATAAAACGCATTCAAGCTTCCCACAAAACCAAGGGAGGGAGCTACTTAAAGGGCTCGGCACGTAGAAGCATAAAATGTACTAAATTTTGGTAAGCTAATGACTCAGTACAGTTGTGGCCTTGGGAAGGAGCAGCGCGCACATCACACACGGCACCACTGTGCTGCGGAGCATATTACTGCAACGTTGTGCGTGTGCGCATGGTCCCAGGGTCACGGAACGCAGGTGATCCCCGCCAGTCAGATGTTCCCATGATGCCAGGGGCTCGTGAAAGCAAAATGGTTAAGTAAAGGCTGTTTCCACTGAAGAAACTCCAAAGCAGAATTTTCTCCTGCTTTATAATTTTTGTAGAAATAATTTTATTTCTCAGGAAAACAGGAGAAAATCTTTTTGTGATGTAGAAAGCTGTCCTATATCATTCAACGACTTGTTTAGAAATTTGCTCTCTGAGGACAAGACTCCTGAACTCAGAACTCCAGGGTAGATCACTGTCTTTCTACCTTTCCATTCCAGCTGGGAGGCGACAGCTGCAGGTCCCCTGTAGCAGATGCACAGACTGGGAAAGAGAACCCTTGGATGGTTCCTGACGGTTCTGTCCCTTTCCACGTCAAGTGAAGCCATGTGAACTTTTGAAGGAGAGGCTGAGGAAGGATCTCTCTCTCTCTCTCTCACACACACACACACACACACATATACACACACGCACACACACGCGCACACACACGCACACACACATGCACACGCACACGCACACACACATACAAGCTCACACACATACACACGCACGCACATACACACATACGCACGCACGCACATACACACGCACACACACGCACACATACACACGCACGCACATACACACATACACACGCACACACACGCACACATACACACGCACGCACATACACACATACACACGCACGCACATGAACGCACATACACGCATACACACGCACACACATGCACACACATACAAGCTCCCACACACATACACACACACGCACATACACACATACACACGCACACACATGCACACACATACACACACACACACATACACACGCGCACACACACGCACACACACACGTACACACACATGCACGCACACGCACACACACATACAAGCTCACACACATACACACGCACGCACATACACACATACGCACGCACGCACATACACACATACGCACGCACACGCACGCACATACACGCATACACACGCACACACATGCACACACATACAAGCTCCCACACACATACACACACACGCACATACACACGCACACACATGCACACACATACAAGCTCCCACACACATACACACGCACGCACATACACACGCACACGCACACACACGCACACGCACGCTGCACTGTGGATATAACAATACAGAACACACATGCCCCTGACTCAGCTCAGATTTGGCACCTCTGACTTTGCTGTAGGCTCCTAAAATCGTGAGAGCGTTACAGTATTTATTCAGTGGAAGGAAACGAAAGCGAATAGACACACCGGGAAATGACACACATGCTGTGAGCACACAGTTCTTCCTGCGTTCTCGTGTACAGGCATGTGGATGCCGACGGCTCGGCCTGACATTAGAATCATCTGACAAAGCAACGTCTTCTCGGTGTGCCTTTTCATCCGGAGTACCGTAGATAGTCAGGGTGCCCGGTCCATAGCTGTGGTTGCTCTGATGCGTAACCTCACAGCTTTGCTATTATCTCCCCAAAGTCATCTTCCAGGATGTGCTGGGAAGTTCCGTTGCACCCCAATCCCCCTCCTCTCCTAACTGTATGTCTTCATCGTCCTTGTGTGGCTTGCCTCCGGCGTCATCAGCAGCAGCTTCCCTGTCCCTGAGCTCTGTTGTGCAGGCAGAGAAACCCGGGGCTGGATTTTAAATAACGTCAGTAGGCTGGTGGAAACAATTTCGGACTGTCTCCCCTTGGGCTGGAAGCTGAAATAACCAACCCCCTTACCCTTAAGTCGCCTCGTGTCAGGGCAACAAGAGAAGTAACTGATCCCCCGTTCCCTTGGTGGCCAGCTAGAGTTTCCTCTCCAACACTTGCTATCCACCAGGCTGTGAACCCTACTTTATTTCATCCCTGCTTTCAATTCCCAGCCCCTCATTTGTTCCCACTAAAGCAATCACCAAGCTAAGATGGCTTTCATTATCCACTTCAAATTATAGTGAATTTTAAGTGAATAAAACAGGCCCAGCTCCACTCTGAACTAGGTCAGTTACATCATTCCCGGGCCCTGGTGAGGTGGCAAAGCCAATCTCCCTTTCCCGCAGCGTTCCCTCCACGTGCCCCCACCTGACGTCACGGCATTCGGTGTCTGGATGATGCATGGTCAAGGGGCCCTTCAGAGCTACCCACTGGACCCGCCATGGTGCTGTCAACACAGCTAGGGCGGAGCCAGCACCTTGCCCACTGGTTGAGAAGCGGAGGTGGGGAGATGCCCAGGGCTGAAAGGCAGGGCCAGATGAACGCCACTCATCGGGGAAGTGGGAGGAGCCAAGCCTCCAGCCCTCTCTACAAGCCTCCTGGACCGCACTAACCAAACCAAGGGCCAATCACAAAACTATTAAGAATTGAAAGACAGTAAGGTGAAGCTTGGGAACAAGAGAAACTCCATTCCACAGCCTGTGGGTGAGGTGATCTGCTTTCTCACTACCTCAGATCTGAATCTTGATTTCAAACATGTCCGTTTGCATCTCTAGACTTTTGAATGTCTCCCGGTGGCGTCCCCGGAGGAGGCCGTGCTTCACTCTGCCGCCATCCGAAACTTGAGGATTTAGTCCAGATTGCGGTCCTTGCTTCTGACTATACACTCCGTGGGTTTGCTCCAAGTTCTTGCTACGTGGGTCATTCTTGCATTCTAGGATGGGGGCCAGAAAAACATTTTAGAAATTGTTTTGCTAAGTCTTCCTCACATTGAGGACACTGAGGGATCCCGCGTTCAATAAATATTTGCCAGACTCTGTAGTAATTCATATTTCAAACACAGAAACAGCCAACAGGGAGTTAGGTAGGAAAACAAAGCAGTAAGTAGAATTCCTAGGAGGAGACCCAACACTCTTGGCAGGGCAGCGCTTGCGGTGCGGGCTTGCTGTGTAAACACAGAACCAGGCCCGGCAGCCTGCATGAAGTCCGACTGACCAGAGGCAGGGATAACAGGATTCAGTGGGCTTGTTCCATTCCTAGCCCAGCCTATTGTGTAAGGTCCACGCCAGTCAGAGACCGTGTCTCAAAAACAAGGCCGACTGTGCCTGAAAGGAGCAACACTCAGGCTGATATGTGGCTGCCACACACACACACACACACACACACACAAACACTTCATAATTACATTCTGTATCTCACCGGCTCTCCTTTGGAGAATCTCACACTGTATCTCACACTGTAACCCCGTTTGAAGCTGGCCTGGGAATCTCGGAAAGGCTCTTGCCTCCGCCTCTCAGGAGCTGGGTCTGCACTGTGAACGCTGATGGCCTCCTCCAGGGTGTACTCTAAATCCACGGTGTTTGTTTTGCTAAGATGCTTTTCAATTTTACCGTACATGCACCAAGGCTTCCTTCCACCCTGAATTTAAACTGAGGGCTGAATTTAAACGTTTTTTAACCCGACAGGTTACCCAACGTGTAAGGAGGATGCGAAGAGCCCCTTCCGGGTGATTTACTTCCATTCACCAGCACAGCCTCTGAAGTTCTAGCTGCTGGGAGAAAAACCACAGCAGCCATAAACCCAAGCTGGGCGGAGACAGAAGGGGTCTGTGGGCACCGCAGTTCCCTGCTGCGTGGCCTCCTGGGGATAGCCCCTCTGAACCCGGTTATTAAGGAGTCATTCTCTCCTGCCGATCTTACTCTTAGTTTTTCCTTTTTTTGTTCAAATACTTAAATTTGAGCTAGATAGGAGGGGCTTATGACTTCTGACAAATGTTATTTGGAAAGAATGGCTGCTTTTATTTTCCACTCAAATATACGTAGGAAGTAAATTTGTGTTTAAACACAGGGGAGTGATACCCCTAGGTTTTGCAAACAAGACCATTTAAATATTTTAAACACCTATTTGTAGTTTTCTATTTAAATTTCCTCATTCTTCGTAATAGTCTGGTTAAAAAAAATGTTTGCCAAGAAGAAAACATTCATAGATAAATGCATGTGTATACACACACACACACACACACACACACTCACACACACACACATATACATATATACATAATACATACATACATACGCATACATATATAATCACATCTGGTTTTTAAAGTGTTTTCACAGAGTTACACAGTGCTACAGAGTCAACTGGGATGCTTATTAAACACATTCATCTACTAATAAGAGCCTTTGGGTAGAACCAGGCATGTATTTTGAAACAAATGCTCCTTCCCCATGCCCAGACACATGCCAGTGACAGGCTTGGCCGTCGTTCTGTGCAGAGTTGGTACTGAATGCTTCTGCGGACCACATTTTCCCTGGGCAGCGATTCCAGTCTCCTACAGAATTGCTAATGTAGCCAGAGGGGCTGCAGAGATGGTCTTGCGCGGCTGCTCCCCACTAACGCCTGCTTTGCGTGTATTAGAAGTGGAATGTAAATAAATACACCACAAATTCCTCTTCTTTGTTACTTAAAATGTTTCAGAATATCAAACCGTGTTTGCTCCAGGCTTACGACTGGAAGTCTGAGGACAATTTTGCAGACTGAGCAGTGAATATTATAAAAGACAGTCAGTCACCAGTATTTGTCCTGAGAAGATAATCATGGAACCCTGCTCCTTAGATGACGCCAGTCAGTTCTTCGAGTCGGCCGAGGACGCTCGGTCAGAAGTTAACAGCTCTAACAGTTCATACGTGTTATTCCTGCTACTGTGAAGACACCAACATTCTCTCAAGCTGTTGTAAAGAGTTATTAATAACTTTTCTTTCTGGTACAGAACAAGAGAAAGGGATGCAAAGTGTTCAGAGAATGAGTCTGGGCTGTGAGCTGGGCCTGAGGGCCCAGGCTGGTGTAGCTGGAGGGGGAGCAGGGAAGGAGCTCCGTTTCCTATCAACATTTCCTCTCAGTTTGCTCCCAAATTCTTCCTGCTGTGTTAACTTCAAAAGCTACAACATCCCACCCTTTTCCTGTGGATTCGTGTGTAACATTATAGTTTAATGAGGTATTAATTAGTGCTGCTTCCTGCATTTTCCTCAGCTTTGCTGAGCAAGTGGCATTGGTATTTCTGTGAAAGACTCTGAACAGGTATCTGCAGACATACCAACCAGGCCCCATTCTCAGACACCTGTGCGTATCCATGGGACTACGTAGGTCTGTAGGGCATAAAAGCAGAACTCAAAGCCTGGGAGAAAAATGGAGATGAGAGGTTCATGCATTGCAAGGCCCGGGCCCACTTGACCACTGTATATTCACCCTTCGAGGATGTGGGAGACCTGGGAAAGCTGAGCCATGGAGCTGTGACCACGCACAAGACAGCAGCTGGGGAATCCTGCTTCCTTGGGCTAGGACAGGAGATGGCTGGGGACCTCCTCAGAGCGCTCGACGGCACAAGCTTTGGATCGTCACCCATGATGAGGTCAGAGCGATAGAAATGACAGAACGCCGTCGACGTGAGGAAAAAGAAAAGGGTTTGAATGCAGAACATTGAAACAAAATGCAGACCTGCTGTCAAATACTGCTTCTCTGGCAATCCTAAGTTAGACTTTCACCTGCATTTCTGTAGTGATTATTTCTACATTAGATACACCTGCGTTCATCGATTCTACACCAGTAGTCACAGGATGTTTGACAGTTAATAATCAATTGTGGGGAATGTAGTTTTAATTTCTGAGGGAAAAAGTAACGTTTATGGACCGAGGCTTAATAATATGAAAACCCTAGAATAAGGGGCGCATTATTATTTGATTCTTAATTTTAATCACAATGCGTGTGACCACAAGGCACTGAGCAGACAACAGGAGAGATAAATTGATGATAGTTCATTTGGGATTGTGATCTTCCTGCAATGAGGATGACACATCAGATTTCCACAGCTCGGCTTAGTGACACAGCCTTCAATCCTAGTACTGGGAGGCTGAGGCAGAAGAATCATGAATGCACAGCCATTCTGGGCTACGTCATAAGTTTCAGGCCAGGGAGATACACAGCAAGACCATGCTTAAAACAGACAGACAGACACAAAGCAGGGGCTGGCTTAGTGGCTTAGAGCACGGTTGCTCTTCCGAAGGACGGAGCTCAGTTTCTAGCACCCACACCATAACTATCTCCAATGGACCCAATTACCAGTTCCCTCCTCTGGCCTCTGTGGGCACCTGTACACACTTGGCATTCACTTACATCACACACACACACACACACACACTAAAAGTAACAACAACAAATATAAATCCTGAAAAAAAAAAGCAAGCAAACAAAAACTGATCTCAGGGTTTGTGGCCAGCTTATACAAGACGAGAGAGGCCTGGAGCTCCTGGGGCTCTCTGTTCCATGGTTCTCCTCCTACTTCAGTGTGTCTGAAAGGAGCTGAGCACCATCAGAAAGCAAAACTCCGCAAGGTGTTTCTGGCTCCTTTATACCTTTACACACTTCACCTGTTTCACCGATGCTTGGTGCTGCTTGGTTTCTGTTTAGGGCCCGAGTGCAGCCATTCCTGTTGCGTATCCCCAGATGGACCCCAGCCACCTGTTGACCGTGTTCCTTTCTGATCGGATGGATCAGCTTCCAACACACTGGCGTCTCTGTGATCTATTCCGTCTGTGCATTGCCTCTGTGCCAGAGGTTTCAGCAACATGACTTTCATATTTTTAATCCATGTTACAGAGAGACTTCCCACTTTGATCTAGTTTTTGTTTTCATTTAAATTTTAAAATAAGCTTACAGTATTTTGCTCAAAATTTTGTTGTAATTTAGATTAGATTTGCAACAAGGGTTATGCCATTTGGTTTCTGTTTGGCTTTTCCTCTGTAGAAAATTATAATCTAATGCTAATAATACTTCTCCATTTCCTTTCATCAATACGCTCCTTTGGCTTGGCTTGCTTATTGACGATGTCTTCACTCTAATTACCACAAATATTGGCGGTACCAGCAAACAAGGTTTCTCTCTTAAACAGAGTGTGGACTTAGCAGGTCTCTCCTGACTATTGATTTGAGGATATAGCTCTTATCAAGTTATAGACTTTCTGGCCTTCCCTGCCTCCCTGAGATTTGGCTTCTGTCACTATTTCATTTGGAATTTCTTTTGCTTCAGCAAAGCTTTTCTTCCACTACTTTTATGGCATCTAGCCTGTATTCAGTATTATATAAGTAAGAAGGGCTAAGGAATAGTACTTTGACGTGATTTCCAGGAACAGATCCAGGTGGTGGGAACACTGTACTCAGATGTACCCGGGCTCTGCTTGTGAGATGGGACACGGGTGTGTGGTTCTCCTGTCTATAGATTCTGTGTACCCCCAGCACAAACACTGGCATTCTTCATTTTACCAGAAATACCTAGATTTAGAATTCACCGGTATGGAATTAATATGACTGGTTCTAATGTCAACTTGCCTCAAGTTAGGATCATCTGGAGAACTGCCTTGATGAAGTTAACACATGTGGAAGACCCACCTGGAATGTGGGTGGTGCCTTTCTGTAGTGTCCCACAGAAAAGGGTGTGGTTCTGTTTCCACAGAGGCCCCTGACCCGAATAGCACACATTCCTAATGTAACCTCGCCAAACTGTCAACTGTTGCTGTGTTTCCTTGGTTTCTCTCTTTATGCTCCACGTTTTTCTTGTTCCTAACTTTTCCATCCTTTTCCTTCGTTGCCAGAAAATGTTCTTGTTGAGTCTTTTAGTAAATTGGACTTTGGTTTAGTTCTGCTGTGTGTTTTTTTTTCCGTTAGTTTTGTTTTGTTTGTTTGGTTTTGGTTTTTTGTAGGCAGAGTGTCTCTGTTGTAACTCTGGCTGTCCTGGACTCACTCTGTAGACCAGGCTGGCCTCGAACTCACAGAGATCCGCCTGCCTCTGCCTCACCTCCACTGCCCAGCTCTGCTGTGATTTTTTTATTTATCTTCAGGTATGTATTATTGCTTTTTCTTTCCTGTTCCTTTATGTTTGTTCTCTTGGCTTTCTTCAAGTTCTTAAATTGAAAGCCCAGTTCATTTGTTTTCTAATTTGTTTTTGTTCATCAAATTTGTTAGAGGATATATGCTGTTATCTGCCCTACCCACTTTTAAATATTTATTTTATTTAATCAGTAAGTTTAAATATCCAATATTTCCTATAAACTTTGTCCTTAATTTTAGTCACCTACAGTTAATTAAATCATCTATTTAGCTACTTAGAGTTTTATATTTTTTCTTCTATAATTGATTTTCAGTTTTACTAAACCTAGAGTGTGGGTTATTGGTGTATTATTCAAAAAATTATAAAATAATGAATTTATAATTCAGTGATCCTGTCTGCATTTATCAGGTGCAATTCTTCCTTAAACAAGAAGCAGCTCTCATTAATTTTTTTGCTTGTTTGCTTGTTTTGTTTTTGTTTTTCTAGACAGGGTTTCTCTGTTGTAACTCTGGCTGTCCTGGAACTCACTCTGTAGACCAGGCTGGCCTGGAACTCACAGAGATCCTCCTGCCTCTGCCTCCAGAGTGCTGGGGTTAAAGGTGTGCGCCACCACTGTGAGGCTTCTCATTAACTTTTTTTTCATGGGATAGAGTTAGTAAAAAAAAAATTCAGGATGAGTTTTCTTCTGTTTGCAGTCAGTTTTGAGAACTGTGGCAGCCAATGTGCTATATTTCATACCCTAGAGCACACTGTGTTCCAGTTATTGATCTCATATCATTTCCTATGCAGCCAGTTGCTTGGTTACATGTCATTAATGGCTGTACAATGTTCCATGCTGTTCATGTTTTATAAATTTACTAATCATGATATTTTAAAATGTTGAGACTTTATTGGTTGAGAGTCTTTACCAGCATAGGCATTAAAAGACATGACTAATTTAGCTGCTTTTGACATATCCTATTAACGTTTTGGTTTCTTGCTTCTCAAAGGGAGGTTGACAACAGGCAAATAAAAACTAAGACGGGAAAAGCTACTCATTGGCGGCTGAGAGAGTTATTATATCCGTGCTTCCCAGGTTTGGTTTTGCTTTGTGTCAACTAACACACACTGGTTCATTTGGGTGGAGGGAACTTCAGTTGAGAAAATGCCTCGGTCAGATTGGCCTGTGGGGTGTTTTCTTGATTAGTGACTGATATGGGCGGGGCCTAATCCACTGTAGGTACCACGCATGCGCAGGTGTTCCTTGGAGCTATATGGAAAGCAGCTGGCTATGAGCCTGCGAGCAAGCCCACAGTCCTCCACGGTGTCTGCTTCAGTCCCGCTCCGACTTTCCTCCGTGACAGAGTGATCTCAGAGCTGTAAGTTGGGATAAATCCTTACTTCCCAAGAAGGTTTTGGCTAGTATTTCGACACCATGACAGAGAAACAAACTAAGATGACAGCTAAGTAGACTTACTGCAGCTATTTTCCTTAACATTGAACTATAGCTTTTTTGTTTGTTTGTTTGTTTGTTTGTTTTGAGACAGGATTTTTGTTGTAGCTCTGGCTGTCCTGGAACTCACTCTGTAGACCAGGCTGGCCTTGAACTCACAGTGACCTGTCTGCCTTTGCCTCCCCAGTGCTGGGATTAAAGGCGTGTTCACCACCACACCTGGCAGAATAGACTATAGCTTGTTAATACATACTTAGTATTCATAAAACTTACGGAGGACTGGCCATGTTCACATGATGGTTGACTTGGCCAGCAGGTGTTTTCATGTGATTTTCATGGAATAGATGGAGAAAGTGAAGCTCCAAGAATGCAAAGATTCAGTTTCTGAATCCACCCAACATCCTGGGCCGTTTTCTGAAACGTTAAGCCTAAGTGTGGATGTCTTCACTTCTACGTCTCAATAACTAACTGTGCTCGGAATTTTTAACTGAAATAAAATTCTAAAAATACATGTGAAGCCTCATTGGCCTTGAGTAATGACAGCCTTTGGTGTCACGCTGCTCATGTTGTCTGTCGTGGCAGCAAGACTAATCAATGATGTTTTATTCTTTAATGTGTAATTAGTGCAAGATAAATTATTTTTAAAACATTCATTCTTCTATCCATGAAAAAAATATAATAATCTAAAAGGTGTTTTCTGAAAAATATGCTGTATATGTTAGAGTTCAAGAAAAAGGTAGACTCAGTGGAAGATAAGTAGATATATCATAGATGGATGGATAATGTGTGGCTGGCTTATGCCAACGCGACGGAAGCTGTAGCAGTGGTTCTCAGCCCTCCTAGTGCTGCACGCCTTTAGTGCAGCACCTCATGCTGCGGTGACCCCAGCCATAAAACTGTGTTCTTCCCTACTTCAGAACTGTAATTCTGACATTGTTATGAATCATCATGTAAATATCTGATATGTGGGTGGTCTTAGGTGGCCCCTGTGAAAGGGTTGTTTGACCCCAAAAGGGGTCATGACCCACAGATTAAAACCACTGTGCTGTAGTCATCCAAGTAGAAGGGAACCTTGATTGAGAAAAGGCCTCCATGAGATCAGGCTGTAGGCAGGCTACAGAGCGTTCTTGTAATTAGTGATTGATGAGGCAGGGGTTCAGCTGTAGTGAGTGGTGCCACCCCTGGGCAGGTGTTTCTGGGTTCTACAAGAAAGCAGGGTGAATAAGTCATGAGGAACAAGCCAGGAAGCAGCACTCTCTCGCAGCCTCTGCCTCAGCTCCTGCCTCCAGCTTCCTGTCCTGACTTCCTTCAGTGATGGACAGTGATGTGGAAGCGCAGGCCAAATGAACCGTTTCTTCCCCAGGTTGCTTTAGGTTGTGATGTTTCATCACAGCAATAGTCACCCTAACCAGGACAGAACTCGGTACCAGGTCTGTGACAGACCTGACCACGCTGTTTTTGTGAGGATTGTGGAAGGACTTTGGAACTTGGGGCTAGAAAAGCCATTTAGTGTTGTTTAGTGTTCAGAGCTTGGTGAACTGTTCTGTGGGAGCTTGGAAGACAAGAACTTTGAAATAAATGCAGAGGGTGGAGGCCCGGCTTGCAAAGTTCCAGAGAAAAGTTAGAGAATCACTCAGAGACTCTCTCAGGACCCTTGCATATTTTCAGTTGAGGCTCTGTAGTTCTGGTTACCTGTGGCTGAAGAATCATTTGTAATTAGCAAGAAACCAGAGCGATTGAATTAAAGCCTTTACTGGGACAATGGATGCTGGTCAGGTAGAGCTGAGGAACTGGCAATGATTAAGAAGAGACCAGCATCTGTGAGGTGAAATCTTCTGGGAAGTGTTTCCTCAGAGCCAGCACATACACACACACACACACACACACACACATACACACACACAACATACACACACACACATACACACACATACACACACACACATACACACACACATACACACACACACACATACACACACATACACACATACACACACATACACACATACACACACACATACACACATACACACACACATACACACACACATACACACACATACACATACACACACACATACACACACACATACACACACACACATACACACAGACACACACACACATACACACACACACACATACACACACATACACATACACACACACATACACACACACATACACACACACAGACACACACACACATACACAGACACACACACACACATACACACACATACACACACACATACACACACACACACATACACACACACATACACACACACATACACACACACACAGACACACACACAGACACACACACGTGATAAATACATGATTGACATATAGATGTGTAGACAAATGAGAATATATTTAAGCAGATGGATAGATGGATAGATCAATTAATACACAGATGCTAAATAGATGACATATATCAATCTATATCTACCTACCTATCTATCCACCTATCTATCTATCTACCTACCTACCTACCTAGATACATAGGTACAAAGGTAGAAATACGCACAGGCAGGTAGATAGAGTTTAGATCTACTACAAAGAACTCCCTTACATAACTGTGGGATCTGCCTTAGAATCTCTGAAATGCTTGGGTCAGTCCTGGCAGGGTGTCACAGGCTGGTTATAACCCCAAGAGAATCTCTGAAACCCTTGCATCAGTCCTGGCATGGAAACCATAGGCTGGTTATAACACCAGGAGCTAGAGCACACAGCCGTCAGCCTCCACAAGGCTGAGCTGGGTTTCGACAGGCCGACTTGACGAAGTTGGATGCCACCGGGAAACTCCCTCATACTTCCTCCGTGTCAGCCGGACTCTGATCGCACCGTCTCAGCCCATCACAGAAGCACCCGGGTCAGTGCTTGGAGAGACAAGTGAAGACTAAATCTAATCAGGCTGACGTGAGGAGTTCACCACACGTGGAAACAAAACACAGCGGATTTATTAAAAGTCTCTCGCTTTGTGCTGCTTGAGAGAAGTCTGATAATCTCGCCTGCTGTCTTTTCATCAGAAAGAGTTGGCAGAGGTGGAGAGCCAGACTTCCCTGCTCCTCATTACTCCTTAGCTTGTTGGATTTGCGTGGGGCATAGTGGGAAATATACAAATTTTATATACCCTTACTGCCTTTGTTATTGACTTTTATGGTTCTGTAAGCTCTTAGCCACTATTTGCATTAATATTAATATTTAATCCAGTTGTGCCTAATATTATCCTCAGAATGCATTTATATAATAATAGCTTTGCATTTGCACAATACCTCTCCTCCCCAGAGCTGTGAGTGCTTTGTCGACAGTGAGTCAGATTGCTCCCTAGCTAAGCTGTTCTCCTGGCACCCCTAGAGAAGAATTAACACTTTAGAGCAGGATTCCATCTGTATTTGTAGCAGAAACAAAGTAATCATGTCCTTACAGGAGAAAATACACCTCGAGTGGGTCCCGGGAGGATTGTTTTGTGTCTTAAGTACTTCTTGGAGTCTTACATGGAATAAGTTTTTCATTATAGTTATGAAACTGAACCCTGGACACTGGAAAAGTCAGTGCTGCTGTTCGCTAAATAAACTGTGGCTGGAACCTTCTAGTGCACAGATGTGTGGTGTTTTCAAAGTGGTTTTAGGAGAGCCACGACTGGGGTTTGGTTAGGATAGCTGTCTTCCTATTACACACACAGGAGACTATTTCACAGCCTGCGAGAGGAATGCTCTCTGTTGTAAAGATGGCCATAACCTAAATACTTTCTCTTTGGCTGGAAAGACCAGAACCAATGTGCATCATCTTAGAAGCAGAGCACACCGCCATACGCCAGAAGGAAAATAGCATCACCGCACAGTCAGCCAGTCTGATAATACAGTTGCAAACACAATACCAGAGCATCACAAACCCTCCTGTTGGTACTGTCCCAAACAGTGCTGTGGCTTAAGCAATCTATTCATTTCTGAGTCTCCATTTCCTCCTTTATATGGCTAGAGAATTTGTCTGTCTTTTCTCAAAGCTTTTGCGTCTCCAAGCTTAAAAAAGAAGAGATTGAACATGTTGAGAACAGCTAGAACTACCTAGGGTAAGAGTATGGCTTCTCCCATTTGATAATTTTTATATTGTGGAACAAAGATGTAAGCAGAACTCAGTATGAATGTACAAAGTCAGTATTTGTTCTAGAAGATAGTTGGCTCTATTGGTTTTTATATTACTTGGATGACAGATCTATGGGCGGGGTGTGGCTCAGTTGCTCAAGTGTTTCCTTGTAAGCATGAACTCTGACCCCACAGAACCCATGTTAAAACAGCCCAGGAGCAGGCTTGGAGATGGCTCTACAGATAAAGCACTTGCCAGCCAAGCATGAGGACCAGAGTTCAGACCCCTAAGAAACCACATAAAGCCAGACGTGCTAACACACATCTGTACTCTCAGACCTACAGCAAAATGGAAGGTTGGGGCAGGGGAATTCCTGGAAGCTTGGCCTGGTTAATGTGGCTGCAAAGAAGAATTCCTCTCAAACACAGCAGAGGCAAGGCTATCATCAGAAGCTGTACTCTGACCCCATACTTGAGCACACACATGAATTCTCCCTCCCTCTCTCTCTCTCTCTATCTTTCTCTGAATGTGGCAGCACATACTTGTAATTTCAGTGCTGGGGAGGCAAAAGCTGGTGGAACCCTAGGTTGCATTGGTGAAATGGCTTGGGTTACTCATTATTTGGCAAGTTTAAGGCCGATGAGAGACTGTCTCAAAAGCAAGGTGGCTGATGAATGAGAGCTACACAGGGAGGCACCACACCACACCACACCACACACACACCACACACACACACACCACACACCACACACCATACACACATACACACAATACACACACCACACACACAATACACACACCACACACACATACACACAATACACACACCACACACACCACACCCCCACACACACCACACACATACACACACACACACCCCACACACACATTCACACACCACATACACATACACACAACACACACACCACACACACACACACACACCCACACACATTCACACACCACATACACATACACACAACACACACACCACACACACACGCACCATACACACACACCACACTGACACCCATGCCCACACACTGAAGTTTCAAGTCTAGGTTGAGAAATCAACAATCCCAGGGCTAGTCTGACCTCCTTGGAGTATCTGCTACTCTCTGTTGACTGGAGACCATCAACTACCCCTTGTTCTATGATCCACGTGTGGACTGCACATCCTAAGGTCAGGGCTGGGGTCTGGGATGAAGGCAAATGTCCAGGTGATACTTTACAAAGCCGTGAGACAAGGATTGCGGTTTTCGAGCAGTCCCTTGGTCACACTAAGCCGTACATCCACACCCTGTGGGGCGAACAACTTGGGATGTGAATCTGAAGCTCCCTGCTCCAGGGCTCTGACCAGACCTGCCTAGGCCAGTTCCCTGAGGTTTACACACGACTGCATTTGCTGCTGAGTTTTAATTTTAAGTCTCTTCACTCCTAGCTGTTTCGAAGCTATGCAATTATATTTTTGTCCTGCTATCATGGCAGCTCACAGCTTGGCCATAGAAGAGTCACCGCTTCCTACAGCTACTCTGACAGCTGCATGGGATCCACAGTCAAATGTTCAAGCCCTGCAACTTGCTCGCCCCTCTCATGAAAAGGACGAATCTATTAATTTCACCCTTTCTAATCCTCACCTATTCACTAACTATGCAGCTGACTAACGGCTACGTGCTACACAGCACCTTTTGCTAAATTTTGCTAAATGAGTTAAGTACCAGTCTGGTTTAAAAACCCGCAATATAAGAGTTGTCTAATAAATGTTCCTGTAACTTAGATAGACATACCCATTCCCAAGTACCTCCACCCCCAGTGCATAGAAAGCTGAATTGAAAATCGCTGCTCAGTGGGTCATGACCTCTGAACTGTGAATTTGGCTGGTGGACCTGCGACTCGGGCCAGGCCTGAGACTCTGGGGGGGTTCAGTTCCCGCGGCCTGTTCTGTGGTCGGCTTGCTCCTTTTAGAGTAACTAGGAACAGGCCGCAGTCATTGTCCCTGGACCGTCCTTGTCAAGCTGGAGGAGAATCGTTTGTTTTTATTGACTCCCCTCAGAGCTAACTCACTTCCTAAACCCAGACACAGGGTGTAGCCTCTCTCCAGGAAGGTGGAACCCCTGACCTCTCCTCCATAGAGCTTCACTTTTTCCGAATAGCCTGGGTAGATTAGGCTTCAGAATTCCTGGAAGCTTGTGTTTTGCCCACTCCCTGCACCCCTCTCCACACTCATGCATACACAAAGCGAGAAGACACCCAGTCCTTCCTAATGTGGGGCACACACGGGAACACGGTAATGAAGAATTAGGTAAGAGCTAGTAAGCCACCAAATTATCTTGTGACGTGTATTTTGAATTAGTAATTACTATTTTCAAAGTGCTTTTAATTCAAAGAGCCCTGCATTTTTATAAAGTGATTTCATTTACACTAATTATATTTAGTCTTCTTAAATATCTGGTCAAGTAAGAAATTATAACCCCAATTTTGTATCTGGAGGCTCAACAAATTATGTGCTTACCTTTGGGTTCACAGGTGTCTGTGTGTCCATGAATGTGCATGTCTTGGTGTGTATGTGTGTGCTCTATATGTCCTTGTGTGTGTCTGGGTGTGCCAGTGTGTGCCTTTGTGTTGGATGATGTTTATATGTTAGAGTGAGCAGGGTAGTGTTGAAATAGTGTCCATGTTTCAGTATCACATAGATGAGCCAAATCAAAGTCTCTGGAGGTCTTATAATTTTTATAGCTTTCCAGATAATTCTAATATACACATAGGAGCGAGTTATGGGCTGAAATGCTGTCTTTATGATTTCCAGTGTGTGTCATGGTGGCCGTGTAACTGTGATGGGCAAAGAGGATGCTCATTCTTCTTATGCTATGAGGCAGAGGGGAGGTGCTCCTAGTTCTACTGGCCATTCTAGAGGCTCAGGCATGCAGCACACCCTCAGGACACAGCCAGAGCTGGGACTGAAGACTGGGCTTCTAGAAGTTCTGCATCTGGAGCTGGTGTTGGAGGGTTGCCACTGCTTTTCATGGCAGGATGTCAGTTACTGTAGGGAACATAGAATCTTGGAGGACAAACTCTGTTCCCCCAATTCTGATGGTTAAGATGGACTGAGAGTTACAGGAAAGGACCAATGGAAGGGCAAGCCCATGGAGGGAGCTGGGCTATGAGCTCTACATGGGCATGGATAGTGTTCTGACCACAGCATCAGGGTTTGGGTTTCTCTGCCTGGTGCCCCTTTTGCTGCTATTTATCTTGAATGCATTTGCATGGAAGAGGCAGATAGAAGAGGGGGAAAGAGAAGATTTTGAATTGGGCTCTTGCTGTGTCTAATCACAATGCAGATGCTATGGGGGGGGGGGGGTCTAAGACCACGCACCAGGGCGAGCCTGCAGCTATGCTGAGAGAAGTCCTCTTCTCTACAGCTCCAGGCTTTTTACTGAGTGATGGTGGCTTGGAAGTGGGAAAATATACATAGAGATGCAGCTGAACACATTTTTAAATGTTCCTGTCTTATGCACAGAGGAGGGGAAAGTTATTTACACAAGAGGTAAGCTAGGTGGTTAGAGGGCAAAAGCGCTTAAGACTTTAGGCTCTTTTTAGGTTAGCTTCCAGAAAAATGAGTCACTTTCACTGGCTGGGCTAAGACCTGATGATGATCAGTCAGTTAATAAGAAAAGCCATTGTTTGCCAATGAAAGGTCTGATCAGGCAGCAGAGTGAAAGCTAAGGGGATGTCTCTGAAAGAGAAAGAAAGAAAAAAAGACTGTCCTTGGGGGGCACTGCGGGGAGGAGAGAGTCAGATAAAAGACATGTTGGTTTCTTGTGATGATAATTGCTTCCTGCCCTCGGGTCCCTTGCAGAGAGCAGAGGGAAGAGAAAACCGTGCTCGAATGGGAAGACAAACACAGGCAGACACCAACCTTGTCAATAATGCAAGTGGCCTCTAGCAGGGTAGGAGTAAAACCCTTGGCAGGTGTGATCCTCTGGGGTGGTCCAAGCTGAAGAGGGGTCTACTGTCCCCTGCCTGAGGTTTCTGACACCCAGGGGCCCTAAAACATGATCTCACAACGGGTAGAAAAACACTTTCTGAGCGGGGCTATGAGACAGGTGGTGATGTCACTTAGCTCTGTAACAGAGGTCCTAAAGAAATCTTTTACTTAAGTGTTTAGCAAGTGTTCTTAGCTTCTCAATGCATCTGTTGTCTGTGTTTTTACTTGTGTCCCATTCATTATTCATGAATGCGGGTATAAGCTACTTTGTTTTTGAGCTAGGGTTAAAAAAATCTTGATGGTCCCAACCTCGGCGTGAACCTTTGGTTCCCCAGGGAGATCCTGCTGTGTGACAAGTGGACTCTGACTGTCCCTGAACCACGTGTGTGTTTCTCAGAGCTAGCTGTTCAGAGGGGATCTCTTGATCTTCCCAAGCAATAATCCAGCCCTCCTTGTGCTTGGTACCTGCTGAGAACCAATGTTTAAGTGACAGAGCACCGATATCAGGGAGCACGGGTCAGCTCACCACATTTCTTCAGAATGCCATGCATTGTGGTCTGGCCTGCCACACAAGACAGAACCTGAGGAAAGAGGCTGTTCCCTTAAAGTAAATCCAGGAGCAGCCAATCAGGATCTCCCGGGGGAAATTCTGCCCTACACGTGTGCAAACTGGGTGTTTTTAGAGACATGAAGATTGAGGTTTTACAGTGTACTGTTGGAATGTCATGGGCATGATGTTCAGAGAGAAGATGGCACCCATGGTGCAGCTGTGGCCGGCTCCAGTTCACGGTTGCCGGATGGAGTAATCCAGCTCACAGTGGTAAAGCGGTGGCAAGAGGACATGTTGAGATTTTTCCACTGTGCTTGCCAGTGCATCCAGCACCCCTGGCCTCCTGCCCCCCTCTCCCCTGTGACAGAAATGCTCCCGTGTGTGTCTTGCTAATACCTGTGGTTTAGTAACAGTTCCTCACATATGTGAGGCTAGGGTGCTGCCTGCAGAAGCCATGGTTGACTCTGCCTACAGTCAGTGCTCCTCTTCCCACTGAAGAGCCATCACTATGATGGGCAGTGGTGCCTCCTTCTCCCATCTCACCCCCTGTTCTCTCCTATTATGAATCCCCCCCACCCCATGCCAAGCAACATGGGGACTCTGACACACGCCATTCCAGTAACATTCCAACCTGTACCTTCTGTCCACCCCTCTGAAGCTCAATTTTTTCCTAAGGATTTTATATACAAAGCATTGTGGGAAAATTCCCTGGCCATGCCCCTTCCAAAGGCAAACAAGCATATTCCCCACTTACTGTTTGGTAACTCCGTAATAACTAGATGGTAGGAGGTCCCTCTTTCTGTCAATGCGCATGCTTCTTAGGGGTGCACATCTGCCTCAGGCCCTGACTAGCTGCGGATACCCCTTTTTCTCTGCCTTGCTTTCATGGATGTTGGTGAATTCTTGTTTCCCTTAAGTGAAAACCCTGGCATTTGCTCCCGTTGGTGTCAGTACTTCTGACAATTAGGAACTCCTTCCAGAGGAACTCGGAATTGAGTCCCATGTTGCCCCGTGTCCTTGCGCTGTGTGTATGACCTGTGTGGATCTCTATAGCGACACTACCATTCCATATTCTGGTCCTGTGGGTCCCTCACTGCCCTATGACACTGTAACCATTAGCAGTAATTACTCTCCATCTTATGATTTGCTCTGTGCTGCTCTGGGGTCCCGAGTCATCTGGCGTCCTTTGAGGGCAGATCTGTAACCACTCATGTATCTGGAATGTGCATCTGTGCATCCGCATTACCTGCGTTTACCATCTGCGGTGACCGCTGGGGCACTTGGGGATAGTCCTAGGTCTTTGGAAACACAAATATAGCTTCTGCTGCCTCTCCTGGCTGTTCCTCTGGTTGGATGAAGATCAACTAATTTTCCTGAGCAGCCTGCTGTTAGCCCAGTGCTGCTTTGGAACATCCTCCCCACAGAGGAGTCAAAGGGATGTTATTTTGCAAAGCCTCTGTGTCTTCTTTTCTCCGTGTCCAAGCCTCCTCAGGTTTAAAGGACCCTTGACTCTGAGTTTCCTTGCAGATGGACTGAAGGCAAATCATTTTCTTGATGATTGTTATGTCATTGTGTTGTGTTTAGATCCTGACTCTATTCTGTAAGACGTCCCATAAAACAGAAATACCATGTTTCCAACCATCATGTCTACACAGCACACACTACCATGGTCCCACACCACCACGGTCACACAGCACACAGCTCCATGTTCACACAGCTCCATGTTCACACAGCTCCATTTTCACACATCACACAGCTCCATGTTCACACATCACACAGCTCCATGCTCACACAGCTCCGTGTTCACACAGCACCGTGTTCACACAGCTCCATGTTCACACAGCACACAGCTCCGTGTTCACACAGCACACAGCTCCATGTTCACACAGCTCCATGTTCACACAGCTCCATGTTCACACAGCACACAGCTCCGTGTTCACACAGCTCCATGTTCACACAGCTCCATGTTCACACAGCACCGTGTTCACACAGCACACAGCTCCGTGTTCACACAGCTCCATGTTCACACAGCTCCATGTTCACACAGCTCCGTGTTCACACAGCACCGTGTTCACACAGCTCCGTGTTCACACAGCTCCGTGTTCACACAGCACCGTGTTCACACAGCTCCGTGTTCACACATGACCTGTCACACCGCACATCTCTAGGTCAAAGGTATCTTGTTCTCCCTTTAGTCACTGTCTGTTATTTAAAACATAAATACTGCTCCTGCTCTTAGGCTAATACGTGGTCTTCGCATCTCAATTCGGGTATTTCAAGTCAGTTCTTAGGTAACTGAACCACTGGTTTCCTCAATTCCCACTTTGTTTTTGCATGTGAGTTTTTTTAGATCCTCTCACTGTGGGATTCTTTTATTTGCCTTGGATTACAATAAAATCTCGTTAGCCAGTACTCTACAGATTTGGTATTTATGTTAATCCAGAGTATTGAAGTTTGGAGTATTCCTTTGTTCTTCAGCTAAAACACATGCCAAGCCCACAGCTAACTGCTATCAGCATGTGTGGAGAACAAGCCTCACCGCACACCTCCTCTGTCTTTAGCCCGCACCTGGCGTGAAGCGTGACAACTTATTCAGTAGCGAATCCTGCCACCCTGACCCCACCTGCCATCTATCTCTCAGAGCAAAGCTTTCCTTCAGTGAGAACGTCCCATGTCATTGACGTAGTGGTCACTTGCTGTGAAGAGACACAACGACCAAGGGAAAACAGAAGACAGCATTTAAGTGTGGGCTTGCTTACAGCTTCAGAGGGTGTGTCCATATCCGTCATGGCAGGGATGTGCTGGTACTGGCTGGGCATGCTGCTGGGAAGTAGCTGGGATCTTTGCCTCCTGAGCCACAGGCAGCAGGGAAAAGAGAGATGCTGGGTTGGTACGTGCACATGAGTGTGCATGTGTGTGTATGTGTGTGCTCATGTGTGGTGTGTGCCCATGAGTGGGCAGGTATGTGCAACCTTGCCTTACTATGTATAGGCCAGAGCGGGGTTCCCAGTGTCTTCCTCAATCACTCTCTGCCTTATCGTCTTGAGACAGCATCTCTCAGGGAACCAGGAGCTCTGTTTTTTAGTTAGGCTGACCATCTTGGCATCTGCCTGTCTCTCTACTCCACACAGCCGTGGTTACAGGCACACACACACTGTTTTTTTGTGTGAGTACTGAGGATTTGAACTCTGGTCCTTATCCCTGTGCAGCAAACCCTCTTACCCACAGAGCCATCCCCGGGCACCCACTGGTGACTTTGACCACAGATTTTCTGCTACACTGTTCTTTCGAATTTTTCTCCGTTAGTCCGTGTCTTTTGTCTTGACTTCCTGGGTAAGAACTCGGCAAGCTGGGTACCTTTTGTCTTCAGTTCTGCTGTGAGCTGTGGATGAGGATGATGGAGCTGAGCTGTAAGGAACTGGCGGCCAGAGTTGGCTGTTTCCAGTGCTCCCATACCTGATCTCCCAGCTGGGTGAGGGCTCTCGTTTGTCCTAAATCTGCCTTTCCCACCAGGACCAATAACGACAGCACACTCTCTAGGTCTGCTCTACCTGCATCCTCCTGCCATGCGCCTCTTCCTTATCCGGGTTTGGGCTATTTGCTTCCTAAGTTCTGAGATGTGGGCTCTAACATTTTCCTACCTACTTTTGTTGGCTTGTGCTGGCAGGGATTTTCAGAGATGAGTGTAGGGAAAGTAAAACTTATAACATTCTCCACAACTCCAAAGGGGCACTTTCACAGCAGACTGCGGATTTTGAGTCCTGAACATTTGTATGATAAAGTTTGACCCCTAGAGCCCATATGATGGAGGTAAAGAACCAGTTCCCACAAGTCCTCTGACCTCCACACACAGACACAAATACATAAAATATAATTTTCAAAAAAGAATTTGTTCTTGCCCTTGTGGCCATAAACTCTGGCATGTTTTAACCTTTTTTGTGATCCTCTCCATCCACCAACCCTCCCCCTACCCTGCTGCTTGTTTTAAATGCTTTCAGTTGAGTGTTGGACCTCTGGTGTCTGTGCTCATCTCTCAGGCTTTCTCTTTCTGCTCTTTGCTCCACATTCAGGGAGATTTCCAGACTTTACTTTCTGTCTCCTACTGTCTTAGTTGGGGTTTCTATTGCTGTGATGAAGCACCATTACCAAAAAAGTAAGTTGGAGAGGAAAGGGTTTATTTGGCTTCTACTACCACACTGTAGCCAGTCATAGAAGGAAGTCAGGGCAGAAACTCAAACTGGGCAGGAACCTGTTTTTTCTCATTCTCTACACACCTGCACCTCTCTGTTACCCCACAGCCTCTTTGAGGGGATGTATACTTTCCTGGAGCTGTGTTGTGGGCTGTTCCCAGGCCTCTGCCCCTTAACCCAGAGGCTTTATTCTTCCGGTAACTCCTGTCTGCGATGACTTTCTCTCTTTTCTTTATAGCTATGGATCTATTTCTTTTATGCTTATGATGGACTTAAAGAGAAACAAGAAGCAATCTAGGTTCCCATTTTTGCCAATTTGAATTCAAAGCTCTTATAAGGAGTTAAAAAATTCATGAATGAAGACTTTATAAAGGAATTATTAATTATTAAACGCAGCTTTTAGAGCTTGTATTTTTTATCTCATTAACCTCTTGTAATGTCCCTAAGTGTCTCTGTTTCACAAGCGAGGAAACTGAGGCCCACGGCATCCATTCAGTTGCCCGAAGTTGTATGTCTGGAAACGTGGTAGATTCCATATTTAAAATCAAATCTTTTAAGTCTACGTTTATGTTTTCTGTTACAACTGGAAAAAACAACACCCAGTCATAGATTTTGAGGAAGGTTGGACATAATGAAGCAAGATGAGGACTGTGTACATAATCACCGCCACGAGAGACAGCGTCCAGAGTTGTTTTTTTTCCCTACAAGTAAACAAACATCAACTCCAATCATGTCCTTCGGAATTTATGCAAACAGGAGAGTAACTTGACAGTCGGGAATAGAAGCGGTAAGTGTAAGAGACAAAACATTTGAGGACAGACCTAAGATCCAGAGAGGCCACAGCGGGCTTGACTGGAAAAATCAGATCAAATCCAAACACGTCCATAGGGCAGGATCACTGAGTTCTGTAAATACGGGGTGAACAGTTAAATTTGAATTTTGGAGAGGCAATGGATAATTTTTTTCACATAAATAAGCCCCACTACTTTATTTTTCTGTCTCTGTCATAGCATTCAGATGGAACCGGTCCCCTGTATGTTTACCTGTCAGCCCTCCACAGGGGTAAATGCAACATTCTTCACTTTAGCCTTGAGGTATGCATCCGTAGTGAGGGGCCTCTGCTAGCTGCTCTGTGAGATGTTCAGGTTGACTAACATCACTGTAGGTGTTAAAGTAGGTTCAAGGAAGTGGATGGAAGGTCACAGGAGAACAAAAAGGCTTAAAAAATTTTTTAAAAAAACCCAAAACAAAAACACTTCTCAAAATACCCAGTGTCTGCTCATAATACTTGTGCTGTTTATTTAAAAGCAACTTTCTGGGTCATTAGGAATGTGAGCCTCTAAGAAAAGGGGCTTACTTAGATGTCTCTATTTTTAACCAGTTCCCCAAAGTTGTTCAGGTGTGCATAAATGTTTGAGAATTGCTGACGCAGAAGGGGAGCCAGTGTCGTCACCCTGAGCAGACTGCTCAGTTCCCAGAGCTGGGGGTAGGAGCACACAAGGCCTAGGGAGGCAGGGTGTTGGCTGTGACCACCACACAGAGAACCCAGGCTGCTTAGCCTGGAGAAGTTTGTAGAAGACGTGGCTGCATTCTTCACATATTCCTGCAGAAGAATGTTCGAGTATTTTTCTACCCTGTGCCCAGATGTTGTAGTTAAAACGAAGATGAACACATTTGGGCTTACGTGAAGGATGCATGATTCCACCACTGACATCTCCAGTTGTGGGCATATGGAGGACACAGAAGTTGAAGGGCTGGCACAGGAGTCTGCGGCTGAACTTCCCTCAGAGGCCCGCCTGAAGGTCAAGTCTTTGAGTCACTGCCAGACACTTCCTAAGGCCCTGGCTCATAAATCCCTCTCAGTATTGAGAACTAGCAATGTTTTCCTTGAGATCAATGGAAATAATTACAGCTTTGGAAAGTACAAAACAAAACAAGCCGACAAAGACACCCTCTGGATTTTGATCAGCAGAGAAAATGTTGATAGCAACGCAAAGACTTTCAAATCACCCCATATGCAGCTGGGCGCTGCACCTGGGAGCTTTATTCAGGAGGGGTGGGGGTGGGGGTGGGGGTGGGGGTGGGGGTGGGGGTGGGGCGACAAAGCCAACAGGTGATTATCATTCAAGGTCCTTTGTTCAGGGGCAAACAGGAAGACCTCATCTGGAGTGGCATCTCGCTGAAGCAGCGAGGTTTATGGGAGTGTGGCGTAGAGCTAGCTCCTGTTGGGAAACTTGAGTTTGTGTAGTTCTTAGAGACCATATGACCCTTATTTAGCTTCAATATTTTCCTTTAACAGGAATAAACAGAATTACAATGCAGCATTTCTTTAAGGAATTTGAGTTCTTATTCTTTTCTGATTTGAAATATTTGAAAGTGCTGGCTTCATGTCATCCTTCAGTTCAAACCAGCGTGCAATCTAAAAGACATTTGAAGCCAAAAGTGCTGGTTTTTTTTTTTTCGAGAAAGAAACGACTTTTAAATCCTTGCAGTTCATGTCGACTTCAGTGGGAGAGGGAGCTACTCAGAAACTCAGATTTTTTTTCCTCCTTTTCATAATACAATGAATTTTAAAAAGCAAGCCCACTCATTGCTGAAATTACCCTGGTCCTACTCACCGAAGTCAAGTTGATTGACTGCAGTTATGTAAGGAGCGGCTGCCTTTGTTCCACGTCGCCCTCCTTGTGCTCCTGTTAGTCCTTGGCCTTTACCCTTTGATTTGCCTCCCTAGGAAGAGACCAAACCAAGGAAAAAATCCTGAGCAGTAAGAACTGAGACTCAGAACAAGGAGAAAAGCAGGTGGGAGCACTGACGGAGGGCCCCAGAAGGACGGCCGTGGGCTCCTGCCGAAGTCAATTCAATCCTGTACTGCAAGAGTTTTGAAGGGGAAGGTCATGGGGTGCTGCGTGTGAAGACAAGAGAGGTGCCCGTGGGAGGCAGGCCCTCAGAGGTGTCACTTGTCCACTGCAAGGAGAGACAGAAGGACCAAGGTCTGGGCCCCAAGGAAGACTTATTTTTCTAACCCAGTGGTTCTTGTTAAATAGAAGAACCTGAGTGAGGCCCAGAAGCCGTGTCTGGAGTCATCTGAATCCTTCTTCCCTCTGGCGAGCACTCAGAACTCTCTAGTGATGGCCGGTGTGAGAACCTGGAGCCAGCAGTGTGGGACCAGGGTCGGCCTCCTGCAGGGATGCGGACGGAGTCCACGGGCTGCGCTCCTGCGGGCTGCTGGGCCTGGCTAGCAGCCCCTGCAGATGCCTGCTAACACTGAGCAAAGACGCCCTGTGCTTTTTCAGAATACAGCCCTGGACCTATTTGCTGCTCTGTAAGGTGAAGAAGCTAAATTAAACCAAAAGCTGGGAGGGAAGTCTATTTCTATTTTTGGCAGCTTTAGACAATATGGAGTCCTGGGTGGGAAGGTTCACCAACAGAGTGGATTTTCCAGGAAGTGTCGAGGTCTTCTTCCTGCGTTTGACGCCAGAATGTTGGACCTCTTTTTTTTCTTACTAGGCTACGATTTACCTTTTAAGTAAGCAGAAATTTCCCTGGGATATACTGCCCCCTGCTGACGGAGACATATATATGCTTCCCTTCTCTTTCGTAAGCTGCAGAGGACAGAATGAAAATGAGTTAATTTAATAAATACCCTCCTGGGTAATGAAGAAGTCGCAAGTGAAATCCCTTAAGTAAAAGGTATTAAGCTTATAATAAGTGAACAGTTAACTAATTAATTAATTAGACCCTTTATCCCATTCTTGGAAAATCCTCTAAACATAAACAATGGCGACCGAAAATCCTCAACCCCCTTGAAGTTCAGGAATGTATTATAGATGATAAACTGATGGAAGGATCCTACTCATATATTTATAAACCTCTCCATGGCTTCCTGAAGCATAGTGGAGCTTTTTATTTTAGATAAACTTGGGCTGTCTTGTACTTCTATTTCATGAGCTTTCAGGAGGATGGTTTCATGTCGTTGTGTTCAGCACCTCCTTGGCTAGCTGATATTGATCAAGGAGTACACTATTGGACTTCCCTAAGCATTAGATTTCATCAGCACTCCTCACTATGCACAGAAACTGCTACAGTCCAACAAAGAGGGGAAACAGCGATGCTGCTGAGTGTCTTCAAAGCCCAGCAAAACTTTGCCACCAGGCATCTTGGAGACAGCGCACTTACACATAAGAGTCCATGGGGTCCTTCACCTACAGCCACCGACTTCTCTGGGGAGTTCTGATACGATCAAACAAATCTTCAGAAACTGGAGGAGACCAGTGCTTGATTGCTAACGGAACCATGCTGCAGTGAAAGTTAGCTGCAAAACCCGGATGAGAATTAATTGTCTCAAAATCCTCAGCCCGTGGCTCCATCTGCTGAACAGAGCAGTGTCTCTATTAGTAATCAGGAGAAGGAATTCAGTGCATCGAATACTTTATTGCAGAACCAGTTCATCAGTAAATTCTAATTAAAGCAATGTTATGGCTTAGAAGAAAATCCAAACTTTAAAACATTTTTAGAAAGGGAAGCAGCTAAAGCGGAGAAGATGTGAGTTGATCTGTTTATTTAACAGGTCAGCTCTAGAGCCGGTTGACGTTCTCTTGTTTATAATTATTTGGGGGTTTGGAGGAGCCTCGAGTGGCTTTCCCCTCTGTTCTTTAAATTAAAGAGCAGCGTGTAGGCTGCTTCATTTGGTTCTGCTCTGGTGAGCTTCCACAGTGAATTGGGGTGTCCCATCACTTCCTGGAGAACAGTTGGCTGCCGAGAGCAGGTTTATTTAAAGCAAGAAATTTCTTTAAATAAGTGTTTGGTCACGCTGTGGAGGGGGTTGCAAATGCAGCCTGAGTGAGCCTACCCATGCATGGGGAAGCCTGTAAAGGAATCTCTGCTTGTCTGACCATGTAAGTCCCAAGGAAGGCTTTATTTTAATGCAAGACTTTATGTTCATTTTATTATACACAGTCTTAATTTGCGCCTCAAAAGAGGGGCTCCAGGGCAGACATAAAATTAACTTCTCTTTCAGCGTGCTAACCTTTGGTTTAAATTTATTCACTTGTCAATCTTATGAATGCCTGGTGAACTCAGGCTATTGATTTCCGTGGCCAATGCTATTTTTCCTGTTTATTATAATATATTGTCCCATTGTTACTGGCGTTTGCACTCGGCTAGATTTCCCACACAGTGGACAGGAAACCGTTCCATGGCATCAGACTTCCTTAGATTGATTTTCCAGAGGCCGGGAGGGACCTGCCCACTCCTAGCTCTTTGTGCTGGGACTGCCCAGGGCCCCAGCAGGCCTCCTTGGACACTTCCTCCCAGGCCCCAGAGTGGGGGTGGCCTGTCGCCCCTCCCGACAGTCCCTGCAGCCCTGGGAAACGCTCCTTATCAGTGCCAAGGTTATGTCATTTCTTTTCACATACGATGTTTATTGTTTTTTGGGCCAGCACTGTGGGAATGTTCTTTTCAAGCTCGACAATGGGGGAGCCACGGAGGCACACTGGTGACACCCCAGCCCCAGAATGTGGGCCTTCCAGGGCTGCAAGAACAAACCTCCTGAATTATCGCATTAAAGCTTTAGCACCAGCGTTGTGTCCAGTGCCCCACCTGCCTGTGGGTTGCTTGAAACACCAAGAGTAAGGTGGACTAGGAGATGAATTTGGTTCCTTGCTCTTCCTCCCCTCACCCTCCTCTCTCCCTCTCTCCCTCTCTCTCTCTTGCTCTTTTTCTTCCTCTCCCTACTTTCTCCTTCCTCCCTCCCTGTTCCCTTCTCTTCCCTCCCCCCTCTCCTCCCCTCTCTCCCCTCTCCCCCCTCTCCCCCCTCTCTCCCCTCTCTCCTCCCCTCTCCCCCCTCTCTCCCCTCTCTCCTCCCCTCTCCCCCCTCTCCTCCCCTCTCTCACTGCTGTTACTATTATTTTTTCTAAATACCCCAAGCTTTGAAGACAAGCATCAACATGCACCCCATGATTTGGGATTTAAGAGACACCTGCCCTACATATACTCAGCTCCCAGTACGAAATAATTTGAAACCCAACAAATTGCCTGAGACAACGCATGCAGGGTTTTCATATTTTAGAAAAGTAGGTCGCTACAATTATTGACTTGCTTAAGTATGCACCATCAAACTAAAAATTATTATAATTTTTCTCATAGTAAATTTGCCTTCTTAGGAATGGTTTACTGTGAAAAAAAAAAAAACCATACCGTGTAGTAGACAATATTATTAAAGATTGGGTGCTATCCTTTGGAAGGAGTTATTAATTTACAGCCTGAAATGATGTCTCCCCCAGGAACTCATTATCAATTATGGAATCTCCTCCAGAAGGCGGACAGATGAAAGGGTTTCAACCACAGACACAGTCCACTGAGGCACCGATGTGTGAAAGGCTCCTTGGAGTCTGTTGGCTCCTCTGTTTTGAAGTGAGGGGTTTGCAGGGTAAGAAAGAGAAGGTTCTGGAGAGTCCCTCCAGGGAGCCTGGTTCTGGCTGTTGGATGCCTGACTGGAGCAGGGACAGGCTTCTGCTGCTAAGTTTGCAGTTGTCCAGAGAGTCACATCATGGTGAAGTAGACCCAGGGAGCTCACTCAGATTCAGATCAGCTGAAAACCGGACCTCACTGGTTCCCCTCAGCAGCAGCCACACTCCCCAGGTCTGGCTGGTTCAGTGAATCCGTTTGGAAGTTTAGACTGACTAGAACTAGTCAAATCAGACAGGCTTTCAGATATGTAGATATTGGAAATACTAAGAGTCCTCTTGGACTTGTTTGGAAACTGATAGGTGTTTGACTCTTAGGAAGAAGCCGCCTGGGTGGGAGGTCTCTGCATCATCCTCTGGTGCCCAAATACATGGTCCCTTCTTATGGAAGTGGGCATTTCCTTCTTAGTGGAGCATGCCGTGAGTCATATCCGGATTCAGCTTGACTTGACGAGGTGTAGGGGAATGTCTAGGTAAGTTCTGCTTTACGGCAAAATGGGGCTATCGACAAGATGCCGTCCCCACCCCACGCAGTGACTGTTCTGTGAGGGTAACAGCAGCAGGCAGACCGTGGGGAAGGCAGCGCACACTCACTGGCGGCATCCAGTGCTTACCTCTCTAGAACTGGCGTTCCCGTTGTGCTCTTTATCTCTTTCTTTCTTCTCAAAGATACATTTGTAAAGATGTATCTTTTGTTTTCATTTATATTCGTGTGCGTGTGTGTATGTGTGTGTGTATGCTTGTGTGTGTGCTTGTGTGAAGGTAGACCATGTGTGCGGTGTCCACAGAGGCCACGCGGGCGGTGCCCACAGAGGCAGATGGTGGCATGAGGTTCTTTTGCAGCTAGAGCCAGAGGGATTGTGCCATGGCTGCTGGGAACAGAACAGGGATCCTCTGGAGAGCAGCAGGAGCTCGTAACGCTGAACCACATCTCCAGCTTACTCCAGCTTCCAGTTTACTTACTTACACCATAGTTTTACCCCTATGTACGTCTTGGGTAGCAGCCAGGCTGGCACACATCTACAACTGGAGCACTGAAAGGAGGAGGGAAATTCTTGCTTGGCTACACAATCAGTTGAGAGACTCAGCTATGTGAGTCTCTCTAAAAATAAAATATTAAAGTAAAAGAAAGAAAGAAAAGAAGAAAGGAAGGAAGGAAGGGAGAAAGAAAGAAAAGGAAGAAAGGCCTTGACCAATATTAACAGGTCAACAGATCAGATAATTTGGATCCAGGGGTTTTTGTTTACAGATCTCATGGCAGAGCCTCCAAGTGATCCCACCCAAAGGCGACAAAGACACCATCCAGAGAGGCTTTATGGCGTGCCGTTGTTTCCTGGCCCAGCGTGCAGGACTTTGTCTCAGGTGTTTTCTTTCAGCTGGTACTTTGTTATTTTGAAATTAAAGCTGGAACCAGGCAAGGGTGAGGGATTTAGACTGTGGGCAATGGGATGAGATGACACTTCTGTCATGGTTCCCACCATCTAGAGTTTCCTTCCCTTCCTGTGTATTCCCCATCCTTCTCCACCCCCCAAGTGTTGTGACTGTAGATGAGAAGGAACTGGGAAGTCAGTGGGAGGCACTGGCTTTGTCTGGGGACTCAGAGAGTTCACAAGCTCAGCAGAAGGGACACTGCATCTTACGGAGGAGCCTGATGATGCTGGACAGAAGGATGCAGGGACAGAAGGCACTAGAAATACAGGGAGCTTCCAAACTGTGGACTTCAAAACCTTTGAACTATGTGAGATCTTCTGGGTGGGGAGGGTCAGAACAACGAATCTGGAGATCATAGAAAACCAAGCAGACCAACTAAAGGCCACCAGTCTCAGTTCAGGAGTGGGAGGGTAACACAGAGGACTTTGAGGGATGCCATGGAGATGGCCACAGCGAATCCTGTAGAACTTTGACTAAGAGGCCCGTTTGTCACGGAGCAAGAGTCTTTTATCTGGAAACCTCACTGAGATTTGGTTGAGGTCTGTTGTGGGAGTGTGGATTGCAGGTCTTGATCCATTCTGCTCTCCAGGGATAATTTATGGGAATTGTACAATGGAGGGATGCAGTCTTCAAACAAGGGGATTTACCCACTGCTCTGGGTTCTTTTTCCACGCCCCATTCTTCATACTATTTTTTGCTACAGATAGAGGAAACCCACATCTCGGAGCCCCCCAAGCATGTACAAAAGGTTGTCATGCCATATCCTTTATGTGAATCATCTCAAAGTCAAAACAGGAGCCAGGTCACCGCAGGGGGCAGAGCATCTGCTAGGCCAGATCGACCAGGACTGGCAGCAGGCAAACTTCGTTCCTTAAATAGCTTTTTCTCTGCCTCAATTATGAAATAGTCCAAGGAAAAGGATGTCACCAACAAAGAGAAATCTGCTCAGGCTCCACCAGGAAGTAAACAGAAGTTGTTAAAAACAAACAAGTCTGAGTGACAGCTTTCTCTGACTCTTTAGTGTCTGTAGCTAACTTCCCCAAACAGAGCAGGCCAATTAATACCTGGACTTAGGAACTGAGAGGGACCATCCCTTGAGAGGTGTCCAAGGGGCGTTTTTAGACAGAAGGGCTGTAGTGTCTGGGAGGTTTGTGGGCTGGATGATAAAGTCTCAGCAACACTTCCCAGAGTCATCTCTGTGGAGCCTTTGAGGTAGAAAGTAGATGGAAGTTGGTGGAAGCCACAGGGAGGTGAGGAAGAGGAGGGCAGGCTGAGTGCTGGGCTTTATTCCTGGAAGCAGATAGGAGAGTAAGAAGAAGGAGAGTAAGAGCTACAGAGGTGCAGGCTGGGAGGGGTACAGGGCCCGGTGATTTGCTTATTTTGGGGAATAATTGAAGATGCTTAGAAACTGGAGTGGGGGGGGATGAAGAGAGAGGGTGAGAGGGAGAGGAGGAGAGGAAAGGGAGGGAGGGAGGAAGGGTGGAGAGGGGAGAGGAGGAAGAGAGGAAAGGAAGAAAAGGAGCAAGGGTGGGAGGGAGGAGGAAGGGAGGGGGAGGAAGGGAGCAGATGGGAGGGAGGGAGGGGGAAGGGAAGAGAGGGGAGGGAAGGGTACATTCTCAGTCCGCTGGTGTGGTTATAGGTATAACAGGAACCCACATGAACTGAGTAAATCCTAGAGCATAAATGCACAGCCCCCCCACGCCCCCCCAAGCCCTCAAGATCAAGGATGACTCTTGACTGATGACAATGCTCTTTGGCTCATGGATATGAACCACTGGCCCCTATTTTGACACGGAAGAAAGACAATGGATTCTCTGTGGTCTCTGTCAGAAGGAATGTGATGACCTTGTTTTATCAAGGAGTTTATACCTATTTGTGAGGCGGGAACTCTCATGGCCCGCCACCCACTCACCAAAGGCTCACCCAGAAGCTGTTGCATCTGGGGGACAGGATTTCACACATTCAGTCTGTGGTATTCAATCCCTGCTTTGCCTCAAATTTATGTCTTTCCCTTGTGCAAATAGTTATTACATCTCAAGGGCCCCCGAATCGAGACTCATTTCAAAACCAACTCTGAATTCTAAGATCCGTGTAAACGTCGAGCTCCACGACAACAGTGGGACATGGGTGACAGAGGTGTTTTTAGTTCTGAAGGGAACAGAGAGATCAAGGAACAGGAAGTCATGAGAGAGGAGCCCACATATGGGTACCCTTCAGACAGAAGCCATGAGTCTGTAGGGCTGGAGAACCATCCTCCGTTCTCCACGTTCTGTCTTCTAGGCCCACGGTGGTGGCAGTGTCACCCCACGATTTAGGGGCTGGGGCTCTGTGGCAGTCTCTGCTTCCTCTCTGCCCATGGGTGTCTATTTTTAGTGTCTGCATTAATCACTTTCCTTGTTGCTATGGCAACACACATGGCAGAAGCAACTTAAGGAAGGAGGGGTCTACTGCAGCTGCCAGGCAGAGGACATTAGGGTAGGGCAAGCATCAAGGCAAGACCAAGAAGCAGAGGGGCACCTTGCACCCATCCCAGGAAGCAGAGAAACCAACTCTGCTGTCCGGTCTGGTTCCCCCTCTGCTCAGCCTGGACTCCCAGGCCATTAGGTGGCATCACTAATACTTAGGGTTCTCGTCCACTGTCAGTTAAACGTGTCTGGAGACACCTTCCCAGACATGCCCAGAAGCGTGTCCCCTGGGTGATCCCAGTCCTAGTCTGTCAATGAAGATCAGTCATCACAGGTGGCTGTTCATCCATGTCTCTGCACTCTGTGAGTCAGCAGAGAGGGCCACGTGTTGACATCACTGCTTTGAGGTGGCCACTTAATTAATACCTACCGGCACCAAACTAAAGTAGCCAAACATCCTAGTGGGAGTGGGGAAATGGAGCCTGGGGCGAGCCAGGCAGGGTGTGCGCAACTGTAGGCGCCGGGCAGCTTTCTCCTGGAAACGACGCTCCAAGCCTGCCATTCCCAACCCCGGGATTCTGCCCTGTGGGTTGTGATGCGGAAAACAGCTCTGAGACTGCGGTAGGAGGAACACGTCTGTGAGTCACTCTCCCTTGTCTGAGAGAGCCACGCACGACCTCTGTGGATGATTCATGGAGTCTCATCCAATGGTCACCTGGCTGGATTTTAATGTTCTCATACTGCGAGAAATGGGCAAGCAGGAAAAGCCCGAAGGCTGAAACTTCTGCCGTCTCCGAGTCATTTGTTCTCCTCTTCTGTTCTGCTGTAAACATCCACTCACCCAACACTGAACATCAGACCACCTCGACATCCGCGTTCCCCGCTTGCGAGTTACGCCTTCCACAGAGCACCAGAACACAGACACAGCTTAGCACCATCTTCAGGACTGCTGAGACCGTCTCCAAAAATGGTTGCTGCTCTCTCTGCAGCTCTCCTTTTTATTTTCTGAGTTTTAACAGACTCCTTGACTGGTCCATCTTCAGGATTCTGAGGCTTTTCCCAGCACACACCTCAAGCCTCTGCCTGCCTCTGTCCCCTGCCCACCTCCTGTAAAGATATTCAGTTTATTTCCATAGGCTCCAACAGCACCCACGCTGGTCTTTCAGCTGAGTCTGTTAGACGTTGTGATGGAACACCACAGACTAAGTGACTCCGAACAAGAGAACCCATAACCTGTGCTCCTAGGACCTGGAAAGCCCAAGGCGAGGGTATGGATGGATGACCATCTAGCGGGGACTCAGTTCTGTTTGGTAGATGCTGCCTTCTTGCTGTGTCTTCACACAGGCGCACAGTCGAAGGGACTCTCCAGGGCGTCTCGTACAAAGCACCAATCCCATTCCTAATTGCCCACCAAAGGACACTTTCAAATGTCAATGCTAAGAGCTAGGATTCGGCACATGGGGGTGGGGGGAGGCCCCAAACACCGGGTCCACAGCAAGAATGAGATCCTCTGAGCCTTTTGTTAGCACCCCTCCCCAACTTTTCAGACACTCTCCCCAGCCCAGCCTTCTCACCTGAACTCACCCTCCAGGCTGTCCTTTCCTAAGGCTCCACCTGTCCATGAACTACACAAGGAAGAATCCCTGCATTTGAGGAATTCAGACAATCGTCCCCATAGTTGTCCTGAAATTTCACATGGTTGAAGAACACATGTCTCTTATGTCATATGTAATGACTAACTATGTCATAGTTACTTCTGTTGCTGTAATTAAAATATCTAAGAAAGAAACTTAGGTGAGAAAGGATTTATTCTGGCTTAAGTTCAAGGGTATGGTCCACCATGGTGAGGATGTCAAGGCAGCAGGAACCGGAAGCAGCTGGTCATGCTGCACCTGCAATCAGGTGCTGAGAGATGACTCTTGTGCTTAGCTCCTTTCCTTTTAATTCAGTCTGAGACCCAACCCCAGAGAATGGTGCTGCACACCTTTAGGGTGGGTCTTGCCATCACATTTAAACTGGGGACTTGCATCCCAGGCCACTCAAGATTCTGTTACATTGACAATCAAAAGTAACACTACAGTTGCTGAGACAACCTTATGAACATTTTTAGTAATTCTTGAATAGCTCCATTTGGATAAAGTCCAACAGCTTACCTTGGAAAGACAAGGAACGTCCCTCAAGCCTCTTCAGGAATTTGTGTCCTTACTTCCACACATCTGACTTAAGCTACGCTAGACTGTGCGCTGTTTGTAAGCACGTTAGGTAGGTCCTGAAGAATGTCAGTGAAGGCCAGGATTCCCCTTCACTACATGTCAGTTTTATAGAGTTCAGCAACTTAAAAAAAATCTTACCAGCTGGGTGGTGGTGCATGCTTTTAATCCCAGCATTCAGGAGGCCGAGGCAGGCGGTTCTCTGTGAGTTTGAGGCCAGCCTGGTCTACAGAGTGAGTTCCAGGACAGCCAGAGTTACAACAGAGAAACCCTGTCTGGAAAAAACAAAAACAAAAGCAAAAACAACAACAACAAAATCTTACCAAGTTTTCTTATCTGTGATGCGAAACATATGTACTTTTCTCATTGAATTGTGGGGAAACTGAATAGATCAGCCCAGCTCAAACGGTGAGCTTCTGGCTCAGTGAGAGATCCTTTGTCAAGGCAATAAGGTAGAGGCCAATCGAGGAAGACATGGATGGCCTGCTCTAGACTCTACAGTCAGGTACATATGCATGAACCCTACACATAGAGCTACAGGAACCCCACAGCCACAGGTGCAGGAACCCCACAGCCACAGGTGCAGGAACCCCACAGCCACAGGTGCAGGAACCCCACAGCCACAGGTGCAGGAACCCCACAGTCACAGGTGCAGGAACCCCACAGCCACAGGTGCAGGAACCCCACACTCACAGGTGCAGGAACCCCACAGCCACAGGTGCAGGAACCCCACACTCACAGGTGCACGAACCCCACAGCCACAGGTGCAAGAACCCCACAGTCACAAGTGCAGGAATCCCCACACCCATAGGTTCATGCCCCACCCCCACTCAAGGGCACACATCATAAATGCCACCCAATTAAGCAGTTGACAGTTAAGAACATGTAAAACAGATGTCTTAATTTTCTGTGACCTTTATAACTGTAGAAAGCAAAAGTTTCAGCCATCTTATGAAATGAAATCAAAACAAAACCTGTTGTGAATCCTAAAGATCAACAACATGGAGCTGATAAGAGGGGAAAAACGTAACACGGGCCCAAGCTCAGCCTTCATGCTCTATAGAGTGCAAGTTCGTTCCCTGGGGAGTGTCTCAGTGTACGGCTGGGGTGCAGCCTTCAATCCAGGAGGCTACAGTCATGCGTTTCCAACGCTGAGTGTCCAGCACAGGTGGGGGAAATTGCCGCAGGAAACCTCTTTATGTTGCGTTTCACTGACTTCTCAGTGTCGCGGGTCTCACTCAGTGTCACTCAAATATTAGACAATACCGACTCGTCACCCCTCCCTAGGCTGAGATTTCTCTTCGTCTCTTAATGTCCTAAAGTGATCTCCTGAGCCTGACTCACGCTGACGGTCAGCTTAGCGCAAGCCCGGCAGGAAGAGTGTCTAACATGGCAGGTCTTTGTATCTTTTTTTAAAAAATTGTAATTTAATTTTATGTATATGGGCATTTTGTGTTGTACGTAAGTCTGTGTACCACCTGCATCCTTGGTGTCCACGGAGTCCAGAAGGAGTATCGAATCCCCTAGAAATGGAGTTACAGGTGGTTGTGACCTGCCAGGTGGGTGCTGGGAATCAAACTCAGGTCCTCTGCAAGAACAGCCAGCTCACTTAACTGCTGAGCCATTTCTCCAGCCCCAAGTCATTAGGGATATCTTTTCCACTTGAGTTTGTGAAGCAAAAAGTAATCAACATGGTGATTTAAAGAGTGTACACAAACGTGATTGCTCTAATCCGAGAATAATACGGAGGTTAAAATTGGACTCAATTAAAGCTTTGAATAAATTGAAACTGTATAAAATTAGGTAACACTCGTGACCTGGTATGCTGAGATCCTCTCTGCAGAAGCAGTGAGGGTACCAATTCACTGCTGTGCTCTGCGCAGGCTCTGTCAGGACCCACAGTCCCTTGGTGTCCTTTTCCCAAGGAGACAAGGCCAGCTACCCTGCGGTCACCATCCAGAGCTAAGGTTACCATCTTCTAGATGGCCAGTCCCCTGGGATCAGCCCACTGTGGATAGCCAGATACCTTCCTAAGCCCAACTCAGATCCCAGGAAATCAGCGAACTTTAAATCAGCGAGCACCTGTGCTTCTCACTTAGCTCTGACCAGAAGCAGATTGTCACTGACTGTGTAAATGCTGTGGATTGGGTGTGATGCGTCCCCTCGCTGTGGTGCTGTGTGGGGAAGTTCCTTAAGTGAAGACTTGGTGGAAGAAGAGGGTTACAGGGTGGGTTTAGGGTTCTGCAGACAAGACCACCTCTTGTCTAGTCTCTGTCTCTGGTTCTGCTGTGATGTCAGCAAGCAGCCTAATACTCTCATATCACAGTCCACATGCCTCTGGCATCATGGCCGGACCTCAAACCATGAAGGGAAGTGAGTCCTCTCTCCCTTAAGCTGTTGCTCCTCAGGGACCTGGCTGCAGCGACGTGAAATGTAGCTCGTATGATTAAGCCAACCGGCTGGCCTGATTTCACCTGCTAAACCGTTACCAGACAGTTACTATGTTCTCTCCCGCCACAATGCGTATTTCTCTCACATATGAGCACTTTCAACATAAGGAAGTACATAAGAACTTGGGTTTTGTCACAAACAGAACCCCAACCAGAGGTGTAGTGGGGAGACTCCAACTTGTTGACATAGAGAGTGAACACCTCTGATCAGGTGCCTGTGTGTGTGCATGTGTGTGTGTATGTGTGCCTGTCTGTGTGTGTGTGCGTGTGTGCCTGTGTGCGTGCGTGTGTGTGTGTGTATGTGTGCGTGTGTGTGTGTACATGTGTGAAGAATCATGGAGTGACATGCTAGCAAGCAGAGAACAGTGAACACTCCTGATCAGAAGTGGTTGTGTGTGTGTGTGTGTGTATGTGTGTGTGTGTGTGTGTGAAGAATCATGGAGTGACATGCTAGCAAGCAGAGAACAAATCACATGCTGCATACAAGTGACCACAACTATCACCACACAAGAAAACTCCGAGGAAGAATGGGGTTAGAAGAGACAAGGGAGGGGCTGGGAGTCCAGCTTGGAGACAGCGTGTTTGGTGGGCAGGCGCAAGGCCCTGCATTCAGCTTTTAGTGCCACAAAAAGAAAAGAGTCAGGGAAGTAGCTGTTACTGTCTGCTGGCAAACATAAATACCGCAAGCGTCCTTTACGGAGGGCCGATTTCACGCTCAGCTTTACTCTGGATCTTCAGTTTCTCAGGACGGACCGGAGCTTCTCTCTACAAGAAAACAGTGTCTCACGTACAGACCATGAACTAGTCCAGAGATGTCCTCTGCCTGCCCTTGGGCAAGGGAGGCAGGACAGAGGCAGACACTGTCGGGAGGGTTGGAAATTGTGGTTCTGTGCAGGCGCCCTCCTCAGATCACGTGCTTCCCATCGCAGGCTGTGAGCTTGCTAACCAGCCAAGGCCGGAGCAATTAGGCTCATTTCTTTTTGATGGCCTGAGAAAGATTGGATGAATGTGAGCTGCCCCGTGCCGTGGTCCTGGGAGTGTCGTTCTGCGGCCTGCAGGTATTTTACAGCTGACTCTCTTTAGTTGGGAACCCGCAAACAAATGAAGGTTGGCCTTTGGATGTTTTAAAACATTGATCCTTGGACTAGAAATCAGGGTAGTTGGTTCTGAGGCATGCACTCTGCTAATTAATCCATTTGCTTGACTCCTTTTTTGCACCTTAAACATTCCACATGCGGCACTGGTTTCTATGGATTGCGTGTTCTTTATTACTTTTTAAGTCTTTGAATTTGCTTTTAAATCTCTTCACTATGTCGCTGATGAGTCTTCTTAAAGAATAGTCTCCTCTGGAAAAAAATAATTTCCTTTCTTCCTGGAAGCGATTGAGGGCCCGAAGGGTACTTGAAATATTGTAAGGATATTAACCGCATAAAATGAGAAAATGGGAACTGAGCTATGAATTTAGAAAAAGAATTTGTGGCATATGGATATATGCCAACTGGAGACGGTGAGGGGAGTCGGGTATCTGGGGCCGGCTACTGATTCCCCTCTGCTTCCCTTTCAGAGGACTCTTCGCCCCCAATTCTTATTGATGAGCGGAGTACTGATTCTTTTTAAGTTTTGTTTAAGGTCAAAGTCTAAGCTTGCTGGCGACTCTTCCTGTTTCCTCAGAAGCAAGAGCTGTGTACGAGGTTGGGGGAGGGAGGAAACTCACAGTGTTAGTGCCGTCGTTAGCTGGCGATGACGTACTATGTATCTCTCCATCGTTGGTACCGCTTCTTCCAGGTAGCCCTCAGTGCAACTGCTGATGGGATGAATGGAAACTTTCTTTCAGTTGGACAGTTTGGGGGATGGAGACAGACATAATGTAGCAACAGATCCCAGTCCAGTCATGAGATTTGCAGGGGAAAAGGGAAAGGGACTGGCCACAGCATTTCCTGGGCAGTTCAAACATGGCGACATCTTCCTGGGATTCTTCCAGCCCAGCAAGAGGCACTCAGCATCATTCATGTCCACTCACGAGAAAGGTGCGTGTGGCAGTTACGCGTATCTCAGTCATCAGCTTGAGATCTAGGACCATCTGGGACACTGGTCTACAGAGGGTGATTGTGGGAATGTCTGTCCACTATGGGTGGCATCATTCCTTTGGCTAGATCCTGCACCATCTGAAGAGAAGGTGAGTGCATCACAAGCATCCGTTCTCTGTTTCTTGATGTGATGTCAGTGTGATCAACGGCTTCAAGCTCCAGTTGATTCCGGATACTGGTGTTGAAGTCACTGTGACATGAATTTTGATATTTCAAATTGATTTTTTGTGAATTTAGCAATGTCCATAATCTCAGTTATTTATGTATTATCCTACTTAAAGGAGTTAAGACGAAACCCGAGAAAGCATGAAAGAGAGAAAGCCTAGACAGTTTTTGGTATCTTTACTCCTTTTTTTCTTAAAATTGCCATTCCAGGGTTTCTTCAACAACGTCTTGGCTTCTTTTTTTTTTTTGACGAAAGACAGGTTTGCTCATTTGCTTCTCTGTGAGCGTTGCTTTCCATTAAAAGAGGACGACGGGCCCTGTGAGCGTGCAGCCAGCAAGTCACCTTTACACAGTTGTTACAGGCCTCCATTTTTTTTGTTAATCACTCAAAAAATTTCTCTCAGAGTCAGGGCAGCATAAGAATGATTATACAGAATACGAAAAATAAGCTTTCATCGTCAGCCTTGCAGGGTTGGAAGGGTGCCAGTCTCATCTCTCAGAAAAGATGCCACTGAAGAAGCCGGCTCACCCCACCCTCATCTCATAAGCACTCGGAGGCTTCCCTGCGCTTTCTGCAGGAGTCGTCTTTTGAATTTTTATTGTGTATGTTCATTATACGTGGTACTATGCAGTGGCACTTTCATACGATCTGTGTTCTACGGTGAGTGTGCTCCCTACACAGAATCCTCTACCTGCCTTTTCTCCCCCGACCTGTTAACCTTCTCTCTTCCCTTTGGCCTTGCTTCTGCTTTGTCATACACATGAACATACATACATACATACACATGTACATACATACATACATACATACACATGCATACTTACATATACACATACATACATACACATGTACATACATACATACATACATACACATGCATACACACATACACACATACATACATACACATGCATACACAAACATACACATGTACATACATACATACACACATACATAAATACACACATACATACATACACACATACGTACACATGTACATACACACACATACACATGTTCATGTATACACATGCATGCATACATACACATATACATACACACACATACACATGTTCATGTATACGCAATGCATACATACACATGTACATACACACACACACACGTTCATGTATACGCAATATATACATACACACACATACAAATGTACATACACACATACGTACACATGTACATACACACACATACACATGTTCATGTATACGCAATGCATACATACACATATACATACACACACATACACATGTTCATGTATACGTAATGCATACATACACATATACATACACACACATATGTTCATGTATATGCAATATATACATACACACACAAACAAATGTACATACACACATACGTACACATGTACATACACACACATACACATGTTCATGTATACACAATGCATACATACACATGTACATACGCACATACATTTATATATCCACACATACATACACATGTACATACATACACACACATACATACACAGATAAACACATGCAATGATTTATGTATCTGCATAGGAACCACATATGAGAAACAACAACCCGGCTGACTCAGGATGACTACCCCCCCCCACCCCGTTGTGCCCACCTTTCCTGTGTGTCTGTGCAGTTTCACACTATTTGCTTTCCTGCTGATTGGTTATCACACAGGGCTGAATCAACGAGGAATGAACTTGCTCATGAGTGAAACAAACAGCCCTCGGTCCAGGGCAGTGGACTGCCGAGTTCAGCACTTCCAATCAAGTCGATAAGCGCATTATGCTGGGGCTCTGGAAAGTACCGACCTTCAAACTCTCAACGACTTCCCGTTTCCCAGGAGATTTTTTGCTCCCGTGTGTTGCTCTCATGCATCTCCTCCTCTGAGGGTGTCAATCTGGGGAGAGGGGATGGTCCCACAATTACTTCCACTATTTTCTTTTGAAGAAAATTTCCAAGCAATTCCATGTCTCTGTGAGAGTGGGGTCGCTCGGCCCTTGTGGTCAGTCACTCAGACCCTTGACTTCAGGGCACAGCAGAGAAACAACAAAGCCATTTGTGAGAGAGGGCTGGAGGCCTGATGTGCGGAGAGGACTGTCAAGTGCTCAGAGGGACTAGCCAGACATGCTGGCTCCTGGCAGGAGGAAGCACTGCTTAAAGCGGAAGTGAGAAGAGGCCATGGAAAACTGGGCATCAAATAAAGGATTGCCTCGTGGCAGCTTGTACTCAGAGAGGCCCTGTAAATTCAGATTGAGGAGTGTTTAAAAATCCACATAGGCAGAGCCAGAGTACCAGCAGATCCGGATAAAAACCCGAAGGATAAATTAGGCAAAGTCACCACACAGCAATGTCTGTGGCCTGTTTTTACGGCAAAAGTCCCTCCTTTTGCATGAACACAGCCTAGGAAGTACAAATTCTGAAGGGCACAGGCAGCGCACATCTGTAGATGCTGGGGAAGGGCACACACAGAGAGAACCTTCCTGCAGCACGTATTTGCAGGGGACGGGATAGGGAGTTCCTCTGACTTAGTTTCCAAGTCACTTAGTCCAAACTTACTGCCTTCTTGTTGCTCAGCCTGTGTTCAGAAGTTGCCTGTTCTTCTCCTGACTCCTCTGCCTGAGCCCCCTGGTGGCTGGGCAGGACTGCCACACACAGCCCTAGTCTCCTGTACTCTGCTCCTAGCCTTGGCTTTCCCTCTTCCTAATGGCTAACTGAGTGTAAACGTGGCTGGTTCTCGGCTCCTGTATTCTTACTCAAGACATTCCATATGTCTCTATGGGAGTCTGTTTGGGTGAGACTAACATTTAAATCAGTAGGTTTTGAGGAAAGCACATTGCTCTTTAGAGTGTGGGTGGGCCTCATTCAAGTCATAGATTTGAAGGGCGCAAAGCTGACCTCCTCAAGCAGGATATGGTTATCTCTCCATCTTGAGGGCCTTCATACTTGGACTGTGACATTGGCTCTTCCATCTCCAACCTGAAGGCCAAGCCCCTCCCCCTCATATATACATCCATCCATCCATACATATTTATATAATCTCTGCATATATCACATACACACAGACAAATACATGCACACACACACACACACACACTTATATATGATGGTGGATCTCAACTGAGAATCACCTGGAGGCCAGCCTCTGGGCTCACCTGTGAGGGATTACCGTGATTGCATTAGTTGCCGTGGGAAGACCAATGGCAAAAACAAGAGCCAAAATGTACAAATAGCACAGCTCTTACTACATGTAAAACTACGATGTTTTCTTTCAAAGAAGAAATTAGGAATAACAGTGAGATTAAGAAACCGGAATCCAAAGTTGCTCGAGGACTAGAGGTCGACTCTCTGACACCTTCCGTCTCGAAGGAGAGGGTGCCCGGGTTGGAGGTCGTCAGAGGTGTGGCCTGGCTGCAGCTGAGTTCAGGTGAGAGACAGAGACAGAATCTTGTACCAGTATTTGAACCAGGGTTATTTGGGTGTAATAAACACATTTTTAAACTTAAACTTTTTTATGGTCCTGGGGAAGGACCTGATACGAGGCAGGTGTTCTACTGCAGGGCTTCAGCCAGCCCGGAGGCCACCTGATCTGAGCGTTAATTAATGCCAGCCTTAGATTACTAGAATGAAGGAAGGAAGCATTCATTCATTAGCAGATGTCTGCTAAGCTCTGGGAAATATCACATTGTTTTTCTTAGTTGCTAATATAAAGGGTACTTCATGTTGAGCAAAACCTGGAATTGCCTGTGGTGGGGTTATCGATAGCGGGCTGGAGAGTTCTGTCAACTTGATGCCAGGTATAGTCACCAGAGAGGAGGGAACCTCACTTGAGAAAATTCCTCCATAAGATCGGACTATACACCAGCCTATAGGGCATTTTCTTAATTAGAGGGAGCTCCCAGCCCACTGTGTGTGTGTGTGTGTGTGTGTGTGTGTGTGTGTGTGTGTGTGTGGTTATCCCTGGGCTGGAGGTCCTGGGTTCTATGAGAAAGCAGGCAGAGCAAGCCATGAGGAGCAAGCCAGTAAGCAGCACCCCTCCGTGGCCTCTGCATCAGCTCCTGCTGCCGGATTCCTGCCCTGCTTCCCTCAGTGATGGACTGTGTGACCTGAAATACTCCCCCCCCCCCCCCCCCCACCGCTCAAGTTGCTTTGCTCATGGTGTTTCATCACAGCGACAGTCTCCCTGACTAGGACAGATGGCAAACACTCCCTGCATTCTGGAATGAGAAGAGTTTGTCTTTGCAGTTGTCTCCTTCTGGGAGGAAGCAGGATGTGAGTTTGGCATCTTGTCATACATCTCAAGGGAACCCAGTCAGCCCTTTCCTCTGAGTGATCTCTGTGAAAGGGTGCACTGGATGCATCGCATCGCACTTTTGCTTCCTGAACTAACAGGAATGTGAATTTTCTTGCAAATGGAGTTGTACTCTCATGCCCATGAAGACTGTTCCAGAGGGGTATGCGTGTGAGCCTGTGGGTATGCATGCGTGTCTGCATGCACACACGTGCCTTCTGTCGAGCATGTGACCATGGGGATCCGCAAGTCAGTAGGCAGCAGCAGGAAGGGAGGCAAGACCCCTCTAACGTGCTCACAGGAGACCATGTTGTGACGGTTTCCGATGTCCACCAATCCCAGTTGCAAGCGCTCGGTTCACAGTTCACATCGGCTCCTTTGTTCTCCCACACCAGAACGCAAAGGCGTCTGTCCCCCAAGGCTGCTCATGCTGGTTTCCCTCTTCCACTTGCAGCCCCATTCAGGGTACCAGGAAAGCCTGAGCCAGCCTTCCAGAGGCTTTGCCACATTGCAGTTTGCTCTGGTTGCTGTCCGTCATTTACATTCTGTTTCAAGCACCTCCTCGTGCCTCCCTTTGCTTCTCTCTCCACCCTGATCTTCACACAGCAGCCCAGCATATGGCCATCAAACCAAATACCATATGCTTCCCCATTTTACTTCAAATAAAACCAGCAACTTTAACAAGGTAGGCATGACCTAAGTGTGCACTCTAGAGCGACCCTAAGGGAGATCTCCCACCTCGGTTCCTCTCTCTAGATCCTTCAGGCTCTTTGCCGTTTCTCAAACACTCCAGGTACCCATACCTCAGGGCCTTTGCACTTGCCGTCCTTAGTACTTGGAGCACTCACCTGCCAGTCAGCTGTGTGGAAACCCCTGTACATCTCGTGGGTCTTTGCTCGGTTGGACAAACTAAGCAAGTCTTCTCCGGGCATCTCCACACACATCCATACCTTCTGATGACCTCGTTACCGTTTCTGCTTAAGTATAATTATCTGCACAATGTTGTACTCTCATTTTTAGCATATTTTATTAAAATATAAGCCGTTGGGGTATAGATTTAAAATTTTATTACTGCAACTTATTCTCCAGTTTTATTTTTTTTGCCTATCATTAATATGCGTTGAATAAATTACACTGGGCCAAGTGGCATTTCCATATTGCTTTCTTTGACAGCCACATGTCAGAGTCAGGATGCTTAAGGCTCAGAATGATAGAATAAGCGGAAACTTTCCCCTCAGTGTTTGAAAGTGTGTTATGTAAAGCTCTGTAGAATTGTTCTAAAAATTCCTGACAGGGAAGAGAATGCTATGAGGTTCTTAAGATTGCAAATCTGAGTGTTGATGGTCCTGTCACTGACCAAACCCAGACAGGCTCCCTCAGGAGTGTATTTGTGCGGGAGGCTGTCCAGCCTGAGCTATGCGGCCCCCTGGACAGAACCCATCATCTCGGCAGGACCGACTGCCTGTGGATGGAGTCATCGTCGCAGACATTTCCTCCATGTGCATGTGCAGTCAGGACCTGCTTCCCTCTGCTTGTTTAGAGACTGTACGGATTTCGGGGACACGCACAGCATATGAAGCGTGGGTGTGTGCCAATCACAAAACCTCGTGCACATAGCAACAAACAACTAGACACTCACAAGCATCATGGCAGCTTCACAAAATCACACATAAAGACTTTGCAGACTTCCCAGCAGGACGCCAGAACCTCTGCAGTAGGGAATCCTCCTCATGCATTTGTCCTCCAGGGACCTGTACACGGCAACCTAGGCTACTAATGGCCAAGCACTCTCAAGAGTGAGTTTTGTCTGTCTCAAGCCCACGCTCTTGGAGTGGCTGCAAAGGGACCTTTGAGCCTCCTAGCTAGGGGCGTGCTCTTCATGGTCCACTTAGTGACACTCAGGAGCTACCCAGGTCTTAAGTTCTGCAGGCAAAGACACACATGGAGAAGCTTTGGTGAATGCGTGAATGCTTAACGGACAATTGGCCTGGAGAAGAGGTCAGCCAAGACCTGTAAGCCAGACAAACAAAACAAGTAAATGCCACTTAGTAAATGAAAGTCTCACATTAAAGGAACATGATGACAGATATTTTAAAACATGCCAGATAGATACAACCTTGTGGAGAAAGCAACCTGAGGTATTATGGTTTGAATTTGAAAAGTCTCCCAAAAGGTTGCTGTGATGTGTGTGTGTGTGTGTGTTTGTGTGTGTGTGTGTGTGTGTGATGTATGTGTATATGTGTGTGATGTGTGTGAGATGTGTGTGAGATGTGTGTGAGATGTGTGTGTGATGTGTGTGTGTGTGCGTGTTTGTGTGTGTGTGTGAGTGATGTGTGTGTGTGATGTATGTGTGTATATGGTGTGATGTGTGTGTGATGTGTGTGTGATGTGTGTGTGTGTGTGTGAGAGGTATGTGTGATGTGTGTGATTTGTGTGATGTATGTATATGTGTGTGTGTATAAGATGTGTGTGATGTGTGAGATGTGTGTGAGATGTGTGTGTGATGTGTGTGTGTGAGTGTGTGAGTGTGTGATGTGTGTGTGATATGTGTGTGTGAGTGTGTGATATGTGTGAGATGTGTGTGTGATATGTGTGTGCGTGTGTGTGCGTGTGTTTACTCTTGCTCCTGGTTGTGGTTCAGCTTCTCTGTGTCCTGCCTGTTGTCATGAGAAGCTGTCACATGCTTCTGCTGCAACATTTCTTGTCTTCTCAGTGTGATGCCCTGTGACCCTCTGAAACCATGGGTCCAAATAAATCATTTCTCCCTTAAGCTGCTTCAGGTATTTTGTTATAACAACACACAACTTACATCAAGCATTGGTGCCAAAATGGGTTTTTTGCTGTGACAAATTTGACCATGTGTTTCTTGGGCCTTCAGAGTAAAGTTGGTTGGGAAAATTGGGAAAAATTTGAGATGTGGGCTACAGACACCCTAGAATGTTGTAAACAGTCATTTGTGATTCTGACAAGAGTCCAGAAAGCCAAAATGCCGATAGACGCATGGATTGTGGGTCCAATCTGTGAGATTTCAGATGCGAACTTTACTGGAAATTAGGTGAGAGGCCACTCACGCTAGATTCTCACGATGACTCTCGCTACGCTCTGCTCAGTTCCTGAAAAATTGAGTGAGGCTGAGTTAAAAAGTAGTGGATTGACTTATTTGGCAAAGAGCGTTTCATTATAGTAGACGAGGTGGTATATTCCAATACAGTACAGCTTCCAGCCTGTGACATCCAGCCTGTGGTCATTGCTTGCTGCTTTTAGCTATGCTTATATTTAGAACCGGAACAGAAAAGAGAATAATTTTAAAAAAATATGCAGCTGGGCAGGAAAAAGAGCTTGGACAGTAAAGCTGTGGACAAGATGTGTGCGGGCAGGGTGCTGTAGCTATCAGTGAGATTAGCACTGTTTAAGGGAAGCCGAACACTGTGTTAGGATAGCAAAAGTGGTGTTTTGGCGGGGGAACCTTCCTCATAAAAGGTACCAGAGTATAAAATGAACACAAATTTAAAAGATTTTCATCTTGAGGAAGAGTCTCTGAAACGGTTGCCCCCAGGAGAAGCTGGCGGAACTCAGTCATGTGGACATGCATTTTTCTTGGTTCAGACACCTACGCACTCAGAAGTTGTCGTGGCTCTGGCCAGAGTGCCAGGCTGGCAGCAGAGCCTAGCGTTGCCCATGCAGGGCTGGCTTTGCAGATGTGCAGAATGCAGGAGTTATGAGATTATAAAGCTTGCACCACAGTTCCGACAGAACCTTGGCAAGCCACGCAGTGCATAGCAGGGAGCTGTGAGCGTGTGAGCGTGAAGCTTGGAGGGTGCGATCTTAAGTTTCAGAGGTGATCCCAGGATGTTGGAGGTTCTAGGAACATGGAAGATGTGACCAAGTGACAATCTGTGGTGCTACAAATGAGACACACAGTGGGGCCTTCAAGCCTGCGAGAGCTCAGGCGATGGACACTGTGGGCCTTGGATGTCAGGAACAGAGCTATGGCTCTGGAATTTGTCCCGCTGGACTTCCTTCTCTTCGTTTCTCTGTGTTTGTCCCTCTCAGAATGGATGCTTCTTCCATCCATTGAATATGAGTTTGCCTTGAGTCTCAGAAGAGACTTTGGACTTTAAAACAGTCTTGGTACTATTAACAGTTTGAGGACTTTTGAAGTTGGACTAATGGCATTTTGTATTATGGGATGGTTACGAGATTTTAGGGGGTTGTCAGCGTGGAGTATAATTAATGGTTTAAATCTGAAACGTCCCTCACAGGCTCACATTCTGAATGCCTGAGCCTCAGCTTGTGGCACTAATGCAAAGTCTGGGAATTTCAAAGGTAGAGCCTGTGGGAAGGAGGCACTGGGGTTGGCTGTTAAAGGCCATGTTTGCCCCTGGATCTGGGGTAACTTTCTCTGAGTCCTACCTGCTGTCATTTGAAAAAGCCACTGCCACAAGCTTCAGCTGCTCCTGTAAGGGACAGAACCCTCTGAAACAGTGAGCCAAGGCAAACACCTCCATGTGTTGTTTCTGTTAGACTTCTTAGCACCACAGAGCAAAGCTAACTAACATTCATATCGCGAGGAGAAAGTGCAGGAGGAGGGGGGAGAGATAGAGAGAGAGAATATCGGTGGGTAAATTACAGAAGAGCCACCTCTTCCTTCCTGTTCCTGACTTCTGCAAACACCCGTCTCTTGCTTCATAAGGGAGATGATAAAATTTTATCATCATCATCGTCAGCTTAAATTCAAGATACCCTAGTGACATTTGGTCACATTATAAAACCATTTAGTGCTTTAAGCAAATCACATGAAATCTAAGATTTCTAATTTGCAAGTCACTGGCTTCTCCATTTAAAGTGCTAAATTTCCACATATCTTAATGTCATCGTCTGTGAGATACCAGTCAGAGCACGGTGCCTTACGCTTCCTCTGCGATGATTTAATTATTGAATCCTTTTGGATCTGCATGAAATAGTTTCAGACGTCGTTAGTTTTATAGCCTCTTGCCGGAACCCGTGACTCAGGATGTCTACTGTGACCGGTGGCCCCACTTGAAGCCTCTTTCCTCTTGCTTTGAGTTTTTCTGCTGTAGTATTTTTCTGTGTCAAGTCAAGTGGATTGATGACCGCAATGCTCTCCCACGTTCGGGACACAGCCTTATGCTTTTTCATCGGAACAAAAACCCATGTTGCATTTTTCGTGTCGTAGCCCTTAAAGTATTTTGAAAGCACGAAAGAAACAAGAATCAACCACATATGGATATCAGAGTGTCACTTAAATAAAAAGACAACGTGGCAATTTTGATTTTAAACATTGTAGTTTTCATATGAGATATTTCAAACCTGTAGAAATCGGCGGAAATGATACGGCAGACATCCAGGTTCCGACCACCCACGCTTAACAGATGTTAACTTTTTTTTTTTTATATTGGCTTCAGGAATTTTTTTTTTATGTTTTAAAAGAAAGAATGGAGACAGAGTGGGAACTGGGCTTCCATCCACAACTCTTCCCTTGCTCCTCAAAGGCCAAAGTTTTGTATATCATTACTGTACATAAATTCGAACTGCTTTGTGTATTTATATTCATAAGTGATTTATATTATTAGTCCGCTTAAAGTTTTACTTCAATTGTCCCATGCAATCTTTTCCCCTTTCACTCTGTTCTTAATAGTGGACATAAGTTTATACGTGTTGACATGGTTAATTTAATCACTCCTTTTAAGGAATTCTGATATTGGACTAAACCAGCTTATTTATACATTCTCCCAGCTGAGGTAGTAATTTGTTTCAATTACCTCATTATTTCTGTGTTGGAGGTACTTCCTTTTGGAGGAAGAGTTTCGGAGAGAAGTCTATTATAGATGTAGAGATGGGAGCTTAAGGAGGAAAGCGAGAGAGATATGGAGATGGACAGAGAGGGAGAGAGAGAGAGAGGGAGAGGGGAGGGAGAGGGAAAGGGAGAGTTTCTCACATAGAGGGAGTGGTCTGAGGAAATAGTCTCTCATCAAGCTGCAGGTAGGATTCTTTTTGAAGGACCAATGTTTTAGGTGAAGATCTCAAGTTATGCCTAGCAGTTGGGTGCCCATGCTGTATTTTATCACACCCAGTGAATGGCCTGTGATATTTCTACTCGTGTGTAATGAATGCCACATCTACCATGTATCACATTTTCTTATAGATGTGGGTGTGCATTTGATCCAACATGTATGTCAACAAGATAGTCTCACAGAAGCAATCCTGAAATGCACATTTGTGTTTCATGTCCCATCTGCACTCACACATTGTATTTCATGGTGAGAGTATTTGGATCATAAGAAAGCTGACGGTCTGACTGTAAATGGAGTATGACTGCGTTGTTTCAGGGCAACACGTCCTTCACTACAGGAGGAGGATCTGCCAATTTCACATGAATTCCTTCCCTCTGATTTGTTGGGATCATTTATAGACACAGCTAATGTAGGCACAACCTGGAGTGAAGGCCTTCTGAACCAATGTGGGATCTGAACTTCAGATTCCCTCCTACCAGCAGCTTAAAATCAGACACTGTAGGTACAGGCGTAACAAATCACATCAGCACACAGAGCATTATCCTAACCGGAAAGCCTTTAACTAGTGTTGTGTCCTAAATGGCTCACCACACGCAGCCCGGTTATCTGAGAGTACCTGAAAGTTTTGCGTTCTTTACACAAGGCAACCTGAATGCAAGCACTTGGGAAGAACACTGTTACCAGGTCATATTTCAGCAGAGGTATTTGCTGCTCCTGGAACATCTGTGAACGCTCCACATTCCCCATGCCCTCCCAGCTGTGTGTGACCATATGACCAGTTCTAGACAGTGGGCCGTGAGTGACGAGCACAGCATCCGAGAGCCCCTCCCTGACACCTTCGTGCCAAACTGTTCTGGGGCCACACACTGCAGGCAGCACCATCACTGGACACAGAGCTGGACCTGAGTCAGAAGACAGGCCCTGGAAGGACCCGCCCCTCCCTGACACCTCCATGCCAAACTGTTCTGGGGCCACACACTGCAGGCAGCACCATCACTGGACACAGAGCTGGACCTGAGTCAGAAGACAGGCCCTGGAAGGACCCGCCAGTGCACCTTAACTCCTGAGGCAGTGGTCTTTGCATATAGAAAAGATTGTTCCTGTGTGCTGAGCTCTCACATCACAGGGTCCTTCATTCATGTGACACAGAAGAACACACACATCCCGGGTCACACACGTCTCACTAGGCTGCTGTAAACATAGAAGTGTGGGTGGGAGCTTCTCAAAAATAACTGATTAAAATTCCTCTATCAGCATGCACATTCTGGCTGGACCTTTGACCTCTCTTCTCAATACACAGCCAGGCAACACCATCTCACTCGGTTGGGAGCATGTCCAGACCTGTGAATCTGAACGTTAGCAGGTCACTCGTAGTTTTTGCACACACAATAAAGACTTGAGGTATGCCCAACCTTTTGACGTTGCGATGCGCGATCTTGTCCCCTGCAGAGATCGCGCTGGGTAATCATCCTTTTGAGTTATCAAAATCACTCCAAACCCATGAAAATTTTCATAATATTTCCAGTGAGCTTACAGTTTGCATTAAGGTCACATTAATCAGCTCTCCCGGGGTGCCTGTGAGCCTTGGGACACCTTTCACTACAAATACTACCATTCTCACTCCAGTCATCTCCTGACACCTGTGTTTCTTCTGTCATCACCGCTTGGCAGAGCCACTTGAACTGCCTGGGCTAACAAGAAAAGAGCAGGGACACAGTATTTAGTGTGTGTGCGCACACGCGCGCGCTTGTGTGTGTGGGAGGGGCAGGAGAGAGAGAGACAGGCAGGCAGACAGACAGACAGACAGAGAGCAGAGAGGATCAACTAGAGAAAATATTTCACTGTTAGCCTAGCAGACCATGACCTTAGGGTTTCTGCTCAGAATGCCAGCGCTGGCTTGGTTGAGCCACATCCTGTGGCCATTGTTAATAAGTCCCACTGGTTGCTTCATTACGTTCCCCTCTGTTTATAAGTTAAAAGAAGTTTGGAGATGGTCTACAGATGTAAGGGAACTGGATTTTATACATCATTGGACACTTGAATGTCAGCTTTACAATCAGCACGGTCTGTGACTGTCTCCATTTCCTGCGGGTGCTGTAACCAGTCTCACATTGGTGGCCTAGCACAAGATTAACTTATTCTTCCATGGCTGTGGAGATCTAAGTCTTAATGATAGTCTCTGTGTAGTCATGTGTCTCTGGGACACACTCCTGCTTCTTCCAGTTTCTGCTGGCTGTGGGTCCTTGGCTTGTGGGAGCAGCTCCTGTTCTCTCTTGGCTTCATTGCACCTCCTGAAGTGTGTCCAGTCTCCCTCTCTGTCCTTACCGTGATACATCTGAGTTTGGACCCTGTCCAGATGATCAAGGACCATCTCCCTGTCTCAAAACCCTCAAGTTTACATGCAGGCCACCTTTGCCCTTTCTGCTATTTATGCTAGTATTTACAGTTCTAGAAATCAGGGCATTTTAGTATATTCTTGGGTATAGAAAGTGCATTTTTCAAGTCACTACAATAATTTTACAAAGAAAAGTAGTACGCAACAATTTTTAAAATACAATTTATCAAATCTTGTCAGTTGACATTGGTTTTATTTACTTATTTTTTCTGCATCTCCATCCCTTTATCTTCCACCCTTGTAGACACCGGGCTTCTGTGCAGATAAACAATGTGAGACAGTATCAGAAGAAGTTGAAACCAAAGCTCACCAAATGCATCCAGTTATCAAGGGAGGGAGGGGGCAGAGGAGGAAGTGAGGCTGGCCTCCAGCAGACATGATAGACTCTTTGCTGCAAGCAAGGGGAAGCTGAGACCCCACCACTGTTCGGAGTGACTGTTGCACTCTTCATAAATATTTTTCTCTTGAAATGTCCGTGCTGGCAATGGACATTTCAAAGGAGCATCAGGCCTGAGACAGAGCGCACACACATTCGCTTTAGGATTTGTTAGTTTGTTCATCCCTCCTACCTAGACATTTGGAGAACAATTATTTGTGAGTTTTGATAAAACAGGAGCCAGTCTTCACTTAGCTCTTGTATCTAGAGCTATCGAGATTGAAGCACCTGACACATGGTAGAAACTCATTAAAGCTTTCACATCCTTGCTGGAAGAGAAGCTGTAAGCAAAAACAGCAAGAGAAGAGAGACAAGAAGGTGCAGAAGGAGGAGGAAGAAGGGGAGAGGTAGTGGAGGGGGAGGAGGAGAAGAAAAGGAGGAGGAGGAGGAGGAGGGGTCAGAGAAGAAGGGAAGGAGGAGCAGGAGGAAGAGATAAAATAGGAGGAAGAAAGCTTAATGTGAAAACCAACTACATGATCCAGAGGCCAAGTTAAAGTATGTTTTCCGTTCTAAGCAGGAATTTATGTGTTTTGGCCAAGGTCGAAGACAAGCCATTTTGAGACATTTATGTCAGGTGTGTGGCATCTCTAACCCGCACCATTGAAATTGCCCTCTTATACACCGTGCGAGGCTGTATTTGGGCAGAGTATGGTCCAGTGGGAATCTATTACAGAGGAAACACGGTGTCTGTCTCAACACTCTACAGACATTTAGAAGTCAAACCAGGTCTAAGCACCTCGTCTAGAGTTGACTCCGGGTCCCAGTTATGTTTTCACTCTTGAAGGTACTTTCAGAATTTATGGGCCTTTAATAAAAGTATTCATGGTTCAACTCAAGCTCTTTTCTGAATATGGAAGGGGACGAGGATCAATAGCTCAATACGATTCTGTTGGATCTCACGAAAGCGATGTGATGAATGTTCCATTTGCTGTCTTATTACACATCGCATGCTTCGCAGACAGATAGAAAACGACTCAGCTCCGTCCCTAACCCTTCCTGATTCGTGCCCAAGGGCACTTAGTGCAGACACCACACAAAAATATCTTCTTTAGGGGGTCTGTAACGGCAGCTCAGCCTGTGAGAAGGGAGGGCCGTCACTGGAAGGAAGAGGAGCTTTAATGAGAAGCTTACCTGTTTACCAGGTTTACTATGGTTTGCCAGGGTGTTAGTGAAGACCTGGATCCAGGTGCCTTCCATTAACTGTTCTGTTTTTCTTACAGTTTTCCAAGCTGGATAGAAGGACTTGTCAAGGTATATGAGGGCTTGGCTCCTCCTGAGGGTTCTGGGTGCAACCCTTCTTTGCTGCTTTCTAAGTTCTGGCCATGGTCATTGCTCAACCTTTAGAATTCTTGAGTACTCAGATCTCAGTGTCTGCTGGTGACTCTGCTGCCACAGGGCTGTCCTGTGTCTGAGTCTCTCACGTCATATTCAGAACTCATCTTAACCTAACTAAATGGGTCTCTGGTGACTCCACGTTCCACTAATGCCACACCTTGGAACATGGGAGTCCAACACCAAACAACACCTTTTTGGTGAAAGCATTGCCCTCCTGGCAGTTTCTGACACAGGTTTCCTTTCCCAGAGACACTGCTGTTGATCCCTGGGGCATCATTTGTCATAAGGAATTCTTGATACATGTTGTTACTGGAAACAAAAGAAGGATTTACCCATGAGTTAGAGAAGACAGAATCATAGACACTCAGAGCTGAAAGGAACCCTGGGAAAACGCCAAGCCTAATGGTTTGGTTCCTTCTTATTTAAAATGATAAAAGCCGACACAAATGATAAAAGCCATGAGCCGTTTGAAGACGTTTCCCTCTTCCCACCCTATTCCTGCGTGTGGGAGGAAATCAGCGTCTTATTTTCATGTTTATTTTTCTAGGCATACTCTGTTTATTCCAGAGTATGTATGCCCATGTGTGTACATCACAAATGTGTGCACACAGAAACATTTGTGTGTATAAATGGAACTAAATATACTTTGTGAAATATATTTTCCTCGCTTTCTAAGGCTAGCTGCTCAGAGGTGCGTTATAGCGGTTTTCAAAATGAGCTTTGCACAGCCCTGGGCTCTGCACAGGTGTTTTCGGGGCTCTGCGAATTAAATATTTATTTTTGCCAAGCAATTAAAATTCATACTGCCAGTGGGGCTCTTTTTTTTATCAGTTTTATCTATTTTTTATATTTGAGGTTCCTTAATAAAATTCTCCTTAAAATTAGAAAAGCTTTATTACAAAGAGAGGTATGGTAGAGAAGGGTGAACAGATCCTGTTTCATCGTCTCCCCATATTGCCCAGGAGCTAGAGGCCCAGTGAACGGAACTGGAGAGCTACTGCGGTCCATGAGCGGATCCCACTTTACGTAGAAACTCAGCTAGATGGCGTTTAATGGATGTCTGATGGCATGTTACCGAAGCCTTATTTTATTTTGCTTCCTTGCAGCCTGAGTAATTCTTGACTCTCAGATCTTTGCTTCAGAATTCTGTAGAATAATGAGGGCTGAGCCTTCGTTGGAGGGGTATCTAGATGAAACGCAATCACCTCTCAATAGACGTTGCTGTGGCTTGATTACGGATTGAATGTGCTAGATAGAGACCTGCTGTCCGGTGTGGTGCTGAGGGGTTGAGCCCACTGGAAGGCCATTGGATAGGCTGATGTCAGGGTGATTAGTGCCCTTTGCATAGGACCCTGGTTGGTTCTCATGAGGACAGTTTGGGATGCACAGAGTACTGAAGGCTTCAGAGGCCCCACACTCAGAGTCACGCTTCTGCCGTGACAACCAGTTGTTTGACAATTCCAGGAACCCTTCACCAGAGATCGAACTCATGATACAAGGTTGAACTTGAACTTCCAGCCTCTCAACTCAGAGTTGAACAATCCTCTTTTCCTTACAGATCACCCCAGCACCTGCATTTTGTCATCACAACAGAAAGTACATTAATGCACAGACTGAGCTAGGCTGTAGAGGAGTCATGTCAAGAAGGCACTGGGGGGGCAAAAGGAGAATAATAACTGAGGAGAAGGGGAGCTAGGAGAAGTCAGGGTGGGCGCAAAAGCTAAAAGTTTGGAAGTGAGGGCCCGTGGGTGAGACTTTGAATATGCGATGGACAGAAGTGGCCTTAGATAATGAGGTTCCTCAGCGGTGGTCATGGTGGTGGGGGATGGATGGGAAGGGTGGAGATGGTGTCCTCGTCAGAGGCTGTGCAGGGTACCACTGGTGCTGGGCAATGTGAGAGATAAACTGATGCCCTCCCTTCACGGTGAGACAATGGGTGGGGGGTGTAGATGACACTGACAGTGTGAGGCAGTGCCCAGACATTTAAAGAAGCAGAAATGCTACACAGGCAATAAAGATAGAGAGCCTATTCTAGCAAGGCACTTAGCCCATTGTTTGATTTCTTGGTGGAGGCTTCGGAGCAAAGTTCTAGAGATGACTTCACATACTGAATTTCCGGATGAGGCCAGGAAGAAGGGAAGATACAGGACACACGGACAAGCGCATTCCAGAAGATGCAGTGACGAGCACTCAGAACTGGGAATATGCAGAGATGATGATGTCAGCCGAGAGGAAGCAGAGGACAGGGAGCGACCACTCAGGTGTCAGGGAGAGCGGTCAACACACAGTGAGACTCATGTCTTAGGTCTCAGGATGTGGGGAAGTGAGTTGGCCTCCAGATTCCTCGTGGAATTCCTATGTGGAGAGTCTCCACACAGCCGGCTCAGTTGCTGCATCCAAGCCCAGAAGTTAGGAAGCTGTGTTCTAAGGCACGTGTCCCCACCAGCACGAGCTGAGTACCAAGAAAAGGGGTTTCCTCAGGGATATGAAGGGACTGCACCTGAGGTGAGGTTTTGTGGAGGTAAATAAGAAGTAAAAGATGTCACATCAAAATGTGAGCGTGTCACAGGGGCATGTAGGGGGAGATTTTGACATGGCAGGTCCTTCTGGAAGGCTTTTTATAAATGCTGGTGAGTCAGAATGAGGGGTGTGATGGGCTAGGATGGTCCTGGGGTGGAGGTGCAGCACCAGAAAGGCTGGACGGTGCAGCGCATTTAGGGAGCTTGGTGGTCTGGAGAGAGACGGGCAGCTGTTAGGGCTGTACACGGCAGGGCGTTTAAATGCAGGCTGCAGTTTGGGCACAGCCTTCTAGTCTTAGGCCTTTGAGAAGGAATAGAACCAGTCCTCTGAAGCATTTTCATCAGGAGTTAAGTATTAATGAGGTCCTGACCCCTTGTGTAGCTGTGTCCTGACTCTACACGACTATTCTGAGCAGAGGCTCAAAGACAAAGTTTTATGCATCCAGCCCTACTGACCGGTGTCCAGGTTTACACTTGGTTCACTTACGCAGGATGGATACCATTCAGTTTGCAAATCCAGGAGGATCTTGACATGAAGGTCAGACTTATCATCTGCTCTTTTCCTGAGAATTCCAGAGTGCAGCAAAAGCGGTGTGTGGGAGAGAGGAGAGACTTACACCAGGCTGTCCGTGTATGTGTGTGTGTGTGTGTGTGTGTTTCTCATGGTGCCACCCATTATCTTCAGCATGTGGAACACCTCCCATTATGTTTTATTGTAAAGTGACATGTTGAAGATGTGGCTTTGATGAGAAATCCCTCTTAGGAGATCAAAGAAGACGCCAATCACTTCTGCCCCGAGTCAGGCGAGGATCAGTCGTCCTCTGTGGGCCACTCCAACTGTGGTCTGCGATGGGCTGATAGGAATCAGATAAGGGGAGATACAGAGACAGTCTGGGTAGGTTTCAGGCTTTTGATCAGGGGCAGCTCCTGGCAACTGATCTGCAGGCACTGTAAACCGTGCTGCGACTGGCTGGTTAATAGTCTAATACATAACCTATTAACATGAAGACATTGAAACAGTCTTTTATGGCTCTTGCACTAAAACGGGCATGTTTGCTGTAAGTGTTCTGAAAGATAGGTAGATGTTTTAAATCAACCCTGAAGAATTTAGGAAAAGCTGTATCATAGGTGCTGAAAGAGACAATTTCGTGTCGATAGATTTATTTTTGCGTTGGTTGGCCTTATTTCTTACACCTGAATGATGTTCATAAAGCTGAATCTTTTTAATGTTTTCCCAAACACTGCAATCTTTTTTTGTTTCGTTTTCTGGAAGTGATCTTAAATAAACCTACTACACAGTTAATATGACAGAGTTTAGTCCCCCTCCCCCAGACTGTGTATGGCCTCCCAGTTTTTATATTTTTTCTTTCCTCCAAATATCTATGGTGAAAAGCTAGGATTTAAAATTCCAAAGTCCTGCCAAAACCATGTAAATGAAATGGTACACTGGGAAGACAGAAGCAAAAGGAAAGAAATACCAAACAGAAGTGTCTTTTAAAAATTATTTTTTAAATTACGGAATCCAGCAGGCTTTCCATCACTCTGTTTTTATTTAAATGTTCCTGAGTGGGTGGTGACCCCACTTACAGTCCTGTCTCCTGGAGGATGGTGACAGCTCTCCTACCTCCGAGGAGAATGCAGCTGCACCGTAATCTCCCTGGGTGCCTGAGCCCGGTGTCCCCACCAGGGCTCAGAGTCTGAAGCTAGATTCTGGGGCAGAGCACTAGTAGCCTCCTGCTGAGGTAGCTCAGGTGGAGCCTCTTTCATCAGCTGATTATTTGTAGCATCAGCGATGAATCTGATAGCTTACAAAGAAGGCTTTCTCCCCTCCCCACATCTTCTTGTTCTAGAATGATCGTTGTGTTGTGTAATCATCAGCACGCATCCATGTTTAAACTTATATCTGGTTTTCAAAGTGTGTGTTTGGGAATTCTCAGTCAGTGTCCTTCCTGTGAGCTTCTTTCTTGTGGTTTGTTCCCCCAGGCCATGCAACTCTGTTCTGTCCGTTACTTCAGTGCTATTTTGAATTCTGATATTGCTGCTGAAAGGAATAATTGTACCTCTCAATTACTGACTGCTTAATTAACAAGTGAAAAATCTCTGCGGCAGAGTTGGGGGCGTGAACTAGCCCTCGGTCTCAAGTGGACCCTTACAAAACCCTGCTGTAGTGGGCTACGAAATCTAAATATACGTACAAATTGATTGGTGATTTTGTGCATCACTGCCACCGTGTCTGCGCCCTGTGACTTTATTATGACCTCCAGTCCTGGCTCAGATTGATTCAGATTACACGAGAATGTTACAAGGGACAATAAACTTTATTGGTGAGGAAGTATGATGGTGCTTCTGCCCTCTAATTTACCAGGCTCTCTCGACTGCAGGGAGAAATTATAAAGCCGTGACAGCCCGTCTCCTCACCACGGCCCCTGAGTTATCACCCCGTCGTGCGTGCTCTCCTCGGGAGCTTGCAAATTGATTTTTGGGTGATTTGTTCCCGTTTTTCCAGGTAAGGAAAATAAGCTGACGCCCGGAGTTCTGGGGTCATTGTTCCTCCTATTTTTAAATATAGACACATTCGCCCTTTTGAAGTCCTCTGAAACCTCCCTAGTGTCCTCCAGGAGTCCTTAAATACAATATCCAGTAGTCTGGCGAATATTCCAGCAGTGTCCTTAAAGGGTGGTGTATGAAGTTGTGACTGACATGGACTGGAACACATTTATTTACTTGTTAAAACTGTTTTTTTCCTAGTCAAAAGGTAGCGAGCCCAACAAGCCAGGTAAAGACGGCCAATTAACGGCAGCTTATCCAGTTCTGAAAAGAGCATCAGCCAGGCACCGCTGTGAAACCCCCAAAGTTGCTACTCCTGTAGTCTTGTATCAGCAGAATACTGTACCCCATTGTGGTAGCACGGCCTTGTAGCTCTGTGACAACCACTGCAAAAGGTGAACTAGGTCTCAGCACTCTCATTGAAACTGGAACCCAAATTGCAGACCCTGGACCCTGGGGAAGCACAGGCCCTTGGCAGACACTGCCTCTGCATTCAAGAAGCAAAGCCCTATTCAGTGCAGAAAGGGCTGTGAGAGCAGAGTCCGGGTGTGGGGCTGCGGTCCAGGACATCTGGGGAACACTGAGTGATGGCTCAGCTCGGGAGGTCATCGCTGGCCAGGGCGGCCCAGGTAACCGTACGTCTGACCTGTTTCCAAGAGCTGCAGGATTTTTGGGTCTTCATTGGGATATCACGGGAGGCCTTCAGAAACCAGCTCTGTGTCCGTCCCCACAGTGGGCAGAGCACTGTGTCTATACGTACTGCGGACAAGTCAGTTCGGGACTCAGACTTCTGCTGACCCCTGGGGAGCAGCCTTATGAAGAGCATGGGCCTCCAGAGACCATGGTATGTTTGTGCAACTTCAAGGTGGTTTGTAACTGCGACGGCAGTAAGAACCCGAGGAACCCAAGACTCAGTTCCATTTAACTGTGTTTCTGGATCCTGTTCCTGAAAGATGTTGAACCAGTCATTTGGCAAGCTCAGTTTATGGGTTAATTTGCTTATAAAATATTTAGGGAAAGAATATCTGTTTCCTGAAGCATCTAGACATTACCACACATAAATCTGGCTGCTTGGAGCAGATGCCGCCACAGGACTCCTCTAACTCCGCGTGTCTGGGAGACTCAGCACGCACACTTTCTAGGCTTTCAAGCCATCTGGAATCCGAGGGAGTGAGAGTACTGCTTTTCCCCAGTGAAGTTCTGAAGACTTTTCCGAGGCCAGCCGTTTCCCTCACCCCCTCCTCCTAGCGAAAGCAGACTGCAGGTGCAAACACAGCAAACAACCCTTCCACAGCGTCCTTGTTGCCTGTCCGTGCACACTCGTGATCCATTCTGTTCAGATCCAAAAGGAGAGCATTGGCCACATGCGGTCGGATCGGCTGCACACAGGTGCTTCCTGCTCAGTTGTAGAGCAGCCACCCCCTGGACATAGCTGGGCCACTGCTCTGTCTAGGATTGTTGAGGAGCTTACGATCTAGAGGTCTCACAGGCCTCTACTGTAACCTGTCACGGGCTCCTCATTTCTTTCCTTCGGAGGAAACAGGGAAGCCTGTGGTCACATGACATCACCTAGTTCGCTTCATTTGACTCCATATGAGAAATGCAGATTGATTTCCATCCCTGTTTTTAAGTCTGACCGTTGGTTAAAATACCACATATGGATTTTTTTTCAGAACCTTTATGTACAGAAAACACATGATTACAACCTAGTACTACTTTTTTCAAGAGTATAATCACAGCTGTCGGAAGGAAGGCCTGTAGGCATTGATTCTGTGTTACCATGGGAATTTGATCTTCAAGGAAAGACGTAACAGGGTAATGGCAAAGGTAAAATGGGGGAGATGGAGGGGAAGGACAGAGAGAGGGACATGGAGAGGAAGAGAGGGAAGGAGGGAGACATATTTTTATCCAGTTGCAAGGAAAAGAAACGGACACCTGACCTGCCTTGAACTGAGCGTGACCCACCAAGCCTGCAGAGAGCAGCGCTGTTCTGTCGTTTAATGACCCCCAAATACTTCTACAAGGTGTCGGAGGCACTT